>JAQIUQ010001318.1:1170000-1182401 GCA_030378365.1 Hybognathus amarus | reverse complement strand
CTTACGTTTTTTTTTCGGGTCAAAATTTTGATTTTCTTGAAACTCTGGATTCCTATAGAGGGCCATGGGACTTAGATCTGAGTGCAAAAATGGAGGCTCTAGACCCTTCCAGAGCTGAGATATTTAGATATTTATAATGGCATACAGAGCTGAGATATTGAGATATTTACAATGGCATAAATGCTACGTGAGATCTCAATATCTCAGCTCTGGGAAGGGTCTAGAGCCTCCATTTTTGCACTCAGATCTAAGTCCCATGGCCCTCTATCAGAATCCAGAGTTTCAAGAAAATCAAAATTTTGACCCTCGAAAAAAAAACGACAGGGGTACCACTGTACGTTTTTTTTTCGGGTCAAAATTTTGATTTTCTTGAAACTCTGGATTCTGATAGAGGGCCATGGGACTTAGATCTGAGTGCAAAAATGGAGGCTCTAGACCCTTCCAGAGCTGAGATATTGAGATTTCACGTAGCATTTATGCCATTGTAAATATCTCAATATCTCAGCTCTGTATGCCATTATAAATATCTAAATATCTCAGCTCTGGAAGGGTCTAGAGCCTCCATTTTTGCACTCAGATCTAAGTCCCATGGCCCTCTATCAGAATCCAGAGTTTCAAGAAAATCAAAATTTCTGACCCGAAAAAAAAAACGTACAGTGGTACCCCTTACGTTTTTTTTTTCGGGTCAAAATTTTGATTTTCTTGAAACTCTGGATTCTGATAGAGGGCCATGGGACTTAGATCTGAGTGCAAAAATGGAGGCTCTAGACCCTTCCAGAGCTGAGATATTGAGATTTCACGTAGCATTTATGCCATTGTAAATATCTCAATATCTCAGCTCTGTATGCCATTATAAATATCTAAATATCTCAGCTCTGGAAGGGTCTAGAGCCTCCATTTTTGCACTCAGATCTAAGTCCCATGGCCCTCTATCAGAATCCAGAGTTTCAAGAAAATCAAAATTTTGACCCGAAAAAAAAAACGTAAGGGGTACCACTGTCGTTTTTTTTTTGGGTCAAAATTTTGATTTTCTTGAAACTCTGGATTCTGATAGAGGGCCATGGGACTTAGATCTGAGTGCAAAAATGGAGGCTCTAGACCCTTCCAGAGCTGAGATATTGAGATTTCACGATAGCATTTATGCCATCTGTAAATATCTCAATATCTCAGCTCTGTATGCCATAATAAATATCTCAATATCTCAGCTCTGGAAGGGTCTAGAGCCTCCATTTTTGCACTCAGATCTAAGTCACATGGCCTCTATCAGAATCCAGAGTTTCAAGAAAATCAAAATTTTGACTCCGAAAAAAAAACGTAAGGGGTACCACTGTCGTTTTTTTTTTCGGGTCAAAATTTTGATTTTCTTGAAACTCTGGATTCTGATAGAGGGCCATGTGACTTAGATCTGAGTGCAAAAATGGAGGCTCTAGACCCTTCCAGAGCTGAGATATTGAGATTTCACGTAGCATTTATGCCATTGTAAATATCTCAATATCTCAGCTCTGTATGCCATTATAAATATCTAAATATCTCAGCTCTGGAAGGGTCTAGAGCCTCCATTTTTGCACTCAGATCTAAGTCCCATGGCCCTCTATCAGAATCCAGAGTTTCAAGAAAATCAAAATTTTGACCCGAAAAAAAAAACGTAAGGGGTACCACTGTCGTTTTTTTTTTCGGGTCAAAATTTTGATTTTCTTGAAACTCTGGATTCTGATAGAGGGCCATGGGACTTAGATCTGAGTGCAAAAATGGAGGCTCTAGACCCTTCCAGAGCTGAGATATTTAGATATTTATAATGGCATACAGAGCTGAGATATTGAGATATTTACAATGGCATAAATGCTACGTGAAATCTCAATATCTCAGCTCTGGAAGGGTCTAGAGCCTCCATTTTTGCACTCAGATCTAAGTCACATGGCCCTCTATCAGAATCCAGAGTTTCAAGAAAATCAAAATTTTGACCCGAAAAAAAAACGACAGTGGTACCCCTTACGTTTTTTTTTTGGGTCAAAATTTTGATTTTCTTGAAACTCTGGATTCTGATAGAGGGCCATGGGACTTAGATCTGAGTGCAAAAATGGAGGCTCTAGACCCTTCCAGAGCTGAGATATTGAGATTTCACGTAGCATTTATGCCATTGTAAATATCTCAATATCTCAGCTCTGTATGCCATTATAAATATCTCAAATATCTCAGCTCTGGAAGGGTCTAGAGCCTTCATTTTGCACTTAGATTAAAGTCACATGGCCTCTATCAGAATCCAGAGTTTCAAGAAAATCAAAATTTTGACCCGAAAAAAAAACGTAAGGGGTACCACTGTCGTTTTTTTTTCGGGTCAAAATTTTGATTTTCTTGAAACTCTGGATTCTGATAGAGGGCCATGGGACTTAGATCTGAGTGCAAAAATGGAGGCTCTAGACCCTTCCAGAGCTGAGATATTTAGATATTTATAATAGCATTCATGCCAGCTGTAGATATCTCAGATATCTACAATGGCTGTATGCCATCATGAATATCTCAATATCTCAGCTCTGGAAGGGTCTAGAGCCTCCATTTTTGCACTCAGATCTAAGTCACATGGCCCTCTATCAGAATCCAGAGTTTCAAGAAAATCAAAATTTTGACCCTCAAAAAAAAAACGACAGTGGTACCCCTTACGTTTTTTTTTTGGGTCAAAATTTTGATTTTCTTGAAAACTTGGATTCTGATAGAGGGCCATGGGACTTAGATCTGAGTGCAAAAATGGAGGCTCTAGACCCTTCCAGAGCTGAGATATTGAGATTCACGTAGCATTTATGCCATTGTAAATATCTCAATATCTCAGCTCTGTATGCCATGATAAATATCTCAATATTCTCAGCTCTGGAAGGGTCTGAGCCTCCATTTTTGCACTCAGATCTAAGTCACATGGCCCTCTATCAGAATCCAGAGTTTCAAGAAAATCAAAATTTTGACCTCAAAAAAAAAAACGTAAGGGGTACCACTGTCGTTTTTTTTTCGGGTCAAATATTGAGATTTTCTTGAAACTCTGGATTCTGATAGAGGGCCATGGGACTTAGATCTGAGTGCAAAAATGGAGGCTCTAGACCCTTCCAGAGCTGAGAATATTTAGATATTTATAATGGCATACAGAGCTGAGATATTGAGATATTTACAATGGCATAAATGCTACGTGAAATCTCAATATCTCAGCTCTGGAAGGGTCTTAGAGCCTCCATTTTTGCACTCAGATCTAAGTCACATGGCCTCTATCAGAATCCAGAGTTTCAAGAAAATCTAAATTTTGACCTCGAAAAAAAAAACGACAGTGGTACCCCTTACGTTTTTTTTTTCGGGTCAAAATTTTGATTTTCTTGAAACTCTGGATTCTGATAGAGGGCCATGGGACTTAGATCTGAGTGCAAATGGAGGCTCTAGACCCTTCCAGAGCTGAGATATTTAGATATTTCTAATGGCATACAGAGCTGAGATATTGAGATATTTACAATGCCATAAATGCTACGTGAAATCTCAATATCTCAGCTCTGGAAGGGTCTAGAGCCTCCATTTTTGCACTCAGATCTAAGTCACATGGCCCTCTATCAGAATCCAGAAGTTTCAAGAAAATCAAAACTTTTGACCCGAAAAAAAAAAACGACAGCGGTACCCCTTACGTTTTTTTTCGGGTCAAAATTTTGATTTTCTTGAAACTCTGGATTCTGATAGAGGGCCATGGGACTTAGATCTGAGTGCAAAAATGGAGGCTCTAGACCCTTCCAGAGCTGAGGTATTTAGATATTTATAATGGCATACAGAGCTGAGATATTGAGATATTTACAATGGCATAAATGCTATCGTGAAATCTCAATATCTCAGCTCTGGAAGGGTCTAGAGCCTCCATTTTTGCACTCAGATCTAAGTCCCATGGCCCTCTATCAGAATCCAGAGTTTCAAGAAAATCAAAATTTTGACCCCGAAAAAAAACGTAAGGGGTACCACTGTCGTTTTTTTTTTCGGGTCAAAATTTAGATTTTCTTGAAACTCTGGATTCTGATAGAGGGCCATGTGACTTAGATCTGAGTGCAAAAATGGAGGCTCTAGACCCTTCAGAGCTGAGATATTGAGATCTCACGTAGCATTTATGCCATTGTAAATATCTCAATATCTCAGCTCTGTATGCCATTATAAATATCTCAATATCTCAGCTCTGGAAGGGTCTAGAGCCTCCATTTTTGCACTCAGGTCTAAATCCCATGGCCCTCTATCAGAATCCAGAGTTTCAAGAAGATTGGAGAAACTTTTTTCGCACCTAAAAAAAAAAACATAAGGGGTACCACTGTCGTTTTTTTTTTTGTGCGAAAAAAAAAGTTTCTCCAATCTTCTTGAAACTCTGGATTCTGATTGAGGGCCATGGGACTAAGACCTGAGTGCAGAAATGGAGGCTCTAGACGCTTCCAGAGCTGAGATATTTATGAGATATTTATGACATACTGAGATATTGAGCCATTATAAATATCTCAATATCTCAGCTCTGGAAGGGTCTAGAGCCTCCACTTTTGCACTCAGGTCTAAGTCCCGTGGCCCTCTATCAGAATCCAGAGTTTCAAGAAGATTGGAGAAACTTTTTTTTCGCACCTAAAAAAAAACATAAGGGGTACCACTGTCGTTTTTTTTGTGTGTGAAAAAAAAAGTTTCTCCAATCTTCTTGAAACTCTGGATTCTGATTGAGGGCCATGGGACTAAGACCTGAGTGCAGAAATGGAGGCTCTAGACCCTTCCAGAGCTGAGATATTTATGAGATATTTATGACATACTGAGATATTGAGCCATTATAAATATATCAATATCTCAGCTCTGGAAGGGTCTAGAGCCTCCATTTTTGCACTCAGGTCTAAGTCCCATGGCCCTCTATCAGAATCCAGAGTTTCAAGAAGATTGGAGAAACTTATTTTTTCGCACCAAATAAAACGGCAGGGGTAACACTTGAAATTTCAAGTAGCTGTGGGTGGCTTATTGTCTAGTGACCATCAGAGACAGCTCATACCAATTGTCATGCTTGTTTCACCAAATAAATCACTATATCACTTAACTGCTCCACTAAGGTGTCGGCCATCTTGAAAAATGGCCGCCATCTTGAAATTTCAAGTGGCTCGGACAATTTTCTCGTCAAGTGACCCATGGAGACTTCTCATGCCAATTTTCACGCTTGTATCTTAAACTGAAAGATTCTGCCAAACATAAGCACTTAGCCGCTCCACTAAGGTATAAAAATATAATAAAAAGATAACCACATACATGTTAGTTGACCAGAGCTAATGTTCTGTATCCCCATGAACACTCAATAAACACATCTTCCGTTATATCATTCAATTTCACCTACCATGAAGGGAGCCTGAGGGACCGTCTCTTTCTTAAATGTGTAGGGCCCAGTTTGATGTGACTGAGACGTTGTCTGGCCTCCTCGGACAGCTGACACATCTTGCGGTGGGTGTAGGGTGAAGGAGCACGACTTTGGGACGCCACTGTTGGCTTTTTGTATCCACTGAGATGGTGCTGTGTCTGGTTTCTTCTTTGCATTTGCAGGGAAAGTTCTCACACGACAGGGCTTAGTAGAAGAACAATTGCATAACTGGAAAGGAATAAAGACATTTATTTAATTTTTATTAATAGTTGCAATCATTTGATAAATTTCAACAAAAACTATAAAAATCAATAGAATGAAATTCTATTTCTGAAATTCTTAAATGAAATTTAGAAATGAACTTATGTTAAAGTAATAAAATTACAATTAAAGTTGAGATGAAACTGAAGTTGCAATAGTCTTTTCTTCCCTTTTGTGATGTACAGTATATCGACTAAAAATGTAAGGAAATGATTGGATGTTGTCATTTGATGTTATGTGAGTGACAGGTTGTCCCACAGTCACACTAGTATAGATGTCATCAGAGAAGATAAGAGATGCCAGTGCAAGAGGGAAGGGAAGTTATTTTGATTAAAGATTATGAGGGCAGATGAATAATAATAATAATAAAAAAAATGCTGCACAGAAAAAAAAGAATAGTTGAGAATTTACTTTAAAGCCAAATAGAAATATTAAAGAAAAAAAATAAAATAAAGATGTCAAAAGCACATAAAAATACTAACAGGTTAATTAAAATAAAACTCTATAAAATAAAAGCCAATTCAAAACATCAATAAGTACTACAATGACAAAGAGACAGTTGTACATGAAGCATAGTGAGGTCAATCGAATTAATATTTTGTTTAAATTATGACTTTTAAAACATGTAGAAGCTCAAAGAGAAAACAAACAGAAAAATAACTATATTTTGTGAAGAAGATAAAGGGCTATTGTGTATGGTTGCTATGTGGTTACTGATCTATGTTTATTAGCATATTGATTTGCTATGCAGTTGCTATGGTGTTTTTTGATGGTGACTAGGCAGTTGCTACGACTACCAACACCCACGTTTATATATTATTGTGTTTCCCTAAATGTTTTTTTATTGCCCATTTTATCATCTGCCAGGAATAAAACATTGATTTGATTACTAAAAGAAATATCATTCACGTTCATAGAATAGTTAACAGCCAGAATTAATACTTAGGGTTCGGTGTCTGTTCAAATCCCTTAATAGTACTGCATAGTCCCTCATATTTTTGGAAACAATCATAATTCTCCCTGGTGCCACTAGTGGTACAGAAATTGCACTCTTCACCTTTAAAATAAAAGAAAGAAAAGAGGATCCCAGAGGAAGCGAGTATAAGGTCACGCTTTATTGTAGGGATATTGCGAACGTCTTTCTGTTCGTACGGTGCTAATCCACTAATTTCCTTGTTATGTACACATGTAACCTGATGTAAACCTTTCCTCAGTGTTCCAATCTTACCTTTGCAGGCAAATGACTTCAATAACTCTAATCTCAGCTAACATAATTCTGAGCCCCAATAACTCTGTTCCTGCAGGCGCTGCCTCGGTAAATACGTTTTTAAAAATGTTAATTGCATTTGATGGCCGGCCTCAACCTAATATGATAATGGCATTACATGGATGTAAAAAACAACGATAATTTAAATGCTAATTGGAACATCCTGGCATATTAAGTCATTTAAAAAAAAAACAGAAAGAAAAAAGTAAATCCTGATAGCGATTGCTGTTTGAAGAGTCGAGATTTAATGAAATTAAACTAAGTGGCTTTTTCTCCTTTCATTCCTCTCTCCCTCTCTCTCTTCTTCCCTTTCTTTGGACGGGGGGGGACAAAGAGGCCGTTTTAAAGCAGGAGTCGCGCTTGTCTGATGTGATTAGTGGCTCGGCTGGTGTTGGTAATGGGAGATAAAGCCGGATGTCCTTGAAACAACAAAGCCAGCAGCACAAGTAGCTTATTAAACAAGAAACAAACGGCGTTCAAATGCATGCAAATCACGCCGAGAAAGCCCGCTTTACAGAATGCCGTGTCAAGTCCGAACTGAGAGACGTCCACAAAGGGACGACTGAATCGCACATGAAACGGGGCCCCGACGAGACGGTCAACAGCAGACGCGGTCTAACGAGGGACCGAGAAACTTGACATGAAGGATGCAGACTCAATCAGCGATTCTAAATGGAACGAGGGGTCTGCGAGCATGTAATGGAAGAAACAAATTGGACCGGTCAATTCCAACTGATCAGCGCCGATACGGGTAGAAACGAGCCAATTCTCTGCAATTACCTGCATTGTAAAAAGAACATCCTGAAAGGGGGTGTGAGGCCACTAGAAAGACAGCAGTAAACAGAACAAGTGGCACAGATGGCAGCAGGCAGTTTGATTGACAGGGAGACCCATCATACTCCCACATACATCTAAGAGAAAGCCTCGTTACACGAAAGTCATTTGATCCTTTTCGCTTAAACCTCGGCGTTTTCTTTTCATTTAGCATCACAGATAATTGCTCTGTTCCAAAACATAACGAGCGGCCGTTCCAGAAGCCAGGCGCCTTAAAAGGCAGCTGCCTATGTAGGCAGGCGAGGCAGGTGCGCTAGCTTTTGGAACGGAGCCAATATTATGGCAATAACAAAAGCCCAGAGACTTACGGACATGGCAGGCTGACCGTGTTTCACTTCACACTCCTCAATAATAGATGTCGTTGAGAACTCCACTTTGGGAGAGATTCCCTGGGGGAACGAGACAGGAGAGACAGGAGCAGAAGAAAAGAAAAAGCATCACTAAACTTTTCGGATGATGAAAAGACAGAGGGCAAATGCAGATAATAACACTCTTGGCAGATCAATTTACCAAAACAATCTACGTCTTCAAGCAAATAGCGTGAAAATGGGACCGGCTTTTAAGATGCATCAGAGATATGACAAAAACGCTGAAAGGACGACACACTCACAGGGAAGGAGATGGATCTCTTCATCAGAATCTCTCTCTCTGGGCCGGGGCTTCTGGGACTCAAACGAGGGCCTGGATACAGAAACTCCCGCGTGTCGCCTTCGAACGTGGCCAGGATCTCACCCTCTGCACGATCAAATGAAAAATACACGATGGAATGGTGAATTCGGTCCTTTCTCTTGACAGCTCTGGGTAATCAAGTTGTTTCAGGGTAATAAAGCTGTTTCTTTGCATTTTAAAGCAATAACGCAGCAACAGAAACGAACGAGTGTCAGATTGTGTGCAAAATAAAAACCTCAGCCCAAGAGACCTCCATCGAAAGCGAAATGATTTATGCATACAGTAATGGGAGTGCTCGGTCCAATAATGTATGTATTCCCTTGCTGATGTTGTTTAATTTTTGAAATCGTACTAGCAGTTTTGAGAATTCAGCCGTCGCATCGACTGCAAAAGCTGGAGCCTTCAATCAAAGCTGAGACTCAAATGTATTGTTTTTTAGTTTACAACACTATGGTGGAGAACTCAATCTACAGACTCAAATATCTGTTAGTGTTACAGCTGGAATGGACGTGGGCAGTGATGTAGTGGTGCCTGGAGAAGTGGGTATACTCTCAATTTATGCCGCCAATATTTTTTAAGCGTCCCAGCAAAGGATGAACGCTCTGTGTTATAAACAGTGACATGTAAGACAACTAGTCTTCTTGCATTAGTATTCAATATGCAAGACTATAGAATAGAGTAGCCTATAATGAATACAATAGAACACAATCAGTTGCATATCAGGGAAATTTAGATTTTCCTGATCTCAAAATGAGCATTTTAAGGTGTTTTGGTGGCCAAAAAAAAAATGACATCAGTAGCTTTAAAAGCATGAAGTAGCCTATTTGATCAGATTCTTAAACATTAAGACATCAGCTACGTTTCTTTCCCAAATTAATCAATGTTTTTTGGACTAATTAGTTAATTTAATTAACGGTTCAATTGCTCACTCAAAAAGACAGTCACCTGTCGCCACCCTCTGGCTTAATGATGCAAGTGGCGCAAACACAGACAAGCGGAGTTATAAAAACAGTGAAAAGTCAAACACATTCGAAAAAACGTTATATTTATACAATAATAATGGCAATATATTTAATAGGGATTCAGCGCTCGGCTCAGCGCTTCTGTGAACACAAATACTGCATTCTTTGATTGGTCTCACGAACATTTTGACATTGACGAAAAAATGAATTTTTTTTATTCACGAAATTGGATTAGCAACTAAATGATGCGCATCAGAGGGGATTTAGAAGTGGGTATACACAATGCCGACTGAAAAGGAAATCGAGTATACGCCGTATACCTGCGTATACCCTGCACTACACCACTGGACGTGGGACCTTACCTGGAGGAACCAGCTGAATGAGCTCTAAAGATGTTGTATCATCTGCAGAGGAGGAAACAAACATGACGGAAAGGTATAAGTTTATTGATCTGAGGCTTATGAAAGAACACAGGACAAACTTAAAACAGCACAAAGGATTCTTACTCTCCAGATGCTCGGCTACAGCACCCGGGTCAACCATTCCCACAAAGGTCTGTTGAAGAGAATGAGAGGTAAGAAAACAAAGAAAGACAAATAGTAAGATAGCATATGTCAAAAAAAAAGTCATCTTACCTTCACAAACACCATTTTTCATGCAACAGTAGAGGGAAAACCGGAGGGACACACTTGGACTTCTGGTACTGGCCCATTATCCGAACACTAACATACATGTCCTCTTGGGATGGTAACACCACCCCTGGACAAGTGATCTATAGGAGGAAACACATTTCATTTTAAACCTAATTTTACACCTTTATATAATATTTCATGGCATGCAAGGCATACATTTAGTCATCAGTAGGTTTCACAACAAATTTTCTAGTTTTGTGCACATTTAAGCATTTTACTTCGTCCACAAAATATTAAAGTTGGCATGAAACAGAGGTTCATCATCTCTATTGTGATGCATATCAGAGTGAAAAAAAATGTAGGACAGGACTTGATTTCGTCTTTTGGGAATTGATTGCATCATGCGAAGTTGGGCTTTACTAACTAAACAGAGGCAGATTGAATGCCAGTTTGCAGTCAGTTGTGGAGGATATTTAGTCTCATTTAGTTGTCGTTTCGAGAGGAAGGAGAGGTTAATGTTTTTGATTTAAGATTACGGCGGCACATGAATTTTTAACAAACTAATGATGTACACGGATAAATCATTTGTAATAAGCGCTGCAATATAGAGTGGTGCAGGTATGATGCCAAAACCTGGAAGAGTAATTCGCTGCTGGTTCCTTCAAGATTTTCCCATAGGGTTTTATAACGGGGGGGGGGGGGGGATAGAGCCTATAAATATTACTTGACAATAGCTTTATTCTCTTTAAACTCACAGCTTTATTGTTAATAGAGACACTGAACAGATGAAGGTAATGCACACACACATCTCGCATAATTTCAAATAAATGCTATAATTCATGTATTCATTAAAATAAATGTAATCTTACACACTATATCTCTGTCAAAGTGGGCAGATTGCTAGAATGCTGAAGGTTATGTATTTAAGCAATAAGGTACGAGAGGCTGTGCTGTGATTAAAAAGGCTGTGCTGTGAGCAGCACTTGCCTCGAGTACCTTATTGCTTTTATAAAATGGTTACCACACAATATTAAATTAAAAAACAATGTATTAGTGCAACTTTCGGTAACACTTTTAGAATACTGTATCTTACTTACTGCATAACTAATAAGGAATTAATGAAGAACTAATAGGTAATTCTTTATTAACACTTAAGTCACTACTGTTAACTACTAAGGAAGATGTGTTAACTAATCAGTATGTAATATAATGTTATGAATGTGTTAAGTATCAGTTAGTTAATCAATAGCTAATGAATTCTGTCATACCTCCTGAAGAACTACTATTAATTATCTATTAATTAAGGTTCAAGAAAAATAACTATGAGGTAACTACTAATTAACAGTCATACACAGTCAGTTTGTCATTCAGCACTAATAAGAAAGATAAGTTCAGACATTTACCTATAGGCTCTGATCTGCAAATAAGCAAAAACATATCATGTATATTACACCTTATTATTATACTTAGTTCTTATACATTTTAAACTTCTTTTGCACCATTCAAGTTCCGGGAATATTGCGGTAGCCACATACACTGAGCCTGGGTTCTCCCAAGGTTTTTTTTTTTTTATTTATTTATTTTTTTCTTCTTTTTTTTTTTTTATTCTGTCAACTGACAGAGTTTTGGTTCCTTGCCACTGTTGCCTTTTTCACCTTTCTTCGCCTTTGTCGCAAGTAATTGTCGTGTATTTTACAAAGGTTTAGATGATTACGTTAATATATATAGGCTATATATATTTTTTTTTTCAGTAAGTTTTATTTGAGTCAGAAGTATGTGGTAATTCTTTATTAATTACTAATGGGTTCCCTATATTTTCACTTTAGAATACTGTTTCAGGTTCTAAGTAATTCCTGAAGGACTATCTAATAATTATTTATTAATTACTAATAAGTTCCTTATATTTTTACTTTAGAAGACTGTTTCAGGTTATAAGTAGCCTAATTCCTAGATAATTATTTGATAATTATTTATTAATTACTAATGGGTTCCCTGTGTTGTCACTTTAGAATACTGTTCCAGGTTCTAAGTAATTCCTGAAGAACTATTTAAAAGTTATTTATTAATTACTAATAAGTTCCTTATATTTTCACTTTAGAAGACTGTTTCAGATTATAAGTAGCCTAATTCCTGGATAATTATTTGATAATTCTTTATTAATTACTAATTGGTTCCCTATATTTTCACTTTAGAATACTGTTCCAGCTTCTAAGTAATTCCTGCAGAATTATTTGATACTTATTTATTAATTACTAATAAGTTCCCTATATTTTCAGTTTCCCTCAGTCGTTGCCTCAAATACATGAATTTACTCAGTGGCATTCTATGCTGAGGAAAACAGACACACACAGTACTGTATATAAAATATACAAATAATCTGAGGTTAGTTTTGTATG
>JAQIUQ010001318.1:822500-1165000 GCA_030378365.1 Hybognathus amarus | reverse complement strand
CTTATCAACTTGAGACTATGATGAGAGGATTAAAAATGCATTGTTTTTTTAAAAGCATTTCAAATTTACTTATGCTGGTTCTCAATATAAGCACTTAATAAGACACTGAAAAGCAATTTTTCGTCAAACAATAATGAAATAGATAAAACATTTTTTTTATCACTTTTATCCGAACACAAAGCATGAATATATTAAAACATTACAGGTCAATTGCTTTATATTTAAGCAATTTTCAAGCATTCAGATTTGAACAAACAACTAAAGATGACTATCTAGACAATTAAAGAATTCATAAAAGTAATCAGTTTATCTGAATGAGTACAGCTGAGTGAAATACAATTTCTGTTCTTATAATAGGCATCTCCAAGAGCAAGGCAAAGAAAATAGTTGGTATTCAACAAAGCACAGAAAAAGCAATAAATGTAGCCGGTGGGATAATTTACAGTTGATGTTTTCTCGGTGCAATATCTCACAAGTAAGAATTAATACTGAAGACTTATTCAGTCGTTGAGTCCTATCATCACATAAAAACTTACACAACAAATATCTGGTGGATTGCTGTGGGCTGATATGAAAATGTAATTTGCAAGTGGACTGTTGTTCACTGAGGAACCGTATCCTATTCCCTGTGTGTTTAGTCCCTGACTCCATGGGGCTTTCTGTCCCCTTTAACCTTCCCATTTCCAGTATAGTTTCCTTGATGACTTGTGGATGTTCCATCAGAAGTGCTGAAAGACATAAAGTATGTTTATAAGAGGAGTTTGTCAGAATCAGAATTGTTTCTAGTAGATTGCGTCCATCAACAAGCTTCAGTCCTATACTTCCTGGGTTTGACATTTCATACGGTAACGTTAGACCGTTTTGATTTATATGCTGTTTAAAGGGTTAGTTCACCCAAAAATGAAAATTAAGTCATTAATTACTCACCCCCATGCTGTACCAACCCCGTAAGACCTTCGTTCATCTTCGGACCACAAATGAAGATATTTTTTATTTAATCTGAGAGGTGGATCACTCCTCCATAGACTGCCTAAGGGACTGGCTCTTGACGGCCCATAAAGTCATTAAAGAAAATGTTTAATTATTCCATGTGCCTACAGTGGCTCAATTATAAGTTTATCAAGTGACGAGACTACTTTTTGTGCGAAAAAAAACATAAATAACGACTTTATTCGACTATTCCATTACTTCCTTATGGGCGCATGCGCGAGAACTGAGATGACGACGTTCTTCTTCGACTACTCTCTTGTTACCGGCTGCTCACCGCTTAGGAGTATTACCGCCACCTACCATTACTTATTTTAGAAGTAAAATAACGAGTTTTGCTTCTTTTACTTACTCCTTCATGAGTGCGACCAAAGGAGAAACCACAACGACCACAGGCTTTTCATTACATCCCATCTTCTTCAGCGACCGTCAGAGCCATCTGATAAGTTACACTTTTCCCGAATCATGTGGGACGGCAAAAGTATCTTTCCGATCGACAAATGCCTTGATTGCAGTTTGCTGTTTGTCTATTAAAATGAATGCGCTGTCGATTTATTTCACAACAGACGCGACAGCGGAATCTGTACATCTCAATTCTCCAGCTGCAGTCATCTCTGAGGGAAGACAGTTCAGCGCTTCTTGATAACGCTCTTTGATATTTTTTGTTTTCTTACAAAAAACGCTCTTTTTGTGTCTTAGGCCATCAATGTGTACTTACATTTATGAGTCATTAAATCATGTTTAATTTTTACTTCTCTGTGCATGATTTTTGGTGGACCCCCTTAGCTTCCAGTGTATGACTGATAGACAACCATGGTTTGACTGAAAAATTTCAAAATTGAAAATACTGTGGAAACAAAGACACCTACATCTTGGAAGCCCTTGAGGTAAGCTAAAACATATCAAACATTAATTTCAAAGTGAACTATCCCTTTAACCCCTAGTTGCTCCAGAGGCATTCGACCTCTGACATAAGCAATTGTAAGTCGCTTTGGATAAAAGCGTTAGCTAAACGAATAAATGTAGTTAGCAGACTGTCTAAAGTGGACAATCAAAATAATCATGGATTTCAGGATTACTAAAAAGCTTACAGCAGGTTATTTTGTATGCAGTAAAGTGGACCTCGAGAGCCAGAGTTGAGAACTTTCTAGACAACCATACACAAAATAAAGCATGTGACAGGATTTCTAGTAAGAGACAATAATTTAATTCATATGGGTTGAAGGAGTGTGCATGGTGAATATAGGATAATATGTTTTAAAATGTAATGTTTCCCAAGTGAATTCCATTTATATGATAATTTATAGCAGGAACCCCTAGTTGTTCATGAGGGAACTGCAGGGGGTTTGTGAGATAAAAAGCAAATAATTAAATCATAAAAAAGTAAAAAATAAATGATATTTCTAAAAAAGAAAACTGAAGCAGGAGAATTTTCAGAAGCAAAACATTTTAATAGCTCTCATAAGAGATAATGTGAACACTAAAGGAAAACATGAAAGTTGGCCATAATTGGTTTTAAACAATTGAAGCTATTTAAAATGAGATGTTCATAAGAATAAGGGAAAACAGACTAAAGATTAGTCACCTGTTAATGTGCTTGCTCTCATCTGTCAGGTTGTTCAGCTTATAGTAATCCAGGAACGTCCGGGCCACGTTTCTACCCAGCTTCATGTCTGTGAGAGGAAATTAAGGGGCCTTCCAGAACACTTTACACAGATAACACTGACAGATCTACAAAACTAGAGAAATCTAAATATAAGGTGACCTTCATAAGCATAGATATTAGTCTTTTGACTGTTTTATAGTCACTGGTAAAAACTATGCTCGCATTTTAGAGGCAAACACCTTGATCCCACTCCAGCAGCCCGTCTCTGAATTCCTAAAGAGACGGTCGACACCAAAGCAATATTGGAATGCCTCCTAGGCCCCGGCACGGTTAGAGCAACGGATCCCTCGGAACCTTTAAATCTCTGTTCTGACGTGCCACTTTTAATTGAAAAATAAATAAATAAATAAAAGCCCAATTTTCTCCCATCTCGCACCAACGCGACCATTTGCAGTAAATAACTGGCCAATACCCAGCAGAGCAATGCGGAGAGTAAATAAGCGGGACAGGCGAGCCAGCGCTCAGCTCCTCGTGAGGATAAATCAAACGCCTCTCAGTCAAGTCAGCCAAAAGGAAAAAAAATGCATCTCATTCCTGCAGTTACTTACAGCCAAAGCTTTATTTAAATTCATGCATCTACTCCACACAACCCCACCCCCCAAGCCTTTTTTCCACCGTGCCCACGTTACAGAGCACATCAATTACCAAAAGCACTGCATCAAAGAGCTGTGAGGGCACTTACAATGCAGCTGAAAGAGTGGGAGCCGTTTAAATCCAACAACCACAAGCCAGGCGAACGTTAAACGGAAATCATTTTCTTTTAACCTAAAGGAATAGTTCATCCACAAATGAAAATTCTGTCATCATTTACTCACCCTTCGTGTCGTTCCAAACCAAGGCTTTCTTTCTTCCGTGGAACACAAAAGAAGTTTCAAATAATGCATTGGCCATTTTTCCATGCAACTATAAATATGATGTGGACTGGAGCTTTCACAAACGTAGTTCAAATGACTCCTCTGACGCCATAAAATAACAGTAACTTGGCCATAAAATGAACAGACTGAACCAAACATCTTTCCTAGCTTTTTTTTTTTTTGGCAATAGCCTACATGAAAACTGATGATGTCCAATTAAACAAATTATTGTATTGTAGAGGTCCATGTCCACAAAAGTGGTCTGAATGATTCAGTTGGACTGATAAGGTTCACTGACTCTGTGATTTGGTCATGGTGGTTAATTTCATTGAAGATTATCATAGCTTTCAGTTTCTCACAAAATTAGGGCCCTATAATTTCTGCAATCACGGAATAAAAAGCACACTCTTTTTACAACTAAAATAACAGTAAAGGGTAAAAAGAAATGAATTCCCAAAAATTAAAACGGAAAAAACGGAATTTGGGAAAACATAAAATGGAATTTGGAAAAAAATAAAACGGATTTTATAGGGCCCTACAAAATATTCAACATGACATCATGACTTTTGCGTAAACATACATGTAACTTTCAAGTCAAGTGGCGTGTTATCTATACGCATTTTGAGCTATCCGTGTGTATCCATGTAGTATGTCTATGGCATTAATGTCCAAGTGATTCCGCGTGTATGTACACGCTGTTAAATGTCCGAGCGAAACGAAGCAAAATGTAGATCTACAACTGGGGAGCGATATAGGATATTTTCCTAGGATGGTTGGGGAAGACTCATAAATGCTATTAACCCCAGTGACGGGTAGGTTTAGGGACGGGGTTGGGGTAGGTCATATATTTATATATACAGTAATAACGTTACGTCAACGGCGTTCATAAAACACACTGAAAAGCGATTATGCGTGTTGATAGCGTGCCAAAAATGGAAAATACGAATTGGCGTGTCATACACACGCAATTTCACGAGATCAGTCATGTTGGACATATAATGCAGGAGTCATATAAATACATTTGCTTTTTAATTTTTTTTAAGCTTGAAAGCTCCAAGACTCCATCTATATTTGGTTTGGAGCAAATGACAGATGTTTGATTTTATAGGCCTTTAAACTGTACATTTGAAGATTTCAAATTAAAGCACGATCGTGTGATATAGATCATACATCTATGTGTGTTACGGACTGTGATGGATCTCTGTGTTGTAGGCCACTGGCTCAGAATAGATGTTCCATCATGATCTGATAAGGAAGGTTTTCTCCATTTGTGTGTTGTGGTTAACCGTCTGCTCTTTTGGGGCCGGACACTGTTGATGAATGAACAGAGAGGTGTTATTTTTCACCTTTGGCTGTCAGCCTTTAACCGATGTTCTGAGATGACATGTCTGACTGTCAGGGCTGTTGGAGTGAAACAAGAGCCCTGGAAGAAAAACAAGGTGCAAAGCGATTCAGTCGTTTTTTATTTTTATTTTTCCAATTTCTTCCAAGCAGTCAAAAATCTCCCTGGCCACATAAATCCCGAGGCCATGGCTGGAATCCTATTATCCAAAGCTGTTAACTCAAAACAATCCCTCTTTGATGGGAACGCACCCACCTAAGGACTTTCTGTCATGTCTCATGCATGGAAAATGATATTCGCAGCCGAAATGACTGAGTTATTCATAAGCGCATCAATCGCCAAATATAATATGAACATTTGTCAGGGAAATAAACAGGCGCTCAACATGACCTTGATTAGCAGAGAGGTCAAAGCATCTGTGTTTAAACCTTCCATTTGGGCTCTCGGTTTCAGCCGTTAGATCATCACCCCCCTGCTCTCTGTGGCCTCGACAGCCACTGCAGTGTATGGAGTCATTCTGGGTTCCATCCCTCACCCAGCGGGATGATGGGAACTCTCTCCATGACTCCAGCCCCTGTCTTCACACCCCATCTGGCCAGGGCTGCAAACACTCCAAAAACAACAGCTATTTTTGGATGCCAGGCAGGGAAGATGGCACGGTTCACTTTGAAAGGATGACACAGAAGACATGGCATGACATGGCATTTCTGTTATGTTTCTAAAGTGCACCGTATTGATTAAGAAATAGCATGAAAAAAATATCAAGAAAATGGGTTAAATGGTCTTGTATGCAAAATGTCAATAATAATAATCAATTATTATAATAATAAATAACATAATAATTCAAATAATATTATGAGAAAATTAAAGAAAAATGTTAAAATATTGAAAAGTAATAAATTAATAAATAATTAAGATAATACTGTGCAAAATTAAAGAAATGTTATGAAATAGTATAATAATAATAATAATAACAATAGTTTTTTTTTTAAATAACAGCATTGTCTAAAACAATGCTGTTATTAATAAAAAAAAATTGTTAATAATAATAATAAGAAAAAAAAGTTCTTATTATTATTATTATTATAACATACTTATCAGAATAGAACAGACCGGCAACCCAAGTCTGGCAGAAGTATTAAACATTTACACCAAAGCCTCAAATCTCTCTCAACCATGACATCTTTGCTTTGACCTCGTGAAAAGTTTCATGCTTCCCCTCTATAAACAGAAACTCTTCCAGCCTGTTTGAGTGTGTGCGCGTACGTGGAGCCCTGACAGAAATAGCCAGAGACCCTGCCGTGTGCAGATGGCCTCTCCACTTGTAATGTCACATCATACCCATTTATAACAGGAAATATGTGATGGAAGGTCTGATGAGGAAGAGGAGAAGACTTCATCAGCATCACAGCTGTGAGCGGGACTCTCCTGCGCTCTGATTGGCTGTTGGCCACATCCCAGCAGCAACCAGAATGCCTAGAACAACTTGGAAGCAGGGGGAAATGTGAGGCACTGCCAGAACGTGGGATGTGGCTTGTGGAGGGCTGGAATTTAAAAAAAAATTCACAGTTCCACCTGGACGGTAGACGAGAGCTGTTGCATAATAATGAGGCATGAAGGTTAGGCATCCTGTGTGGTGAAGTGGTCACGATTGCAAAACGGAAGCCAGACTCGCAAACATCACGAGGCAGAATTACGCTTCACGATTAATCACTGATGTGAGAGGAATTATAATAAATCAGAGGAATTTTTTTCAAGAAGTAAACAGTTTAAAGGGGTGATGAACTGAGAAATCAAATTTTCCTTGAGCTTTTGACATATAAGAGGTCATCATATTATAAGAATATCCTGTAAGTTTCAGAACTGAAAACGTCCTTGTTAGTCCAATAAAAGCTTTTATTGACACCAGCCTCAGCAAACGACTCGTTTTTCAAAGTGGGGAAGTATGACGTCAAAGAGGATAAAACACCACCCCCGCAGAAGAAGATCAACGCGGCCAGTTTAGCCCCGCCCACCAATTCACGCATTACACGCATAGCTAAATAACAGATGCCTACCTCGTGATGACAAACCGGATCGAGCTACCGACCAATACAAAATATTGTGCAGTGCCTGGTTGTGGAAGAAGACAGTCGCTGCATAAGCTTCCTCTTCCAATAGGACTGCATGGATTAACTTTATTTTTAATAACGTTCCAGCTGATGAGGGTAAAACATTGTCCGTCTGTTCGCTTCATTTCACTGAAGATTGTTTTGTAAACAAGACTGGATTTGCAGACCGATTAAGAGTAAAGAACGGTGCTGTGCCATCTATATTGGATCCCACAGGAATTGTGCAACACACGGACTCTGGGTCGAACATGTATGGGCGAATCATTCCGATAACCATTTTACAACATTGGACGTTTTCAAAACAGTTTCCCCACGTGCACCGACAGGTGAGTTGAAACTCATTATAATATGCAAAACTGTTATCCACTCACAGCAGTGGTGGATAACAAGTTACTTCCAAGTGCGAGATGCCCATAAAAACCAAGCGTTTTTCAGCTAGGCTCAAAACTAGGGTAGAAAATAGCCTATTAATTATTAATTTTGATGTTTTTGAATGCAAAAACCAAGCAAATGCCATAAGTTGACCTCAGACAACAATATAATTACAATTTAAAAAGCCAGTTCATGAACCCTCTAACATCATGCAAATAGCCCTATGAACCAGGTGTTTTCAGTCATTTTGTACAAATTTGAAATTAAGAAATTACTTATGTTCTCAAGAAAACTAACATTTGACTATATTGTCAGGGGTCCAAGAGGTTACAAGCCGTCCAGTTAAAAAAAACGGAAAGAGAACATCTCATCCAACGTGAAAGGTATCTGGCATTAAAGCAATCAAGAGTGCGGGATTCTGCACAAATAAGTCTGACAGTACAAGCTGTTTTAGGGCACCAGTGATTCTTCAGCGTATTCACCTTTTGTAGCAGCTGGCTGAGTTCACCTTTGCATCTGTTTTAGCCTACATTTCACATCATTAAGAGAAGCTGCATATTTTATATCTGGGTGTAACATAAAGCTAAAAAAATATGCTAAAAACATTCAATACCATAAATAAGAAATCTCGCCCAAATTTGATAACCTCTGCCATATTTTTGTGTTTTTGTCATCTGCATAATTAAATATAAAGCAGATGATATATTTTTACTATACTGTACGCATTAATAAAAATAACAAAAATACAAAAGGCTTTACAGTCTAAAATCTCAGCAGGGCTCTTCACACCATGTTGCAAAAGTCTGGCGGTTTCAGTCAACATATTAATATGCCCAGATTTTTTCCCTAGATATGTCTTCATACTGTGCAGCATATTGTGCAATTTTGAAATGTTGTTCATGTAAACCTGATTAAAATACAGCTAATTCAACACAGAAATTCCATCAGAAACCGATATGCGGTTAATAATATGCGAATAAGTTTTGCTCTTGATTTAAATATTGCATGCATGACACATTATCAAGCAACTTTTCAAAAGCTTTTCCTAAAGACAGCTAAAAAAAGTGAGGTATAGAGCCTTCTGCAACTTCCGTTTCCCGTGGGCTTAAATGGGTTAAGCAGCCCGTGTCATTGGTGCGTGTGAGGTTTTTAATGTCATCGCCAAACACTCGGATGTTTGGATCGATTGTCGTCTTTGTTGCGACTCAAGGACGGGTCTCCAAGGGGCTGATGAGACGAGAAGGAGACGGACGTTTCCATGGCCTGACAAATAATTTGTTTACCGGATTGTGTATATGCACGCAAAGGCTCTCTCGCACAGACAAACGGACAATGATGGCCCAATGACAAGGAACAAGGCACCCTGGTCTGGAGCCGGCCGTGTGTTAACAAGCAGACAAATTAGGGACAAGAGTGGCATCAATACAGTGGAGTGACAGGCCTGTCACCAGGGTGTCACAAAGTGCCAATTAACAATGCTAATTAAAACGGTAAACAAGAGCACATAAAGCACGCAGGCATTGTCTTCCCGCTGCTCAAACTCCCAGGGAAGACCTTTTGTCCGGCCTTTGTCGGGCGAAGACTGAAGTTAACTGCTGTAGAGGACAAACACGGGCTTTGGAATTTCATTTGGCAGGAATCCGAGCAGGAAATTTTAATAATGCTTCATAAGTGCATCAGCGCTTCAAGTGCATCTGTATTTAATCAAATACATCAATGTGTCACACACACACACATGCATCTAGACAGTCTGCGGCATACGCAATTGACCACTCACTGCCATTTTCCCATCAGAGACGGCCCTGTTGTAGTGTTAATAGGGAGGAGATGACCATGGGCAGTGGTGCTAAAGGGCTGAGATAAGCACTCTGGTATGAAGTATTGGCTTTAAGAGCAATGCAGAGGTTCAGTGGCTGGATTGGCCACAGGCCGGATCCATCTGCACCCACACAATCAAATCCATTTCATGCCATAAAGCTCTCAAAGACCAGAACACTGCCGTATCTGATGACCTCTCAAGACAATCTACTCCACAGATAGAGAGCGAGAGAGAAACATATCCATTCCTTCATGACCATTAGAAGTTTCTTAACTCACCCTGGAAAACACTGAATCCATCTAAGCCCATCTAATCAGCCAACAAGTATAAAAGCAATGATCTGACTGAAAACAGACAATATCTTTCCAAACACTGAAACCAAAAATGTAATTTCTGTCATCGTTTACTCTTACTCATGTTGTTCCAAACCTGTAGGACTCTTTTTTATATAACATCATTTTGAAAAGCATTTCAACTGTTATTTGTCCATACAATGAGGGTCCTAAAAGCATATTTCTTTCAAGATTTATGTACCACGTCAGTCATACAGGTTTGAAACAACATGAGTAAGAGTAAACGATGAGAGAAATTTCATTTTTGGTTTCAGTGTTATGAATGATTGTCTGTTTCAGTCGGATCATTGTTTTATACTTTTGGCTGATGGTTTAGATGGGTAAATGATGACTTAATGATGACAGTTCTATTTTTGGGTGAACTGTCAGTTTGAGTGTTCATAATAGTAAGTAATTAAAATCTTAATTTATCACTGCTGCAGTCATGCTACAGCTAATGAGGCATTAAGAGCATTGCAGAGAGAGCGCAACTTTAAAAGCTATTAGCTACTCACATTTTCAAGAAATGTAAATACAGTCAAGTTTTTTAAATGAATAATTTTTTTGTTCTCAATACAAAATTTGCACTGAAGCTGACATTTGGTATACAAAATAAGCCCTTCTCTTTACTGCACTTTTGCCAATCAGGCTATTACATGGCTGATCTCATGTCAGTTAACTTGAGGATCAACAGGCTATGACTGATGTTTAAGACAGCTGCCTGATCTGACATTGTGCTGGATCACTTCATATGTACGGGCCATTCTCAAGACAGCACTGCAACATTTAAGCTTGCTGGGTCCTAACTGAAGCGTCTGACATTGAAGGGCGGTGCTTGATTGAGTGGGACTTTTATAGCTTAGCCCAGGGATAACAGCTCTCTCAGTAGCCGTCTGTAGCCTAAAGGACAAAAGAAAATGGCAAAGTCGCCATAACACGGCACATTTTTCTCTCTCACGCTCTTTCTCTCTCCCTTCATTGATGACGAGAAGTAGAAGACTTGTTAACCTGTCAGACGGTAAAGGGCAGAGGCAAGATTATTGTGAATGTCTCTGAAACATTCTCCATATCAGTTGTCTAGCACTAAGCCTAATGCTAATCTTTACCCAAAAGCTAAGCTTTAACCTTAACATGTTGTTTCGTTCAAACACCAAACCCTTAAATGCCATCGTAATTCTAAAGCACAGCATTGATTATGTCATGGGCAATTTTCACACAGACGTGATTTTGCCAATAGGAGATTGTTGGTCCTGGAACAACATTCCTAAATAGACCATCTGAGAGAAATGATCAGTTTAATCAAGTTGTCAAGTTTGGGCTGGTTAACATGAGAAGTTAGCCCTTGCTGGTAGATAGTTTACCATTATTAGCCACATAGAGAGTTAACTGATTAGGGTTAGGGTTAGGCCGTGTGTCCACCAAAGCTCTGCTGAAGACGCTGTGCTTTGGGCGCTTGAGAGCGTTTTGGCAGCGCAGCGCTTTTTTCCGTTGAGACGTTCTGCAGAATATCCGCAGCACCGTTTACTTGTAACTGATTTCGTAGATAATTTGTTTCATATTAAAAATGGATTTTTCATCCATTTTGTTCTGTTAGCTCTGTTGGTTGATGTCGTTGTACAGAAAGAATGTTGTGACAGTTGGTCGGTTTGGAATTAGTCCCACCCCTCCGCCACTGTGATTGGACGGCTGGGTAAGAAGTGACAGTGATGAGCGCTGATTCTTTCAAAAGTTTAACATTTTTCAACTCTCAGCGACCAGTAAAAACGCTGAGCGCCTCGTCTACGCTCATGGCGGCGTATAAAACGCGGCGCTCCCATTGAAAACAATTGAAAACGTACGCCAGGCGCGTGGAAAAACGAAAATAGTTTTCTGACCAATGCAAGTGCATGGTTCAAAATAGTAGCTTTAAAAATAAAGAAGTGAAACTGATGGGTTGACTATGTACAGCATATTACATATGTACACATGAAGCCGCAATATCTGTCTTCCTCTCGCTTATAACGTGTACATATTAGATGACACGGTCTTGCTACTGTAATTTTAATAATTCCCAAGCAAACTTAGATTATGCCATACAATTATCTTCAGAAAAGGGCAATTAAAATGGATTCCAGCACGGATAGTGCACACCAGCCATAGCATATCTGTATCACAGATGTCCGCTAAACTCAACAAACCAAACTTTACTCAGCATTTTCTGAAGTTCTTAGGACGGTGAGCTCTGAGACATCCGTACAAAGTGATTTGAAAGTCACAGAGTGAGCTCGCTCCATCAAAGCCTCCAGCTGGGTGTTGAACGAGATCCCAGACTCACTCTGCGCTCACCTGCTTTCGACACTCTAACGATGATGCGTCATCAGAACTTCTCTCACACTTTTTCAAATGAAATTGGAACAGCAAGACTTGGACAAAAAGCATCCCATTATCCCTCATCAATTAAGTTGTTTGGTTGGAGATAAATGACAATGATTGCAGTATATGAGGAAAGTGAGATTACTAACAAAAGTAAATATCTTTCTTTAAAACAAAAACATATTGGGGTCAGATTAAAGTAATTTAAAGGATTAAAAATTTTCCTTGATCTTTTGACAGTTAAGAGTTTGCTAATGCTATACAAATACCCTGTAAGTTTCAAACCTCAAAACTTCCTTGTCATTCTAAAAACTGCCTTTATTGAATCCAAGGCCAGAAAACGACAGGATCTAAAAAGTGGAAACTTATGACGATGACAGGGAAGCGAAAGACCGCCTTTGCAGAAAAAGATCAATGTCTACGTCTACATCACCGCGTCTTTGGCACCGCCCACTGGAGCATTAGTAAATAGTTCCATGAGAACAGGTAAAGATCGAACACAGGATCAATACTATTAACTTCCAAATGATCCCAATTCTAGGATAGTGTTTTTTTCTTTCTCCCAAATGTGAATGTCTCAGCAGTGCATTATTTGTTTGCATTCGGTGCATTTCACTGTGGATTATTTGCTAAATTTCAGGCTTTGGAAACTTTTACGATATGGGATCTGCCAGCAACGCGAACAAACATGTAAGTAATCATGTTTATTCTAATGCCTGATCTGTGATCAGTGATTTCTGATGTATAATTATTCAAGTTCAGACAGATTATCTCTCAAAATCGTTCAATAGCCTACTGTTAATGCATTAGTAAATCAAGCCAGTGACTAAATTATCAACTTCACGTCGTTTCTCTTAGTAGATGGAAATCATCTATTAAACTGATTCAATTTTATACAGAAAGCGATCAAAGAACTCCCTTTTTCCAATCGCCCAAGCTGTCAATCACTTAGTGCGGACATTTGCCAAAACTCGTTATGAAATCAATGACGTTCTTACAGTACACTGCACAATGAAGCTCTAACTGTGGCCCCATTTACACAATGGGATATTTCTCTGCGTTTTGCCCTCTCATTTACACGAAACGCAGTTTTTATCACTGAAAACGATTATTTCTTAAAAACTCCGGCCAAAGTGGAGATTTCTGAAAACGCCGAATATTTGTTGCCGTGTAAACTGGGAGAAACAACATTTTAGGTTCTCTCTTGTCGATTCCAGGATTCTGATTGGCTTGCATGGCTTTATTCTTAACCCCTACACTGCCGCCAATAGGTTTGGCATAGTTATGATGGCGCTCGACGGCGTATTTATGCGGGTGTGTAAACGATGTTATTTTTGAAAACGGAGAGGGGGAAAATATTAGTTTTGCTAAATACCCGGCTTTGTGTAAACGTGGCCTGTATTTACATTGTGTTTGCATTGTTATTTGGTGAAAGCATTCGTGAGTGCAGAAATTGCATTGCAATGATGAGATGTCTTCATTCACGTGATCGACAGACTCTCTGTCATCTGCTCAATGCTCATCACTGCAAACTTTCATGTGATGAAATAGATACTAAATACTAAAAAAACTCACGATTTGAGCTGTAATAGTAAAAGACGTAGTAAAAGTATTCAAGAGATTTCCACATGTAATGCTAGCTATTTCTTATGCAAACATGTCAGCCAATCACAGCAGTGGGCGTTTACACTGCAGTCTCACAGCAGACACGCCTCTTCAAACAGAGCGTTCAAATCAGAGGCTAAAATCAGGCTAGGAAAAATGATTTTTATTTCTAAATTATGAAAATGTTTGATGTAAAAATCATCCAATGGCACCCCAGGCAACATTATTAAATAATACAGTTCATAACCCCTTTAAATTTTGTACAAAATATTGATAAATTAAATAATGTACACATTATACAAACTATATTAGGTAGGCATATTATTTTATGTTATACTGTACATAGGTATATATGTTTCAAATTTTTATGATGTGTATTTTCATAAGTTCAAAAAATGGGTAAAATGCTAAGTTCCTATTTAAGGTAGGCCTATTCAAGTAAATTATGAGTTTAAAGGAACACTTTAAATACACAAGACCTTTAGTGCTATAGCTGATGTACACATATTCACTCAGGGCTTGTCTTACTAAAAGGTCATTTCAAACCACTCTCTATGCTGTCAATCTAAATTCATAAGAAGTCATAACCACCTGCAGCAGTTTCTTACAGAGGCACCTTGCCGCCACAGGCATTAACCAGCTTATAACGCCTGGGGGATGCTGTGACGATGATAAAAAAATCGGTTACAGGTTAACAGCGACCGAGTCGGGCATCCATCATAAATTTCTTCAGTTTCGCCCGACATTACAGGTGGTAAATGTTAAATCGTTAAATGTGCTAAATTATTCCCTCTGTGCCGCTGCTCAATATTCCCGATATGCTCAGTATTCTATAATGAGAAAAAGGTGAAACAAAAAATGTGAGAAATTGAGCCATTTGACTGAAGGATCTTTCAATGTCTTTTGTGATGAATGCAGCATTATACATGGCGAGATCTCTATCCAGGTGGTGCCATTGTCGACATTAGGGGTACATTATGCATGTGTGTATGAGTCCGTGTTTGTTTAGTGGGGTTAGGAAAGGTGAATTAATTCCTTTGCAGGTAATTATAATGTTGTCATTGTTTTCGTTTTTACCGGGGAGTGAAGTCATGTCTGTAAAGGTCTCTGCTGATAATTTGCACGCTCCATAGACCTGCCAACCGGCCTGTAAAAAGTGGCATGTCACATTTGGTAACCTCTTTGCCCCCAATCTTTGCACTACATGCCACGGCAAATACCCTTCCACTACTGAAGGCAGACACCCTCAGACCCTCACGTGCCCCACGCACAAACTAACACACACCCTCTCCCAGTTCTACAACATAATAACCTTTTAAAAGTCACACCATGTACAGTTTTTCCTCAATTGTTTGGCCTCTAAAATCCATTTGAGTCTAGACTAACATGCAGGAGGTTTCAAACTTCTTAATGCCAAGGACTTTTAATCCTCATACAATATAAAGGCAGTTTTTTATTTTTAGACTCATTGATGTTGTCATTTTACTAAAGCCAAAAAATAAAATAATCAAACTATTATCCGGAAAAAACTAAAATGTATAGTGCTTTTCACAATAAATACACTGTAAAAATTGATCAGTTGACTTTACTTAAAAAAGTGAGGAAGCCCATAATAAAACCTGCGTAATTGAAAAAAAATTAAAGTTACGTGAACTTGACAATTTTTACTTAATGATTTTAAGGCAAATGGTTTCCTCACTTTTAAGTCAAGTAATCACTTTTTACAGTGCAATGGTCTCTCTGAAAAGGTTCTGTCATGAAACTCTAGATGGCGCATGCTGATAAGGTCTTATCTCAGGACCCTTCGAGTCATGACTCCAAAAAAGATTTGTTCATTTTGATGAACGAGTTTGAACAGGAGAGTCACGAACGCTCATCACAGGAACAGAGCAAGGCGACCATTTGTGCTTCTAAAACTTAAACTTTATTTTTTTTTTAAAGTGAACTACTCCTTTTAACATATATATATATATATATATATATATATATATACACACACATATATATTTTTATATATATATACATATATATATATATATATATATATATATATATATATATATATATACATATAAATACATATACATATATATACATATACACACACATATATATATATATATATATATATATATACATATATATATATATATATATATATATATATATATATATATATATATATATATATATATATATATATATATATATATATATATATATATATATATATATATATATATATATATATATATACACAGTATATATATATATATATATATATATATAAAATAATGTATACTGATTATACATATGTATATATATATATATATATATATATATATATATATAATCATATACATTATTATAATTATTATTATACGTCATGTTTAATTATGACATTAATTATATAACACATTTGTTATAATAAATAAATATAATTTCTTATAGGATGTGCTATATGTTTCTTAGCAATTGAGAGAAATTCTAATCTATATTCCTCTGTTTGTGTGTATGGCTGTACATGTGAAAGACAAGTTTAAGATACTGTCATATTATACTGAAACAAGTCCAAAACTGACTTGTGAGAACAACATTTAAACGCCCTGAGATGTGTACGACAAAGAGTGTGCAAATGATCTCCCACTAAAACATGCAAACGGTTCCAGGTTTGTACCGAACATCTCCCACAATTCTTCCTGTCCAGAGTGGCAGGTTCCTTTTTGTTAGCTTGTGTTTTGCACACACCTAATAAACAGCACAGCCCACAATCAGCTTTCACCTGTCGCTACTTCACGGCACAGATGTTTTAAGTGATGGGTAAAAAAAAATGCTGTTTCAAGGAGAGAGGCCTCACAGGTAAGTTATGACTCTTTCCAGCAAGCTGTGAATTGCCTTTTTTCTGTTGTTTCTATCTTTTCTCTGTCACTAAGGGAAAATAATCTGCAGGCTGTGGAGTAATTCTACATGGATGGGTTTCTTATTACCGCGACTGAGAGCGGCTGGGCCTTGGAGATGACAGCCCAGCGAGGCAGGAGGCGGAGCGAGAGAGAAACAGTGAAAGCGATGAGGCATCAGTCAGCAGCTTACTCTGCTCGTGTAGATAAACACCCAACAAATAAATAAATTCATGCAAGAGAGGCCTGTAAATATGAACGTCTAGCAGCTGGGTGCATAACAGAGTGATACAAGGGTGAAATGCTCACACATATGACCGTGCACGCGCGCGCACACACACGCTCATAGTAAAGTTCAGGGAATCCTTTTCCTATCACTAGAGGGCACTTAAGCTACACACATCTCAGGTTTGGCAAAGAGACCTTTCAGTCATGGAATTCACTCCTTCATATAGAGCAGCTTTCAACCTCAGATTCAGATATTAATCTGCACAGAACACCCTGAAAAATCACCCACCAATTCCCAAAAGCTCTATGGTTCTGTATCGCTGCAGACAGTATTATCTTAAAAAAAAGAAAGTCTTTCATCTTAGCCCCTGTTATTATCTAAGCCTCTGTTATTAAAGCTACACTGTGTAACTCTTAGTTTATTCTTAGCTAAAAACACTTAGTTCTTTCAAAAATATATTTGCTCATTAATGTATATTTACTTCGTTCAAGTAATAAAGTATTCTCGTGAGTGTATAATATGCCATTGAAAATACATACGGGTAAGGGGTTCTAATGTCGGTCGCCATGTTGGCCCTCCATCTTGAAAGTACATTAGCCAAAGAGGGACACCCCTGTGAATTCAAGCTTCGCCTTTCGCGTTTACGTTTGAGTTAACACTCATGGACAAGGTCGAACTGGAAGCCATGTTAATCTTGGACTACATTGGCCACCGTAGGAGTTCAAACGAAATCGGAATTGAGAGGAACAGAAATTAATATTCACTGGATGGTCATATACCTTTTCATATGCAGATGGAGGTAAAAATCACACAGTGTAGCTTTAAGTTAGCTGTGAATCCTTCACTAATCATTCGTTGAAAGTACTCATTAAACATTATTCCTTCATCTGGTCAGTGCTGGTTGCTGTGCAGTTGCTAGCTGCTAAAGTGTTCTGGGTAGTTGCTATGACATTACTAAGCAGCTACTAAGAGGTTGCAGGGGTATTCTGGGTGGTTGCTAGGGTGTTGCTATGGCATTCTTGGTGGTTTCTTAGGCATTGGATGTTAATGTGTTCTGGGTGATTGCTATGCAGTTGCTGGGGTATTCTTGGTGGTTTCTAAGGCATTGATTGTTATGCTTGCTATGCAGTATTCTGGGTGGTTACTTGGGTATTGCAAGTTGTTTCCTAAGGTGGCATGGGTGGTTGCTAGAGAGTTGCTAAGCAATTAATAAGGTATTCAGGGTGGTTGCTATGGTATTCAGAATGGTTGCTAGGCAGTTGCCAAGTTCTGGGTGGTTTCTATGGAAGTTACTGTGAGGTTGCTAGGCATTGTAGGGTATTCTTGGTGGTTGCCTGAGCATTGGTAAAGTGTGTTTCCAAATTGAAGGAATAAAATAGTCCCTAAATGAGTCCACCTGGTACTAAAATCAAAAAACGGATTGTACATCTGCCAGTGTTTGCTCAAAGGTAGGTTTTAAAGCAGGATAAGCCTTAATCATTAGAAATCAACCTGATTGTTGATGAAATTGGCCTTATTTTCATAGTGAAACATATGCATTTTGTTCTTATGAACACACAGGTACTCAAATGGACACGCTCACACCCCATACCCATCGACACGAACTTGGCCAGTCAACATCTCTGATGTGTCTAACAGCCAGCCAGGTCAAAGCCTCGCTCTTTGATAATGATACCCAGAATAATTAAGAGATCAATGAGTAAGCATTGCTCCCGGTAAATAGGGGATGGAGTCTGTACGACCGGCATGCAGCTTAAATGCAGGGAAGAGAGCCAAGCTTCAATAGTGTGACATAATCACCCGAGCCTTCATTATTGAACCGCGACACCACCCAGTATGTCACTCTGGTGCACCAACATTGGAGAGATAATTTCAGAAAGTAAGACAGCAGCACAAGTCATTGACTTTCGTCTATGGAGCTGCAGCATCGATTCGAGAAAATCGGGTCTTACACCAGCCATATGTTCCTCATGAAGGGGAAAATTCAATGAGAGTGGAGTTCTTGATCGCTCTGGTTGAAGCAAGAGTCTTTAGGAAAGATACAGTGACCAGGGTGTTTGCTTGTCACTGAACAAACCATCTCACAAACCACTTATAATCAACAGGATCCAGTTCATCTTCAATACCTCCCTGTCAATAAAATGACCTGTGGCTCCTGTATCTAAAGACCCACAACTTCATCAGTTCACTATGAAACAGAACAAATTTGGAGAGGCGAAACAAAATGAGAAGTCCGTCCTTCATCTGTTCATTTTATCTTTCAGACAGCAGGAGGTTTCAGGGTCAGAGATACCCAAGGAGAACAGAGAGAAACAGAAGTGTGCAAAGTCTATAAAAAACTGGAGAAATCTATCTCGATTTGACTAGTTCCCATTCATCTCAATGCACACTGTCCCAAATCCTTCACTAGTGACTATTTTGAGATGTGACGTGAAAGATATAAAACCTCGTTCAAGAAACATTTCTTATAATCAATGATGAATAGTGAGTGATGCTCACTATTTTTGTGGAAACCATGATCCTTTTTTATGATTCTTTAAGTTAAAAAGAACAGCATTTTAAAACAATATAAATGTCTTTACAGTCAATAATTTGAATGCATAAATTTTTTGAATAGTACACTAAAAAAACGGTGTAGGATTTAATTTGAAACCATTTTTCACTCAGAAATTGCTATTTAAAGGTGTATTGCGCAACATTTCATGTTAAAAATAGCCGTTTTCTAACCCATACATGCTTAAACAATCGCCTGATGGGCTGAATGAAGCCCTTCTCTGATCACTGCGATCGCCTCTATAATCATGTACAGTGAAAAATGATAGAGGGATTCGGGCTCAGAATCTGAGACTGGGAGTGAACGTCATGTTCACGCTCGCCTGGCTATGTGCCTATGTCTTGCAGTGTATTAGTGTATTCGCGCCATTCTCCGTATCAGAGAAGAAAACTCGAGCGACACAACTTTAGTCAACTTTCCACAAAAGTAGAAGATGGATTCAAAGTGTAAATGCATCTGGTCATTGAAACCAGGCTATATGTCATGTTATTTTAGTCGTATATGACGATGCGCATCACCTAAGAAGAAGCAGCTGAGCCCATCAAGCCAGCGCAATCTATCGCAAATCAAAATGAAAGTAAGTCGCAGATGCTTAACACTACCATCTTCATTAAAATGAAAGAAATGAAATGATCTTACCATGCTGTTGCCGCTCTCTCTTATTGCTGTCTTTGCTGATTTTGAAATTAGCCGATGATTAATAAAATGCAGCTCATATCTGTTGATTTCGGTGACGCTGACTTCATGAAATCTGTAGCTATATAGCGTGGAAATTGAAGATCGGATTAATATCCGTTTTGCAAAGAACACATTGACGTGATCAGGTGTAATGGAATCGTTTCCATAAATCAGATAGCTATCCAATCTGAGAAAATCCATGAAGTGGCAGGTATACATCCCAAAGAGACCGGCTTGTAGTTCATTCCAACCGCAACGCAAACTCCACGTGAGACAAAGAAAATAAAACTTCTGTCTGTCTAGTGCCAGGCGTCGAATAAGACGAGAGTCAACATCGGGAAGGCTTTCAACAAATGGAGAGATCTTTGGTCGGCTCTAGGGCTGAAACGGGTCCTATACAAAGTAGGCTAATAACTTATATTGTGTTTCCATAATAATACAATCATAAGTGGATACAGTAAGCACATAAAACCCAAGATTTCTACTACCCCCGTTTCCCCTCACACACACACATAAGTGTGTAATTTACTCAAATGCCTTTCCTTTCATATATTTTAAATGACTTGCAGATTTATAACTTTATTACCTCATTATGGGCTGATGCTCCTTTGGTTATGAACAGCTCGGGGCAACACGCGCGTATGTGTGTTTTCCATGAGTGTGCACACCTCTGGTTGCAGTAGCGCTTGTCGCCAGTGGGGCGTAGTTCTGCAAAAACTCAGAGACTTGCTTTTGCACCTTTAATTTCAAGTAACACATTGAATTAAACATGTGTATATATACACATACATTGTAGAGTTATATTATGAGCTGAAGAAGGACTAAAAGGATACAGCCATCCTCAGTGTATGGCACAGGTGAGGTGGTTCCTGCTGTCAGGTAGCTGTAGAAGGAGACCTCCAGGGTGTAGCAGTACGACGTGTTGTCCAACAGACCACCCAAGAAGCGTCGGCCAGTGCCGGCCTTGACCAGGTCACGGTTAGAACGTTGTATTGGACTGCACAGAGACACACAAATAAACACAACAGAATGATTAAAAATGTTAAAACAGAGAAGAACAATATGAACAATACTTTTTTTTTTTGAGCTTGTATTTGAGTGGGAAAACCATGAAAACGTCGCTGTGATTGGCTGATAACTCTTACAATGCCCACCTATCTGCGTGAATGGGTCAAATTAGTGGAAATGGATGGAGTAAACAACTCGCCTACTCAGAAATCACCACGTTTGATCTCGTTTGAATATAAATGAACTTGAAATTGCTTGGGGAAAAAAAAAGTGTGAGTGAGCGTTTTTTAGTGAGCACTCAGCTCGGTTAAATTAAAAGGGCATCTCCTCCCTACCTGCAATGATTATGACACCTGCTGTGTTTACTGAGGATTTGTTGACTAATGGTCCAAAAAGAAGGTGACTAAATAATACATGAACAACAGTCAGTATTTACAAATAAAAGCACAAATATGCTTGTTATACTATTTTTGTATATAGTTATTATATATGCTATATGTAAAAACTGTTAAAATGCTTTGATTAACATGAATGACATGAAGTATCATAAAGAATGAGACGCGGTCTGGAAATCACATGTTCATTTTCTCGTATTTGAGGCGTGGTTTAGGAATGCCCTAAGCCGTATTATTGGGTGCTACGAATGTTTATCAATTGCGCCTGTACGTAGTTCATAGCCAATTGGTTCAATGATACCAGATTATGTATGTAGAGCGACAGAAAATTAGACGAGGAAAAAGACGATGGGTCAGAGATTTAGAAAATGTATGTATACACAAAGGCTGTATCAAAAGGTAACTTCGCATCCACTGCCAAGATGGATCCATAGATATAAATAAACTGCTTCGGTGTGTCTCATCATCGCCTTGCTGCTCGCTCCCCGTTCTGTGATTGGTTCCCTAACTCAAAAATTTGGTAGCAGCGGCAAGGCAGCATGGGGAAACCCAGACTAGACATGAATATGACTTTGATTTGACATTTAGTAAGTTGTATTATATTGCATTATTTATTAAATAACTGACCAACTATTTCAGTATCAACTATTTCAAGGCTATGTTAGCAAGAACACAGTGGAATCAATCAATACATTAATGAATAACTTTATTAAATCTATTTATTTAATAAAATAAAATATAAATAAACATGATTAAAGATTAAAAATATTAAAGTAAAATTAATATAAAAGAATAATGCATTGAAAATTAAAGAATACAGGATTGTTTGTGTGTTGATGGTCCCATCTCTTGTGTTACACTGCCCTAAAAAACCCAAAACCAAAGAAGAACTTCCTTATTTCATTAGACCACCGCAAAACACACACTCATAAGATATGAGCAGCTTTTGGGGATTTCAATAAAAATAGCACAATAGTTAGCCAAAAAAAAAAAAAAAGATTTTATTGTACACCAGGGCTCAGAGTTGCCACAAGGAGGAAGCTATTGATTGGATTTAGGAAACTAATTATGGATCGCATTGGATTGGCTTGATAATTTATGCCACTTTGTCCATTACAAAAGTACTTAAGTTTGCTGGCAACTTTTCCTTGCTCTCCACTTTCCCTGCAGTTGTGCTTGCTTACACTGCACTTTCTGTGCCTTTCCATGGCTCAGCTATAATGGCTGGCAAATGTTTGCTTTTGCCCAAGAAAGGTGACTGATCTAGTGTCAGTGTGACGTGTAGCTGGTGGCTAAGCACAGTTGAGACATGACTCTCTCCAGAGGCAGCGCTCCCTCAATATGCCGGATGAACTTTGGGATGGCTGTGTGCTGAATAGGCAGAGAGAGAGAGGGCAACATGCCAGCTGGAGACCTGCCCTCTATGCCCTCCTGTCACCACACATACACACCCACGTCGCACACACACACACACAAAACAAATGCATAAAAAAGCTTAGCTTCAAAACACATAATGTATTAGATCCACAAAAACAGAGCATAACCTTAAACTGAACACGCAAACACTCTCTCTCTCTCTCTCACACACAGAGAGAAACCGCAAACAGCGTTTATAAAGAATCATAAATAATGTGGTGACATTTTTTCTGTGAGGCAGGGAATATTCATTGGCTGTGAAAAGTGGCTCTTTGTGTAAGTATGAGAGAAGTCTGCAAATTCTAGATGGGTGACTGGGCAATAAAGGTTAGTCCTCTGCCCGTATTCTGCTGGCTGAGCTACTGAAATGTCACACTTCCTGCATGCTGAAGGTCACTGTTGCAGGCTGGAGGAACTGCATGCTGACAAAGAGAGCGACACCGAGCATAAGGGGCCGCAGGGAGGGGAGAGGGGACCTCCACAATGGGACCATCACTGGTGTAAAACTGAAGGTAAGCAAAATACAACACTGTGTTGAGGTCACACACACGCACACACATAACTCCACCCTCCATCCATCCATCGGTCTGTTTTTCTGTCTACCATTTACCCATCTACACATCTATCTACCCATGTTTCCATCCATCTATCCGTCCACCGACCTATCCATCAACATATCCATTTTTCATCCATCCATTTTCTGTCCATTAATTTATCCATACATAATAAAGGCCCTGATATGCTTCAAGCAAAATCAAAGAACAGACTGGTGTAACTTCATTTCAAACAAAATGAAGCCAAAACGAAGTTTTGTGTTTGTTTTGGAAGTTTGAAAAATCTTGCCAAAGCGAACTTTCTGGAACTTTGCTCTGGCTGGTAAACACATTTGCCGTGAGTATATCAGGGCCTTAAGTCTATCAATCCATCCAACCATAAAACAAACATACATTTATCTATTCATTATCCAGACTGATCTCATGAAATGGCGTATTTATGACACGCCAATTCGTATTTTCATTTTTGGCGTGCTATCAACACACATAATCGCTTTTCAGCGTGTTTATGAATGGCGTCTAACTTAACGTTACATTACTGTACAAATATAGACCCGAACCCCGTCCCTGAAACCTACCCGTCACTGGGGTTAATAGCATTTATCAGCCTTCCCCCACCATCCTAGGAAAAAAATATCGCTCCCCAGATGTAGATCTACATTTTGGTTTGTTTCGCTCGGACATTTAACGGCATTTAAGACATACACGCATACATGCGGATAGCTCAAAATGCGTACAGATAATGACTTATTATCTGTTTATGCAAAAGTCATGATGTCATGTTGCATTATCAATCAATCAATCCAACTTCCAGGAAATATCAATCCTTCAATATCTGAATTTATCAATCTATTAAATGATCAGTCAATCTGTTCATCATCCTATCCATTATATATCCATCCATATTATTTATCCATTTGAAACCATCCATGTATCTGTCCATTCATTTATTCATCCATACATTTATTCATTACCAATCATCCAAAAGTTTATCTATCAAGCTACTATCATTTTGTACTTTTTGCAACCATCCATCTTAATCAAACCATCATAATCATAATGATGAGATCCTCTGGAAACTATAATGGAACCAAATGAAAAGAGGAACAAGAAAGAAGAATGGTGAAAGAGTGGAAGGGGTTCAATGAGCTGGAAGACACATCCATCCAAACAATACCTCTGAATACAGACGAAAAATAAACCAGAAGTAAATTTGTAGACAAACAAAGCAAATAAAGAACAACCAATCTTCTTGATTCATGCTATCCCATTTTGACATTGGAAACTGTGTGGAAATTACCAATTAATATAGCTGTCAAGTGAAAAATGAGAAGGGGTTGAGATATAGAGGATTCGGTCTGTGCCGATGAGCAGACGCAATAATATCTCTCCAGCTCTGTGTTATGAAGGCACTGGGTGCACGGATGGTTCATGTATCTTTTCAGACGTATATAAGCGTGTCTTCATCAGCATGCGGTTCCCGGCTCATCCAAACGAGCTTCACCGTGGCAAATGGTTAAAGTGGCTCTGCTCCTTTCATATAGACACCTCATCAGCAATATTGAGTCTGGTTATTGTCTTGCTCTGCAGAATTGAAAAGGTTACGTGCCGGCACCTGGAAAAATAGCTTGTGTTGATGCGCTTCATCTTGGAAACAAAAAATGTACTAATTTATGGGGTGTATTGAATTTTTGGAGAAAATACCAATAACGCTTTTCCATGCGCCGTTTGCTAATGAGTATAGAGCTAAGAGTGAAAAGGCTGACGGAGATGAAATTCAGCCAATGATTTTCTTTTGCTGAAGAAAAAAGGAACCTATCATTGTAATGGCAGAGAGAAACTTTAATGTATCTGGTAACATCATGCGCAATATTACGCTGCCATTCCTAATTTTGTATCCTACATACAGTCACACATAACGCAATAGTAACATATTAACAATTTAGGAGATATTTCACAGTATTTTTCAGAAATGAGAGTTAAGACCCTTTCTCATTCTTTATAGTTGTAAAAATACCCAGAGCTGCATAACAATCAACATCCATCCTCTTCTCTCTTCCAGAATACCATTCTTTGGTGTTTGGGGGAACAGGTTTTCAAAACAGCGCTACCACTCGGCTTGCGTAAGCTTAAAGGTGTATTATGCAACATTTAATGTTAAAAAATAGCTGTTTTTCTAACCCATACATGCTTAAACAATTGCCTGATGGGCTGAATGAGCCCTTCTCTGATCACTGCGATTGCCTCTATAATCCTGTACAGTAAAATAAATAAGAGGGATTCGGGCTCGAATTTGAGACTGGGCGTGATGTCATGCACGTTCACGTTCGCCTGGCTATGTCTGGCAGGTTTGTGTATTCGCCGCCATTCTCCGTATCAGAGAAAACAACTCGATTAGTCAACTTTCGACAAAAGTAGAAGATGGATTCAAAGAGACCGACTTGTAGTTCATTCCAAACCCTGATGCGTGCCAGGCGTCGGAATAAGACGAGAGTCAACATCGGGAAGGCTTTCAACAAATGGAGAGATCTCCAGTCTACTCTATGGCTCAAACGGGATCCTATACAAAGTAATAACTTCTATTGTTCATGAACATGTTTCCATAATGATACAATCATAAATGGATAGAGTGGGAACATAAACAGTTCAACATGGAGATAGATGGAAACAAAAATCAAAGTTTTCTACCACCCCTGTTTCCCTCTCTACACACACACATAAGTGTGTAATTTACTCAAATGCTTTTCCTTTCATATATTTTAAATGACTTGCAGATTTATAACTTTATTACCTTATTATGACTAACAAAAGATGTGTGCGGCTGATGCTCCTTTGGTTATGAACAGCTCATGCAAACGTGCATGTGTGTGACCCATGAGGGCGCACACCTCTGGTTGCAGTTTTGCTTGTCGCCAGAGGAGGCGTAGTTCTGCAAAAACTCAGAGACTTGCATTTTGCACCTTTAAATCGAACTGGATGGCTTGTTTCATCGCAGAGCAACGTAAAAAAAGAAATCGACACCCTGGATGATTTTTTTTCTTCTTTGTCATGTTGAGATTGATCGCGCCCGGTGTGAAAAGCTCCATAGCGATCTACTATTTCGATTTCACGAATGCCATCGCAACGTACATTCGTGTTGCTTAACAAGATGAGTGAAAAAAGCCCTTAAATCTGTCAGAGCCACGGCCTAACAGTTTAGGCTGCATATGCTTCAACTTCAACACGTTAAAGGGACAGTTCACCCAAATATTTTAATTCTGTCAACATTTACCTCTTGTAATTCAAAACTTGTCTGATTTTCTAAGTTCTGTGGAACACCAAAGGTTATATTCTAAAGAATGTCGGAGTGACTTTAAATGTCGCTACCTTATGTGTTTCACAGAAGAAAGATAGTCACACAGGTTTAAAATAACGCAAGGGTGAGTAAATGATGACAGATTTTTAGAGTGTCCTAATGCTTTAAGACAAGATGCTTATCCAGGCAACATGTAAACATACTGTATGTGCATACATCAAAGCAGCAAAAAGGACAAAAATAAAATATTACTTAAACTAAAAAAGAAAACAACAACCATACAGCAGTTTGAGGGCCTTTGTGTTTTAAAACAATAAAAGTGAATACCCATGAGACTCACAAGAGAGAAGTCAGGCGCGTTTTGGCACAAGAGTCGAGGAAAGACGGCCTGTCTCTGCACTCTATCCTCTTCCTCAAAGACGTTACCATACATGAAGCCATTCATCATGGTGGAGTGGGCGTGCACGTCAATGTAGAACTCCAAACTCACTTTCTGTAAATCAGACAGAGAGAGACAAAATTATTAAGAGAGAGAGAGAGACCAGACAGACAGGTGGAAAGATGAACAGGCAGACAACACACTGTGAACAATAAAACTCAGCTCTTCAACAAAAGAGAAATAATCTGTACAAAAAGAAGTCATTTTTTTTCAAGATATTCACAATATACACTACAGTTCAAAAGTTTGGGGTCAGTAAGGCTTTGTTGCAAATAAATACTATTCAAGAATCCTAAATATATATATGTATTTTAAAATACACTCACCTAAAGGATTATTAGGAACACCTGTTCAATTTCTTATTAATGCAATTATCTTATCAACCAGTCACATGGGAGTTACTTCAATGCATTTAGGGGTGTGGTCCTGGTCAAGATAATCTCCTGAACTCCAAACTGAATGTCAGAATGGGAAAGAAAGGTGATTTAAGCAATTTTGAGGGAGGCATGGTTGTTGAAAAACTCGAATATTACGCAAACCTGTAAAAATAAATATTTTAAAATACACAAATATACTTTATGTATTTAATCTCTTATATTGGTATATTTTAAGTTTACGTAATTTTGTTTCGTGCTTTTGACATTTTATTACTATTTATTATTATTATTTCTATAATTTAATGTAATTATTTTCTCCCAGAAATTTTAACAAACAAAATCCTGTTCCTTAATGACAACATTGTTAGAGAGTTTAAAAAGTACTACATAAGATGAATCACCCAGGTATTACAGTCTTCTTTTTTATTTCACTTCACTTCTTTGTCTTTCATGAGCTCAGCACTATGACAGATGGCACCTGGTCCCAGATCAGTGAGGAAAGGTTACTTCTTACCCGGAGGTAGAGAACAGCTCTTGCAGAATAGAGCAGCAGCCATTTCATTTCCACTCTTAATTATGCTGTTAACGGTGCAAAATGAGCAAACGGACCTTGCTGAAGGAACACGGCACTTCATGCATTCAGTCCCATTACACAGAGTGTGGTCTTAAGCATCTCTTTGAGCAAGAGAAAAGGTCACAAATGTGTTTGAACGTGTATGCATGAGTAAAGTCAGCGGCTCCACCCTGACTTTGTAATGCACAGCGAGTATGTGGACGATTAGACAGTTACCCGCCCCAATTGCACACTGGGAAACCCTTGAAGGAGCTGATGGAGCTACCTTAACGGTGACCAGTGCCTCTCTCTCTCTCCGTTTTCCCTCCTCCTTTTTTGTCTATGTGTTGTTTCTCCCTCTTCCTTGCGGGCTCCATCCATCAGACTGGCATGCGTGCAGCCGCCCCACTCTCAGCCACCATATTTCACCGCCTGCCATCAGAGGCCTGACAGCCCTGCGCTCACTAGGAAATTGCTTTGGCTGTGAGCGGAATTTCAAGCACCGGGTGCTGCCCGATATCTCCCCCCACTCTCGTCTCTCTCTCTCTCTGTCTCTACCTCTCTCTCCCTCTCGGTCTTTGACTCCTGATGTTTCTCTTTCTCTCTGGCTTGCTCTTCCTTCCTTCTGCTTTACCTCCCTCTCCCCACAACCCGCGGGATTCGAGGTGCGCTTCGGAATGTGTAATGAAGAAAGAAAAGGTTTGGTGTAGATGGAGAGAGCGCGGGAGGGGTCAAAGGGTAGAGGAGTGGGCCCTGTTATGCCTGCATCAGATGTTTACAATGTACACAACGCATCGAGAGAGATAGGCAGCCTCAAACAAAATGGCCATTACTTTGTTGCCGTATAGATACGCGTAGCAGGATGCTCCTTTTGATGCCTTGTCACCGAAGTGCTCTGACTCACTCTGCTCTCTCTCTCTCGATCCACACACTATAACACACACACACACCGACGAGGCGCATCAAACGGCAGCCCTCGCTCGTGGCGACACCTCATTCTGCTCGACAGCGTGATCCTCTCTCGACACAAAACCACAAACAAGTGTCTCTCTCATCATCTTGCCAAGCGCTGGCTTAATGATGTGGCAGCCATGATGGAGCGGCAGTTTCCTGCACTGCAGTGCTGTTATACAGTAACTGAGAGAACACAGAGCCAAAATGGCGTGTGGGTGGATTGAGAGGAGGTGTATCTGAAGGATTGTCCTCTTTTTGAGGATGTAAACACTTCATATGTCTGTTTATTCTGTTTTCATGGAAGAATAGTTACGTTTTCAGTCTTTGTTGAGATGTTTCTTTCTGGTGTCACTTTCCCATTTGTTTCTGAATTGAATTTCTGCTCCGAGTTTTTTTTGTTTAGTTTTTTTTTGCTGACAAATATTTTTGTATGTGTTTCCCGGTCCATATTAATCATTTATTCTGCATTAAATGGTTAGGTAGTGAGGCATGCCTGCTTCGCTTGCTGACTCAGGAACATGAATTAATCCCTCTAAACTATGGCAGTTGTGACAGCTGTTCTATAAAACACCCAGGAGTGCTGTTGCTCTTTCACAGGACCGTGATGAATAATGCTGCACTTATTTTTGCACACATCATAGTTTGATGGTTTAAAATTTAAGATGTTTGCTTGCTCTGTGTTTCTATGGACAGTCAATCTCTCGTTGTCTGTGTTAACTGCAAAAACGAAAACTTACTCCCCCTTATGTCATTTCAAACCTGAATGACTTTCTATCTTCCCTTGTGCACAAAATAAGGATGTTTCTCCTTTGCTTTTGTCTGCATTTATTTGATCAAAAATACAGTAAAGAACTGTAATCTTGTGAAATATTATTACAATCTAAAATAACTGTTTCCTATTTTAAAGGTTCTAAATGTAACTTTTTTTAATAAAATGAATCCTTTTTTATTGCCTGTGTTTGAAGGGGTTGTAATCACACATTGCAATGATCCACTTTTTGGGTTTTGCTATTACCTCTGAAGGCCAATATTCATATGTGAGGTCTCCGGGTCGGATTCCCTGCGAAATCCATCAGTGACGTGCATGCGCGCTCCCGAGCCTCTCTATCACACAGTCTATGCGACCCATAGACAGTAAAAGAAATGGACACCCCGTTGATTTCAAAATGCGACCAATGGCACTTCAGCTGACGACACGGAGTCTGATAACTCCCCAAAACGTCCTGCCTCCAGCACAACACAGACTCCAACACAAACTCCACATAAATATAATAAACAAAAAAAGTTTTATCTGCTGAAGCTCGTCAGGCAAAACCGTGAAATACTGATCGACTCAACATATTAGTAGGCTACGACAACGACATATTAGTAAACTCTAGTGAAATAGCAAGGTAAACTACACAAAACATGACTTGAATCCACTACTATCATATTGTTTATAATACACATTTCCAGACACGTTTAGTACAGTAAATGTCACTTCCTACGATCTTACTGATACACTGAAACTGTTGAGTTTAGTTCACTAACCGTTTTCGTTATCATATTATAGGTTACATTCACCTATGTTGACATTGCTAAATGTGAAAGATACATGAATAGTTAGAGAAATGGCTATGATCATAAGCCGGCTAGACTAAATACAGTTTACTGTAACATTATCATGGACAAGCACAGAGCATTAGTTCAACGTCAAGCTGATAAAAGTAGGCTATTATTGTACCTGCAGTGGGAGTTTACATTAGTTTTCAGCATGTTGTGTGATTAGTTCGCGTTGCGTTAAAGTCTCCGTGTGGCCGGTAGTTACTGCTCGCTCTTGAGATCTAGCACGCACACGGGCACGAGCGCTCTTGTTGCATTCTGAAACATCACCGCTAGATACACTACCTTAAAGATACACTCACCTAAAGGATTATTAGGAACACCTGTTCAATTTCTCATTAATGCAATTATCTAATCAACCCATCACATGGCAGTTGCTTCAATGCATTTAGGGGTGTGGTCCTGGTCAAGACAATAAATGTTGCCTGGTCTGATGAGTCTCAATTTCTGTAGAGACATTCAGATGGTAGAGTCAGAATTTGTCACCACTGTGCAGGCTGCTGGTGGTGGTGTAATGGTGTGGGAGATGTTTTCTTGGCACACTTTAGGCCCTTTAGTGCCAATTGGGCATCGTTTAAATGTCACGGCCTACCTGAGCATTGATTCTGACCATGTCCATCTCTTATATATCCATCATGTACAATCCTCTACTTCCAACAGGATAATGCACCATGTCACAAAGCTCGAAATCATTTCAAATTTGTTTCTTGAAAATGACAATGAGTTCACTGTACTAAAATGGCCCCACAGTGACCAGATCTCAACCCAATAGAGCATCTTTGGGATGTGGTGGAACAAGAGCTTCATGCCCTGGATTTGCATCCCACAAATCTCCATCAACTGCAAGATGCTATCCTATCAATATGGGCCAACAAGAATGCTTTCAGAACCTTGTTGAATTAATGCCACATAGAATTAAGGCAGTTCTGAGGTCAAAAGGGATTCAAACACAGTATTAGTTTGGTGTTCCTAATGATCCTTTAGGTGAGTGTATAAACTGTACACACACACACACACAGTACTGAATACATACAATACTGTGCAAAAGTCTTAAACACGTTACTATTTTCTTTGCTTTGTATTTAAGTTGCAGGCTCGCCCCCCATACCCTCTAATAGGGCGTTATTTGAGAGGAAAGCCATTTGTAGTGGTGTCCCAAACCATAGTGGATGATATTGAGTTGCACTGGTTCAACGGCTCAACGGCTGTATGAATTAGCTGACTCGTGTAGTGGACTAACGTCGGAAAATTGAGGTTTGTGGGGGTGAATGAGGTTTTAGGGGGTGAATTTGGATTTAGCTGCATTCTTTTCAGTGTTTGTTACTGACCAAATACTTATTTTCCACCATAATTTACAAATAAATTCTTTAAAAATCCTACAATGTGATTTCCTGGATTTTTTTCTCACTTTGTCTCTCATAGTTGAAGTGTACCTATGATGAAAATTACAGACCTCTCTCATCATTCTAAGTAGGAGAACTTGCACAATCAGTGGCTGACTAAACACTTTTTGGCCCACTGTGTATGTATATATATATATATATATATATATATATATATATATATATATTATATATATATATACAGTATATATATTTCAGAGAGATGTACAGCAAAGTAGGAAATGACTCAACTGTGGTATTAAACTCAACTGTGGTAGTTCCTGTGGTATTAAAATATCATCTTTCAAGGTGAAAGTGATATCGGTCCTGAAATGCCGACTTTCCTTAAGCAATATCAAGGACGTCCATGACAGAAAAGTACAGTTCCCATCTACAGCCCTCAATGTCAACAAACAGACAGCCAATCACACAGTCCTAATGTGCTGTCAATCAAAGGTGGACAATACTCCGCTAGTTTAACGCTGATTGATTGTTCAATTAGCATGCATCTCTGACCTCCAGATTTGTTCATTTGAATTTGTAATTAAGCAATTGTGGGCAATTAAGAAATTAGGAATATGAAAATAGAGCATAATTTGAGTGTTGACGTGTTGAATATTCAAGTACATGTAAAAAAAAGGAAGTTAATGCCCATCACACTTTTTCTAAAGCTGCATGTGAGGATAGAAGGCAAACGTCTATCTGCTCCTTTGAGTAGAAACGGAAGGTCAAGAGAATTTAGTCGGACGAGCACTTATCTAAGGAATAGTAATTAGTCTGGGCTGTTAAGGCCCATAAATGCTCTGCTTATCTATATGAATTAAGAAATGGTGCTGATTTAAGCAGGATTAGAAGCTGATGCATTTAACCACAAAGCACTTAGCATCAGCAATACCTATGAAGAGAGGACGCAACAGATTCTGCTCGCTCAGAAGTTTGTCCATCCTCCGCAGACGAGGGGAAAAGAAAGAGCCGGAGCGGTTTTTGATAATGCAAGACTTGAAATACAGTTGTGATGTGGAAAATATTCTGATTGAGGTCAAAACACACAATTACATGCAAAGCGAAAGCAGAAGAGAAAAGATGGAAGGCGTCTGTGTGCATGATCTTTCAAAAGACAGCTCATCAGACACAGTTCAGATTATATCATGTTTTTCAGATGTTTGCCAGGGTGGAAAATGGCAGCGATCCATATAGCGCAACAGCTTCCATCCTTGTTCCTTCCTTCATAAGGGATGGTACAAAGCTCTTCAGCTAAATACAAAAGTTACTTAAAAGTTTAGCAGGGTAAAATAGCTAAAATAATAAATATTTTGGTATTTTTGCAATGTTGTGATGACATTCATAATACACACACTATATATATATATATATATATATATATATATATATATATATATATATATATACACACTACTGTTCAAAAGTTTAGAGACGGTAAATTTTTTTAAAAAGAGATTATAACAGTTATTTAGAAAGGAAACATTCAAGTGATCAAAAGTGACAGTAAAGATTTTTACATCATTACAAAAATAAATTCTGGTCTGTCGAACTTTATTCATAGCTAAAATGGTGATTTTTCCAACCAGAGGGACCATCTTTTTGACTAAACAACCTTCAATGCCTGATTGATTCGGCATGGAAAGGAAATACTGATAATATTAAATACTAAAATTAAATATGAGGAAGTGACTACAGAAGTGACCCTGGTTTTAGGAAACGAAATAGTCAAATAAAAAGCTTAATAAAATCATCACGATCATCATTTCAGTCCAAACCAACCAAACACCAGAAGCTCATCTGACTTAGAGAAACAGGGCAAGAAAGAGAGAGACAAGTCCAGATATTTCAGAGATTCACTGAATGTGAGATGAAGGAAGGACGGAGGACAGGAAGTGATGATGGACGGTAATTGCCCGTAAATCTCGGCGCTCGCTTAGAAAGGTGCGTCTGACACCAGAGGACGTCTCAACTCTTTCTTTATCTGTCTTTCTTTCTCTCTCGTTCTCTCGCAAGACTGCTTTCTGCCACTATCAGAACCGCACACAACGGCACACACGAGAGAGAGAGAGAGAGAGAGAGAGAGAGAGAGAGAAAAGAGAGAGAGAAGAGAGAGCAGCAACTATACAGGGAAGGGGGGGTTTCAAGGTGCAATATTCATCTGGCCAGCCTGACAGGATCTAATACATTTGTTTCAGACGGAAAATTAATTTTCTAATATTAAAAAGGTCAGAAATGAACCATGGCAATACCGGCCCTTTTGTCATCTTTAACAAATTATCCAAAATGCTGTTGTCAGATTGGTGGGGATATCTGGGCCATGATGAATGATCGAGGTAATCAGCCAATCAAAAAGAATCCCTCTCTCTCCATGATAAATGAGCTGGAAAAGCAGCGCTTTACGTGGGAGATGGGTCCATTTGTTTCCTTTTTCTTTCCCCTTCTCTTTCTCTTTCATTTTTCCTGAACAAATACTTGGTGCTCATGGTGAGATTATATACACTTGCATCACTAACTTTGAATCATTTTCTCCCCTGACCACTGCTCACTGGAGAGTGTAATTTGGCGAATTGTTTCGGTTTTTTAAACCCACTCAGGTAACTTTACAGTTCAAAGAGATGGATTGAACACACATTCGGATCAATGAGGTGTTCAAAATGTACCTAAATATGGGCTTGTTTCTGCAACAACAACAAATAAACCTTAAGGTTTTTCATTACCTCTGAAAAAAAGGTTATGAAAACACTTGAAAGCATTAATTAACTGTTTAATTAAGACAAAAGTAGCAATAGTAGCAATACAGTCGTTGTCAATTTCCTGTAGATATGCAATAAACTTCATATTAGTAACTGGTTTTATTTGAGCAGTGCAATAAAATTGTCTAAAAGTGACTCTCTACCAGCACAGGTTAAATTTTGTCTCATTATGTGTAAGCCTACTGCATTTAATATTGTATAAACCAAAAGAGGCTTGTGCAATTTAATGGTGAGTGTTGCAGATTAGCATGTATTAGCTTAGCATGGTCTGTGTTAGCATACTGCGATCAGGGAGCTTGTGTGTTGGCTTGGCGTTGAACTCTGCCTGCTGTTAAACAGCCTAATTAGTATCAGTGCTACAGTGTGTGCAGATGTGTGTGTATATGATGTAGTATTTCTTTTTCAACCTTTAAAGTGCCCTTATTTGGTTTGTTTTTTTGAATATTCCCTTTCATTCAGTGAGTATACTGAAGTGGTTGTGAATATAAACTTTCAGCAAAGTTGTAAAGTCTCCTCTTGTATGTCAAATATCAAAAGTAAATTTGATTTCTCATGTCATGGCCCCTTTAAAAAAGCAGTTTCACGTCAATCCTTGTTTTGTTCAACTGGTACGAGGTTGATATGGGATTAAGAAAGTAATTAGTGATAAGTAATGCTATACTTTTAGAGTAATCTAATTATTCCATTGAACATAATTAGTACAGCTAGTAACTTTTTATAACTTACCCAACACAAAAACAAGAAAGTTATGAGTTAAAAAAAAAGTAATGGGGAACCAAAGTGTACCATATTGGTGGAATGTGCCGGAGGGCATTACCCCCGTCACTGGGCTGGCACAGAGATTGGCATCCCATAGCTTTGATCTGTGCTGTGTCTAATGTGATTAACCATAGAGAATGCAGCAAATGCCAGTCTGGCTTGAGATCTCGCATGGCATGAATATTTGTACGAGTCTGTGTTTGCGTTTGCGTATGTGTGAGTGTGCTTATTTGCATTTGTATGTTTTTGTCAGTATAGCTGTGAGATGCTCAGTGTGGTGTTGGGGAGAGGAGCATTTCCCTATCCTGATCTCTCCTCCTCTGTTGTGCATACTGGGAAGCATTTATCAGTCAACAACTCTCCACACCATGTTTCAGAAGACCTACGAAAACAACAACAACCGCAAAAGTAATCCAAAACTACATCCCAATCCAAACTGCCAAACAGACATTAGCAGCTCATAAAAGCACAACATCTCACAACAGCATACTTCCCATTCTTAAAGTATTTCTCTTGATTTCCCAAGATTACCACTTTATTGGGGTGCATTTATGAAATCAAGCCTAAGATGGATACAAAACCAATCAAACTCATCTTAAATAAAAGTGACCAGAGGACTAGTAGGAACTACTGTTAACAGGTCAGGTTCATAGCCAAGTAAAGATCATCATCACCTACTAGTAATGGCTCAAGTGACCAAATCCTTCAGAAGGAACTAATTACTTGGAACAGTATAGACCATTTTGTGAGATGTAAACAACACTGGTCCAAAAGCACTTCCTGTTTCAGTTTTTTAACACTACAAAAGTGTTGGAATAAAATACAGCCAACAGAACATATACAACTGAATCAAAAAGTTAAACACACATCTTTAAGATGTTTTCTTTACATTTGAAATAATAATAATAATAATAAATAATAATAATAATAATAAAAACGTTCCCACTTTATATTAAGTGGCTTTAGTGGTACTATGTACTTACATTGAAGTTATTACTTTGATACATTGGACTTAATGGCCCTCATTTATCAAAAGTGCGTACACCAAATTTCCAGCGTATACCTTGAGTACACCCAAAACCACGTTTGAGATTTATCAGTATGGACGTGGGCGTACGACGCACGCTCAAATCCTACACCAGCTCAGGAGGTGGTGTACGCACGTTTGAGTTAGTGAGGAAATGCGCAGAAAAATTCCTAACACCACAAAACGCACTGACAAACTAAAAGATATATTATGAACCACTGTTAAAAAAACAACAACAAAAAACAACAACATAGTAATTATAAACGTAAGTGTTTATTTTTGTGCCAACTGTGGACTTAAATGTTTTAATTTGTGTGACTTTACCAAAGCATTTGATTTGTAAGCATATGTATTCCTTCAGTTGCGAGCCTGTGGACTTTACCCTGCAAGGATTAACTTATCCCCGACCCCCGGCAGGTGCGCACGAGACTCAAGTTCAGACGTAGTTGAAAGGCTTACAATGACCAAAAAATAATTCAGACTGACAAAATAATAATAATAAAAAAATACATTCTTACTTCTTTTAAATGATAATAATAATACAAATAATAATAACGACATTCTTCTTAAATAACAATTTAGGCGTCATTAATACAAATAATAATAATAATGATAATATTACAAATTGTCATGCAATTATTAATGTGAATGAATGGTACTTCACATCACATCATCATCATCACTATTAAACATTCGAAATTGAATGCTAATTTCAAAAGACATGCTGTAAAATAATGCATTGTGATCAGGTCATTTCGGACCCACGTCGGAGAAGTTTCTCTTCTTTGCCATCTTCTGTGTGTACATGGTGTAAAATGAGGGCGTGGGGGAGCGGAGACTTGAATATATAAGGGCGTGTTATTCTAATGACGATCGTTTTTGGCCGCGGGATTTATCAAGGGCAGGCATTGCGTACACCTGGATTTCAAAGGTACGCACAGCTTCATAAATCAGGCGGTGAGAGGAGTGTAAGCATAATCTTACGCCAACATATACACCCGTTTCTACGCAAGATTGATAAATGAGGGCCATTGTGTACATAGATGTTTTTACATTGTACTTATATTTAGAAAATACCTGCATGTAATTACAACTGTAATTAATTACATTTGTAATTACACAGTTGACCCATCCCTTAACCCTTAACCCACCCTGATACCTACCATACCACCACACCTGTCCCTAACCTTACCCATATCACACCTCAATAGCAGCTAAAGTGTTTTACAATACAACCTGAACACAATAAGTACATTGTACTTATTTTCCTATGTAAGTACATAGTACTTAAAGCCACTTAATATAAATTGGGACCAAAAAAACATTTATAAACTGAAACAGGAAGTGTTTCTGGACAAGTGTTGTTTACATCTTTCAAAATGGTCTATTCTCAAGTGAAAAGCATGATAACTGTAGTAATGACTGGAGACACAAAGCTTTTGAGGCTTTGTACGTTTTTGGATAGTCAAAAGTTTTACTAAATGCTTCTAAAGGACTTACTGGCCATTTTGATCAGTATTTTAAAGTGAAGATCATGGCAACCCACTACTATTGACTCAATTGTTACATCCTTCTAAGAAGTGAAGATCATGGTATTCCACAAGCAATTACTCAAGTATCACCAAATCCAGTTGAAAAGAAATGTAGGTTTTTGAGGAAAACATTCCTGGATTTTTCTCCATATAGAGGACTTCAACGGGAACCAATGGGTCGAAGGTCCAAATTGCATAAACGCTCTACACGATCACAGCTGAGGAATAAGGGTATTATTCAGCGAAACGATCTTAAAAGCACCTATTATGCAAAATTCACTTTTACATGGTGTTTGAACATAAATGTGTGTTAGCAGTGTGTGAGCAAATCTCAATAAATCATATGCACGAGCTGTTCTAAGATTCAGCGCTTTGTGACGTAGAATTGAGCAAGGGGATTGACTGACAGTATGGTTGTGGCTTGTTAGTTTATAGCAGTTACTATGTACACCACATTATTTATGTGTTCCTGTGAAGTTATACATAAATGACGGAACAGTATTTTAAAGTGTTTCCTAATTTTCTTTTAGAGCTGCTGTACAGCTGAAATGAACTGTGTGCATCCTTGAATTATTTCCCTGTTATCACTGTTTACGCTATACATAAATAAAGGTAATATGACTTGACTGGCATTACTTAGATACGCTAATGCTACATTTTGTCTCAGATATCTTAAAAAAGGCCAGTATATGGCTGTTACATCACATCATACAAGATAACAATAACATGTGGCATTCAATAAAGACAAGAAAGTCAGGCCAAAAGCATTACTTTAGCACAAAATAACATCAGTGCTTGTGACGTCACTACTCGTGGTTCACGAAGGGCTGTCAGGATTTGTGAAAACACTGCCTTGAGCAACTAAACTCCAGGTGGATTGTTTCTGTAATAAGTGCACTGGAAGTCGCTTTGGATAAAAGCATCAGCTTAATGACTAATTACATGCAAGGGAAATAACATTTTCCTGTATATGTTCCCTTGGTGACCCCTCTAAGTGATAGGTGAACTTCTGCCTTAATGTGCTTAAACTGGCACCTACTCAAACTTATTGTGAGCTTGCTATTAGCAACAACTACATAAAAAAAGAGAAAGGGACTATGATTTCCCAAACCCCACTAAATCTCTTTAAAAGGACAGAAGGGAATGAAACAAGGACCAAAGTGTAGGATCCGGAGAGAGCTATGAAATGTTTACCTCTCCCCAGAGTTCCTCTCTCCTGTGAACTCTCTTCCCATAAAACCAGCATCTTACACATCCGTCTAAACCAGACAATATTTTAGTCTCTTTTCTTTTCCTTCCCATCAGGGTTGGATTTGAACTTGAATCAAGAATGAAAAGAAGCAGAATTTGACTGAAACTGCAATTCAGGGAAATTTAACAGGCAATCTGGGAAATGGCCAAAGTAACACACAAACACACTCACACACAAACCTATCTTTGGGTCAGTGAGATGTTTTTGAAAGAATTTAGCGAAAGAAATGAATACTTGTATTCAGCAAGGTTGGATTCAATTATCAAAAGACATTTATATGATACAAAAGGTTTCTATTGCACATAAGCGCTGTTGATTTGAAAGAAAATGCATCACGGTTTCTACAAAAATATTAAGCAGCACAACTGTTTTTAACATTGACTATAATAAGAAATGTTTATTTATGAACGATTACATGAGACACTGAAGACGACTAGAGTAAAGATGTTGAAAAATTCAGCTTTGCATCAAATAAATAACATTTTCAAATATATTAAGTTAAAATAAGTTATTTAAATCTGTAATAATATTATTCAACAAACAAATGCAGCCTTGGAAAGTAAAATTTGACTTTTTGTTGAATGTAATGACAGACTTCAATCCATTTTCCCCAAACACTTTCCATGTCTGCTATTGGTCGATTAAACCAATGTTGTGGTGTCAAGCTGGTCAGTGTGCTCTGACAAACTGAGTGATTAAGTAAAAGTTACAAGTTTGATGTTTGGATCCATTTCAGGACCTGTGGAAAGTCCAAGTCTATGTTACTATGCAATGTTCCTCACATCTAACTTCACAACAGTAATGAAGCATATGTGTGTGTGTTGTTGAGGATGTGAGGGACATGAGCAGATCAGCTCTGCCGTGAAGCAACACATTGATCAGTGTGTCAGGCCTGGGGGAAAGGTTAAGCCGCGTGGCGCTGCCCTCCGCTCCGGAGTGTGCCTGCCGGTCTTATCAGGATGTGAAAGAGCAGGAAAGGGCAGACGATTCCCAGGACAGCATCTGACCTTCACTAATCCAACAACCTCACTCTTCTGCTATAATGAACATAAAGGAAGTTGAGGCGGCGCTTTCTCAAACAAAAGACAAGACGAGCTACAGCGTGTGTGGGAGACACACCTGAGCAGAACGAGAGCAAACACTCACACAGACACTCGTTGAGAAAAATGCTGAGTTGTAGCTGCTTTGAAACGTACAATGGTTCCCATATGCTAAGCAAGGTTGTTATACATATACATAACCTTTCAAAGACAAAGTGTAAATGTGTGCCTCTTTGCATAAATCTCAATGTTATATACTTTCTACTAACCTAGTTTGACATAGAGAGAACTATAAGTGAGCCATGTGAAGGTTGTTTCCCCCCAGCATATAAAACATAGCAATTTATTGGTTCTATGAAATATTAATTTGTCAGTTTTGGGGCAGGATGGATCAATCAACCAGTCATGGCAGATGAAATTTCAGTTTGAAAACATGATTATTTTTTAACTCTTTCCTCACCAGCGTATTTTTTTTTTTTTTTTTTTAAGTTGCCCACCACCACCAGCATTTTTGATCTTTTTCACAAAACTTTCATGGCCCCCATAATATTTTATATGAATATCTGAACATGCAATATATCAATTTATCAAAAGATATAATACCATTTTACAAACAAATACCATTTTAGCTTCATTTTTAACAAAACTTCATAAAAAAGTATTTTTTTATCAGAAAGCTGAGAAAGCGCATTTCTGTCAGGACCACTATCGTCAAATGCGATTGACAATAAGCCTGCAGTTAGGATTGGTGGTATGGTTCTCTTCTGGGCTAGAACTTCCTGAGCATCTATGCAGCCAAGCATCAGAGCAGGGAGAGCAGCAATAAACAGAACAGAACCAACATGAATGTATTGCAGATCTCATTAATTCAAGATTTTAAAGTATAACATAATTCAAAGAATTTATTCCTGATTGAAGGGGAATCAGAATGCCATACTGACTGCATGAGAGGAGGAGCAGGAGATGTAGGAGGGTAATTAGCTCCTGAGAAACACAATAGCTGTTGATAATAGTGAAGGAGCTTATATATGTATACAGTGATAGGCAGGTGAATCGAGTCCATCAACACCCCCAAAGCTTGGACAGTCTCATAGCCCATCCTGTGTTGACATTTCATTCAGTAACCTAAGGCCGTGTGTCCACCAAAGCGTTTTTCCACGCGTCTGGCGTATGTTTTCAATTGTTTTCAATGGGAGCGCCACGTTTTTAAACGCCATGAGCGTAACGAGGCGCTAAGCGTTTTTCGCTCGTCACCAATAGTTTTTCGTGACACTGGTCGCCAATAGTTGAAAAGTGTTCAACTTTGGATAAAACGCAGCACTCATCACTGTCACTTTTTACCCACCCGTCCAATCACAGTGGAGGAGGGGTGGGAGCTAAACCACACTGACCAACTGTCACAACATTCTTTCTGTACAGTGACATCAACCAGCAGAGCTAACCGAACAAAATGGATGAAAAATTACAAGTAAACTGTGCTGCGGATATTCTGTATCATAGCAACGAAACGTCTCAACGGAAAAAAACGCTGTGCTGCCAAAAAGCTTTCAATTTTTGTATAAATTATATTAAATATAAATGTATTTAAAACTGCAGTCCGTAGTTTTTCCTCTCTCACCATCTCTGTTCGGTATTAGCAATTGCAGTTATTCGCAGAATTATCAACTTTATGTGAGCACAGTGTGGATGAACACAATGTTTTGAGGAGAACGTGCGGCTGTCAGTCACCGTGCCAATGAGACTATCATTTCCAATCACAGATTCTACTTTTGGAAGTATGACCAACATACGAATTTTCACCAGTTATGTACTTGCTCAAAAATGTATTCATAAAAAGAAAAACACCATTTTCAAAAAATATCAGAATGGATTCAGAATGCATTTACTAAAGGAAAGACAAGACAGCAGAATATCACTAAAGTCATCACTTTCCTCTATTGTCCTCTGTGTTGATAGACTATAGGTTGCATTTGGGGTTTTGGTGCTTTAGTAAATTGGATACTCACTGGATCCTGGTTCATTTGGACAATAAGTTGTTTTGATGCATGTAGAGTGGGGTGGGCCCAGGCGAAGGGTCCTGCCAATGACGGTTCAGATCAAAGCCCATTAGAGAACACCTAAAATAGAAACAAACAAATCAAAAGTTCAACTAAATGAAAAAAAAAGAAAAGAAAAAAAAAAACACATTGTGTGACCTAAGAAGCAAAATACTGTGCAAAGCGAAAATATCACAGCGAATATCCTTTGAAGTTGAATGTACAGCCATGGAGAGAGGGTCTTTGGACCAATGTGATTCAATGTGGGTGGGGCTATCCAGTGTAGTGAAACAGAAATAAAACTAATCAAGTGAAATTTCAAGTTTTCATGTTATTTACTTGAAGTGGTAAAAGTTATTGAGTTTCAACATCATCACAGTCAAGCTTGAAAGTGAAATCCACACAGATTCTCGCAGTCAGAACTGCAGAAAATCACACACACAGTACAAGTCCACTCGTGTCGAGTGAGCAGAGCACAGAGAGTGTTTTCAATTCATTCTCTATGGGAGATGAGCAGCAGGATCACACAGGGGATTGTGGGATTGACAGTGGAGAGGAGTAATCATCAGAAAGCTTGTGAAGTAATCAACTTTATGCAAATGAGAGGTGAAAAACACCAAATTGCTGTGAAGGCTAAGGTAAAGGCTGTGACGTTGATCATAAACATGCCCAAATCAGCAGATTTAGAATTACATATTTCTCACTTTAATTTAGATTTCAAATGCTGTTTACACACTTTCATTGTGGCTAGATCATGATTGGGTTAACAAAAGTGTTTTAAATGGATAGTGTCATTATTGTGTCATCACTAAACTTTCTTCTGTAAAACACAAAGGATTTGCAACAGATTTCATAAAATGAAAGTTAATGCTGTCTAAACAACACTGAAAAAAAAAACTTTTTTATCTATTTAAAATATATTTTGTGTTCGACAGAAGAAAGTCAGCCATAGCTTAAATAAATGTTGACAAATTTTTTCTTTTGGGTGAACTATTTCAAATGTCACTATACTTAGAGAATTCAAAACTAAAGTTATTCTACTATAAACACTTTAATGCCTGTATCTTAAAAGCAATCATGGTCCATAATAAAGACAACAACACTGCTCTACATTTACAGACATAAAGCGCAGATCTCTGGTGTTTTGGGAAACATTGAGTGTTTTTTTCTTCCACACCATTGGACACATGTCATCTCAAGCCATCTTTCCTACAGGTCTCTGTTTGTTATTTTCCTTTCCCCGAGGCAGTGGACTGATGTGGGGGCCGGACAGATGCCGGAGTCCCTGCTGCTGTCCAGCTGAGACTCTGTGACTGTGACTTTGAGCTGAACCTGTAGTCAATGCTGCTGCTCTCAGAACAACACTAATCCCCAGTCAGCAAGGATTGATCCCACATCCCCTCCTGCATCTGCTTGAGCCTCTCTCTCACTCAACTGAAAACTACTGATTCAGCACACAGAGAGAGAGATCTGATCTCTAATTATGGATCTCAATGGCTCTCTGTGAGGCAGCATCGGTTAAAGTTGCTGCTGAGAGCACCCTTGAAAGGGTCAGTGGTGCCGTATGTCGTATGTCAGCTCTGTCACCACCATTGAACCATTGATCCACCACGCTGCGGTTCTCAAAGCTGGCACAAGGTGGCAGCCACTGACGCAGTTTCTGCAGGCCTATTGGGAAACCGTAGCGGGCCACAGCTGTATTCAGAATGATCGCCACCAGTATATAAAAGCCAATAATGGCATTAGGAGTGAAGACAACACCTGCCGTGCAGCAGTGACAACACCAACTGCAGCCCTAGTGTAGAATGGCCACACTCATGTAAAATATCTTAAAAATACTGTGGCAGATCAGGGCTTTGAGTATGATGACCTAATATAGTAATGTAAAAAGCAACACCTATCTCTAACCCAAACACCCTACAACACCCTAAAAAACACCCTAAAAACACCCTAACCCTAACCCAATAACTTAGATTTTTTTAATACTTCCCAGAGAACTACTGAAAAAGTTTATTAAAAATCTAGTAAATACTATTAACTAAAAGAAACTGGTAAAGTACTTGGTAAAGTAGTTAACCTGAAAGTACTGGCTAATACTGTATAAGGTAAGTACATGGAACAGGGGTAGGTTTAGAGAGTAGGTTCAGGGTTAGTACTAGTTATTACTCAGTAATTGTAGTTACTAAAATAAGTACATACTGTAGTATTTACATGGGTAACTGGACTGTAAAAGGAAGCGTTACCAAGAAACTCTTATTAACGAATTAGTAAGTAACAGCTCACAGAAGAAAGTGTTACTAGATACTTCATTGGGAATTACTAATTATTTGGATCCGTATTATAAACTGAAGATCATTGGAACTAACTAGTAATGACTGAAGTGTTACTACATGATCTAGTCATGATTTGTGCAACCGTTTGAGATTTTTGGTGAACTTTAGTATACTTTTAGAAAATGTCTTTAGTAACACTTGAGTCATTACTAGTTAGTTCCAATGATCTTCACTTTATAATACGAATCCAAACAATTAGTAATTCCCACAGAAGTATCTAGAAACACTTTCATCTGTGAGCTATTACTTACTAATTCGTTAATAAGAGTTTCTTTTAGTTAATAGTAGTTACTAGATTGTTAATAAAATATTTCAGTAGTTCTCTGGGAAGTATTAAAAAAATGGTAGTTATTGATTAGTTAATAGTGAACTACCACTTTCATCTGTGCGCTATTACTTACTAGTTCGTTAATCAGAGTTTCTTGTTAGTTAATAATAGTTACTAGATTGTTATTATTGTGTTACTCATTGGTTCTTGTTTATTAACGAAGGAACTGTATTCTAAAGTGTTACCGAAAAATATCTTACTATGGCAATAGTACATACTATTGTACTGTAAGTGAAGAAATCATAATACATTATATAATAAAAGTATTAACAGACTTGTTATTATATTCTTGTTAGTATTATGTATTAGTATTAGTATTATTAGTATTAACAACAGTAAAATTACAAAACTTACATGGTTGTCCTAATATCTTTGCTTTGAAACGTTTTTATTTTTTGGGGAAACTCAGTGAGACCTTAACGCTCCTCTTTGATGACAATAGATTTATAAACTATCGCATTACGAATCTAGGAAGATGGTTGGCGCAATTGCATTCCCAAATGCAAATTATAAGCTCAAACACACAGCACTTGAAGAGTAGCATTTACTGTGAATTGAAACTAAAAATAAGCACAGTGCTGCGCTTTACTCTGAAACGTGCAGCGCGTCTATATTAAATATCTCTATTCTATTAAAATTACTAGTATAAACCATAAGATTTGTGATACTGAAAACTATATGACTTGTCACACATACAGCTATGGAAAAAATTAAGAGCCACTGCCAAATCAGCAGTTGCTCTGGGATTTATTATTTATATTATAAATAATAAATCCAGAGCAACTGCTGATTTGGCAGTGGTCTCTAATTTTTCCATAGCCTGTATGTCACACATTATGGGTGCATTTGTTTGTTTCAGCTGACCTGTAGTTTCCCAGGTACACGCCGTCAGGGTTGAGCATGGGACGAATCTTGAAGATCACATGATCTCGCAGGACCTGAGGCGGTGGGATGATGGCTGACCAGAAAGTCAATGAAACCTGCAGTAAAGACACAAAAATACACACAATTAAGCCTTGCTCTTGACATGCAAAAGTTCATCCCAGTGCAAATTGAGTTATACAAAAACAAAATAGAGCACAAAAGGGATAAAAATCAGAAGCTGATATCAGAGAGCGTACATCTCCAGTCAATACAAATGGAATGAAACGGTCAACAAAAGAATGAAAGAGAGAGATTTATACAGCTGAGAAGCAAAGACCATACTAATTAGAACAACAAAAATGAGAATTAGAGACAGACAGAGGACAGACGGAGAGGAAGGTATGTCGATAGTGGCGAGTCACTTGTTCCTTCCATTTGCCCTGTATAGAGAGCGAATAATTGACAGGTAAACAAGAAGCATATAAAGAGAGAGCAGGAGTTTGCATGTGAGAGAGGGCAGACCCCATCTCATTCCCTCCTCTTCTTCAACCCCTCACCCACTCTGTCCTGCTCATTAGTGCTAATGGAGGCATAACAAGCTCTCTAATTGAGTCAATGTGGCACAGAGGCAGGCCACACTGCTATGCTATCTAATTGCTTGAAGTTCCTATATTTATTCATGCATACCCGCATGTGTGTGCTATTAAGGTGGCAGGGCAGGTGACTTTGAAGCGTCGTATTGACCAAACTTCAGTTAAGCATAAAAGCCCTCTTCAGAATTACAACAAGTCCGAACTCTGTAATTAATTAGCAGCATGAAGATTTGGGCTTAGACGAGACAGAACCATTACTAACTACATCAGCAGACAGTTCAAAATGATTTGGATGCACACAGAGGTGGTAGAATGATTGTGTTGTTTTCAGTGGCTGAATATAATGCAGGTTGACAGATGGCTCAAGTCACGCAGATATATACAAATATACAACATATTAATATTGGTAAGTGAACAAAAAAAATTATAAATTACATTTAACATTTTTAAAAGAAAATTTGAGGAAATTCCTGAGGAAAAATGTCATCATGATGTTGCGAGCACTTAACAGGGTGTTATGCGGTTGCCAAGCATTTTCTTGGTGGTTGCTAGGTAGTTTCTTATGGCAATGCTACTTCCATATTTCAGAAATTACAAAAGTGAAACCTGACACTATTGTTAACTGAGCAATGGCTATTTCAAAATGGCCAATATCGATCAGTAACACACAGATTTACATTTACATTTATTCATTTAGCTGACGCTTTTATCCAAAGCAACTTACAATTGCTATATACACTACCGGTGAAAAGTTTTAGATCAGTAAGATTTTTTATGTTTTTAAATGAAGTCTCTTCTGCTCAACAAGGCTGCTTTATTTGATGAAAAAAAAGACAAACAGTAATATTGTGAAATATTATGACAATTTAAAATGACCGTTTTCTATTTTTATATATATTATAAATGTAATTTGAAAGCTGAATTTTCAACATTACTGTTGCTGATTACACATCAGTTTTCAGTGTCACATGATCCTTCAGAAATCATTCTAATATGCAGATTTTATGCTCAAAAAAACATAAATTATTATTTTCAATGTTGAAAACAGTCGTGTTTTCAACATTGAAAATATAGAAAGTTCAAAAGAACAGCTTTTATCTGAAATGGAAAGCTTTGTTACATTAAACACTACCCTTTAAAAAGTTTGGGGTCAGTAAGAATTTGTATTTTATTTTTGGGGGAAATAAATACATTGATCAAAAGTTACAGTAAAGACATTTATAATGTTAGAAAAGATTTGAATTAAATAAATGCTGTTCTTTGAACTTTCTATTCATCAAAGAATCCTGAAATAAAAATGTAAAAAACTGTTTTCAACATGGATAATAATCATACATGTTTTTGGAGCATAAAATCATCATATTAGAGTGAAGACTGGAGTAATGATGCTGAAAATTCAGCTTTTTTTCAGAGGAATAAATTACATTTTAATATATATTAACATAAAAAAGTTATTTTAAATGGTCATAATATTCCACAATATTACTGTGTTTTAAAAATCTTACCGATCTTAAACTTTTGACCGATAGTGTATATAAATATGGGATTTGCTGAAATTGGATTTGCTGTCCAATGCATATTTTTTCTTTTAATTAGTTACAAACGCCCCCTTCAAAACTACAGGAAGGATTGGCCCATTTCAGCGCAACAAAGATAGGCGATAATGATTTGACATTAAGCTATGGATCCCTGTAACATAATTTACCTGTGAAAAGAATGCATTGTCTCATCATTTGTCAAGGACGCTTTCAGGAAAGACACGTCTCTGTATCGTAACGCAAAGTGAAAGCACTTTGACTTTTTCCATAGAATTGATGTTATTGATGATATTGACTTTGAAATCTGGGCATTTTGTCAGACTGTTGTGTCAGCAAGTGTTGTGCTCCATGACAGGTAAGGTCTTTGCGTCGGTGGCTTTAAACAGATTTAGGAGTGATGCAGAGAAGATGAGCTGACACTTCCTCTAATCTGCCGTACACTCCCTGACCTCCTGTGTTTCCGCTCGTCCGTTGACCTTCACTCGCAGCGAAGCCCAACGGTGCGGAGAACTTAAAGTACAAAAGGAAAAGTGTTGAAGCCCAGCGAGGCCAAACGTCTGCTGGTCAGTGTTTTGTATCTCAGCAGATTACAGGATCTCAGGACATCATCGGGCTGTGTATGTGTGTGTCGAGACGAGACAAGGTCTTACCCTGACAGATGAAGGAAGCAGGTGATTCTCCAGGGTGAACGCGGGCTGTGAGAAACACCACCCGCTTTCTCGCTCTTGATTCAGATGGGCTGAAACACACACACACATAGAAAGGTTAGTCTCAGCAGGTGAGAGGTCTTGGCCGGACAGTGTATGTGTGGTCAGGAGCCATATGTCTGGGCCCTAGAGTTTCAGACCTCAGACATGCAGCAGGAAACCCACTATGACAGGACAGGACTGATAGGAAATGTCAGAGCTAATGAAGACTCCACGGGAGGACAAAACACAATGAGCGACTGATCACAAGAGCAGGAGAAAAACATCTTGTGCTCGATGAATTTACCAGAAACCCTTAAGCACCTACATCTTTTCAATTAAGACTCTAACTACAACAATTTAGCATTAAAATGAGTAAATGAAGATAATTAAAGTGCCCACCCTCAAGTCTATATTGTTCTAGACCTCTTTCAATTCTAGACCTCTTTTCAACCTCTTTCAGCTTCTTTTTTTCACCAGGCAAACATTTTAGCACACACGTTATGAATGACTTTTGCACTAAAGTTGCTTAAATCTCTAACTGTAAATATAAGCAATTATAATAAAAATGCCTGCCTTCGCAAACACCACTAATTAGCATTTTGTTTTACACCATATGGACTCAATATTTACTAAAAACAGAAGTCTGTTATCCATCCCAGTCCACTCAGACCATTTATGTAAATTAAGCTGTGAAAAATGGGTCAGAAACAGTCATTAAAAGTTATTAAAGACAGTAAGAATTACACCGGTATGCAGAGGTTGGCCAACCATAATAGAGGTCATTTATATATAGAAGTCTAAAGGTACAGCAAATAGCCTGTTTAATTCTAGTTAATGACACAGAAAGAGAGATAGAAAAGTTCACGTAACAATTTTGGCATAAAAAATGAAAAATATGGAAGTGTACTTCAGTAGAAAATACAAAATGCTACAACAGAGAAGACCCTTTTAAAGGTTTTGTCTCTTTTTAGCCTTCTGGCAGATAACAAAATATAACAAAAATAAATGCTCCAAAAGATTCGGCCCTTTAAAACAGTTTGGTAGATGGGATTTTAAGCTTACTGTGTGTTTAAATGAATTCCATTCTTGATACTTCATCATGAATGCAATAATGACTCCTAGATCTGTTTCCAGATATTTCATCCTCTTCTCCTCTTTTACAGTCTCCAAAATGAAATCGAGGGGAATTTAATGCAGCGTAAATCAAATCAGTCCTCCTTTGTGAGCGATGCCAGTTAGGAATGGAATGGGAATACCATTCAAGTTAATGAAAAGAAAGGCTGGACGAATGCAAGAGGACTGCCAACAAAAGCTCCTCTTTAAAAGTCTGATGTGCTTCCAGGCAGAGAAGTGAGCGTATTTTAGTCTCAGAGCATTCTGTTCCTCAAGGCGTGAAGCCACTGGAACACGCAGCGCCGGGGAATTTGATCGGCCTTCACGGATTTCTCTTATCGGATGTGCTGTCGGTTGTCCGAACAGGTGCGCCAGAAAGGACTTTCACTAGCAAGGAAATCACATAATGACCAAGAATTTACACCTGTGAGGAGACTTGCAGTATATACAAGGGCGCTGTGATCACTTTCTATTAGCAGGGAAATGCATAAAATACATGGCGTTTTAGAAGACAGACACTGATGCACTAAAATACTCAATTTGTCTTTGAACTAATATGGGTGATTCTGTTCAATGCAGGGGTAATGCATCAAGATGAAAACTAGACATGGGACGACAAATCATGCACTGTTTTTATGTGTGTGTTTGAGTCAGGGGAATATCATAGAATTAATAAGGCACACACACACACTGACACCTCAGCAGTCTGAGGAATAGCAGAACACAGGTCAATCCTCAAAGATATCCTCCTCACTTCCAGACTTGACCACGAATGAAACATTAAAATATCCATATGCATTATTCAGCAGGCTCCTTGAATATTATATCTATCCATCACTAGCTGTAAAGACAAGCATGGCCTAATACATTATGTCTACGGTGACTCGGGCTCCCGTGGGGCTGTCTTAAAGTCTGTAAGGCATTGCGAATGCTGAAGGGAAATGATTAGAACTGTACCCGAGATCATTGTGGCAGTTCAAGGAAACCTGTCGCCTCAGAGGCAGCTTTTACCAGGAGCAAGAGATTGGGTTTATACAATTCTACCATGGTAACAACACATTTTTAAAAAATAAATTATATAAATTCACCTCCACTTTGACCACAAAACACATTGTTCCAGTCCTGAATGCTGACTAGTCAATAAATTGTTTTAACAAAATAACCCCCACAGTTTCGCAGAACAAGGCTTAAAGGAGTAGTTCACTTTAAAAAAAAAACTTTTGCCGATAATTTACTCACCACCATGTCATCCAAGATGTCCACGTCTTTCTTTCTTCAGTCGCAAAGAAAATAAGGTTTTTGATGAAAACATTCCAAGATTTCATGGTTCCTTCAATGGGAACCAAACGGTTCAAGGTCCAAATGAGAGTTTCAGTGCAGCTTCAAAGGGCTTTAAACGACACCAGACGATGAATAAGGGTCTTATCTAGGACCCTTCATGACTCAAAAAAAGATTAGTTAATTTTGATGAACGAGTTTGAACAGGAGAGTCACAAACGCTCATCACAGAACAGAGCAAGGTGAGCATTCGTGCTTATAAAACTTAAACTTTATTTATTTTTGAAATGACAGATCGTTTCGCTAGATAAGACCCTTATTCATCGTCTGGTGTCGTTTAAAGCCCTTTGAAGCTGCACTGAAACTCTCATTTGGACCTTGAACCGTTTGGTTCCCAATGAAGTCCTTTATATGGAAACAATTCTGGAATGTTTTCATCAAGAAAGATATGGACATCTTGGATGACATGGGTGAGTAAATTATCAGCAAAAGTTTTTTTTTACAGTGAACTACTCCTTTAAACCTAGTCCCAGACTAAAATACTTGTTTGAGCTGTTTTCTTAAAATATATCAGTGCCATTGTTTTGTCTCAAGATGCACATCAGTAATGGTTTTTTTTTCTAAGGCATGTTTATAAAAGCTATTTAGATGTCCTAATTTAACTAAGGCCCTAATCCTTGCTTAATCTAAGCCTTGTCTGTGAAACCAGGCCAAAATCTCTGTGCATCACCATAGAGCACAGGTTTTCAAAAGTTTTGATGTCACAGACCCCCAAATAAGATTGCAAAGGACCCCCTTCCTAAAATATAAAAAGGAAGCTAGATTGCACAAAGGCCTAATTATTTATTTGGATTATTTTGTTTAGCTTATTTTAAAATTTGATATAAAATACTTAATATTATGTTGAATTTACTTAGTTTATTTGATTTGATTCTGAATATTAAATAATTGTGATTACCTTATAGTGTGATTTCCAACCAGAATTTAGAAAGCTTAATTATTGTTTTTAATATTATTATTTTTTCCCCCATCATCTTTCTCTATATGCAAATACAGTATAGCTACATTTGTATCAATGTTGGTGGAAACTATGGCTTCCATAGCACATTTTTGTAAGAGTTTTTATTCTGTCACTGCACAGGATGTAGCAGAAAAACCACACTGCAGTGAACAGATGATTATCTGTCATGTAAAGCAACTGTTACCACATGGATGTGCACACGCACACACACACCACTCTGCCCTCCTCCCATGAGACTGGCTTGTCTTGTATGTCTGGTCAATAATATATCACGGCCTCTCTCGCTGTGTCCTAAACGACTCCGGTGATCGTTGAGCTCATTGCTATGTACACAAGCCTAATATGTTATTGATCTCATCTGGGTTTGTGCTGAGCTGGAGGAAATGTTGATTGCCGCTATGCAATGTTCACCCATATATATTCTAATCTGCTTCCTGGGGGCCTAAAAACACTTCAACGCGGGCTGCAAACATAAAACATTCGTCGGATTTTACAGGAAAATTTCTCTCGTCGCCTCTCTCTGTCCTTCACAGAGATGGATGGCTTTGCCATTCAGAAGTCTCAGTGGAAAGGCTTGGGTGTTTGCTGGAAATGTGAACGCTTGCGTTTCAGCAGGAGCTGGGTGTGCGGGTCCATCAGTTATAAATCCCACCTCGGCCCGACCCGCTGAAACAAGCCAGCGGATGTAAAACAATGCAGCAGCCTGGAGGCAAACGCTACACTTAGACGTGCGGGACAGATGGGGCGAGCCGTGTGTTTACCTTATGCTGAGCCTATACACTTCCCTCCCCATTAAAGCAAACAGCCCAGGAAGATTCATTACCAGTCACTTGCAGCGATTCCATACGGTTCTTTTCGGAATTAATACTCTGTAAGATGTATTTTTAATGTTCATTTGCGTCAGTGTTTTTATCAGCGTTTTCCAGAGGGCCCGCAGCTTAGCAGAGAGTAAATGTTTATCTTTATTTTGAGAACTGCTGCGTGAGCTCTCTTTCTTCCTTTTTCTTGTCCTCAAAATAAATGACTGACTTGGACTCCTTTGACCTGCAGGTGGTGCTAAAGATCAACAACAAGCTTCCGCGCATCCAATTCACCCCCTCCAACCCTGCAGAAAAAACTCTTACGAAACAAGACAAATGTGCTTTAGCAATCTGAGAACTTTTTTTTTTCTCCACCCATTTCGCTGCATCAGTGCTTTTCTTACACTCTGTTTTCCATTGACACCCGTCAGGCATCCTGACACCTTAATGTAAACTTTACCTTGACCGATTTTATAACCTCCCCTCTTCTGCTTACCTATAAGGTGGGACATAAACAAGCGCTCTCTCCTATAGACGAGACACGCTCCCAATTAGACCATAAAGCACTGGTAATGGGCTGACTCTTTTAAAAGGACTCCACAGGCCCGCTCTATATTTCCTTTAATGGTGCTGCCGGCCCGATAGCACTGGGAATCCCTCATCTCAAAGAAGATCCCACCACTCCAAATCATACGAAAGGTCAACAGCCCCCGTTCGGCTCCTTCTACTGCTCCCTACTTCCATTAGGAAAGGAATGAAAGGCGGGGGCAAAACAAGAGTGAGAACAAGGGAGAGATTTTATGTTGACAACCTTGACTGAGACAACCACCTCAGCATATTTCTCACCTCAGAGCACAAGTCCCCATGTTACCGCCCGACGTGACGAAATAAAATATGTATATATGATCAGGTGTGATAAATATGTAAATGGCGTCAAAAGAGGAGAAGTGTCTGGCAAAAAGTGAAAAATCTAATGGATTTTGAAGGTTATGCAGATTGTGCAGTTTGGCTTTTCTCCTGTGGTCGATGTGCCACTTTTAATGCAAGCTGATAAGACATGAAAAGAGCCCTGACGTAACACAATTACCTGGGATCTTTAAGAGAGCTGGAACCCGAGCAGATCAAATTCAGCAGAAATGGCAGCTTCGCTCTGTTCAGAGACGAGCCGAGTGAGTTTCATCACACCGGCCTGAGATAGATGACTCAAACATGACAGGCTGCATTTATTTCTACTGTGTCCTTTCTGTAGGGTCAGACGACAGCTGAATCCAAATCTGCTGCTCAACCACAAGCCATCCATTATTATTCGCAATAGGCTACTATAATGACATGCAGAAACATACATTTGGGCCTAAACGTCTGCGAACACTAGTGAAAATCCTTCTGTGTTGTATTAATTTAATATTATATAAAATATCACATTTTTATTATTATCCTAGCCTGGCAAGCCAGACCTACATCAAGATGTTCAGGTCTGGGAACTCAGACAATTGGCCTTACATATGCACAGCTGCACTACTTCCTGAACTTCAGCCAGCTCCTTGTTTCCTGTCTGCCATTATTGGACAAACTGATTAATCCAGGTGTGTCTGATTATTGTTGTGACTACTGAGGTCACACTACAACTGGATTAATCCGTTGGTTCAATAATGGCAGACAGGGAAACAAGGAGCTGGCTGAAGTTCAGGGAAGTAGAGCAGCTGTGCATAAAGCCAATTGGCAAACCTCAAATCCGAAGGGCGGGATAAAAGGTTGTCTTTCAATATCCCTCTGCACGCCATAGGATAGCGCTAACCATCTTGTTTGTTTTCAAGTAACAGGGAAATCACCATTGGAAATCACGGCGCAGAACCATCACAACTCTGCCGTCATTGTGTTAAGCCCGCCCACCGACTCTATACACGATGTGATTGGTCTGACCAGAGTTTGGTTTTTCAACTTCGAAAGCCAACGGAGAGTTGCAAGACCACACTGGCTGCAAAATAATTTTTGCCACCGCAAGGGTGCATCTAGATTTGTTGGCTACTATTACCCTATACTATAGTTTTCGAGCCCCGTTCTCATCCTTTAGCGTCACATAAAGCGTTTTATGACAAAACGGCGCTATACTACGCACATGGTACCCTTTATCGTTTATATAACACGCGAACTCAAGGCGCTCATAAATCCTTTACCGTAATATGAGACTACCCTACCCTACCCCACACCTAAACCTAACCATCACAGCGCATGTTATATAAACGATAAAGGGTACCATGTGCGTAGTATAACGCCGTTTTGTCATATAACGTTCTATATGACGCTAAAGGATGAGAACGCGTTAAGTTTTCTTGACATGATTCCACTACAGAAAAATTATGCTTTTTAGACTATGAAAACAACAAGGACATCATGCTTTCTATGATATATATGAGACGATACTAATATGATACATGATATACATACACAGATTTTTTTATAAAAGTATGATATATATATATATATATATATATATACTGTATATATGCATAAGTATCATATTAGTAGCATCTATATATACTACTACTACTACTACTGTATCATGCTACGGTCACAGTACTTTTCTGTATTAACAGATAACAGATACAGTTAACCTGGTTAAAACCAGACCATTCTCAGTTGTAACCGAGTTATGAGCCTGTTCTCATCCCAAGACATCATATAACTGACGCTTTTGAACTTACAGTCAACATCCAACATTTTAGTGTACCCTTTAACGTCAGTTAGATGACGCTATCTAATCCTATCCCTACCCAGACCTAAACCTACCCGCATCATCTAACTGACACTTAAGGTAAAGCGTCAGTTGGATGACGCCCTAGGATCGTCATCTAACTGACATTAAAGGGTACCCTAAAACGTTGGATGTTGACGTATGGTCAAAAGCGTCAGTTAGATGACGTCTTGGGATGAGAATGTGTTGGAGTTATGGTCTGGCAAAGCGTCATAGACAAATCATTTCCAGAGGGGCGTAATCAACGGACGTCGCGGCTAGACCTAAAACCAAACAGAGCGATAAAGGAGAAGACGTATGCAGAGCGGTGGCCGACGGAGAAACATCTGAATGTTGTTCTTTGCTCGATTTTTAACAAAAAGAAAACGTTCAAATCGCTTAAAACAGACGCAATAGCTGATTCGAACGAGTGTTGTTCGACGGCGGCATCCATCTTTGTAATGTAGGCTACAAAATCTGCTTCAAAATCCCAGCGCTGTCACCATCGTGTAAAGCCCGCCCAACGTTGCCGCGATTGGTGCCGCGATTTCGACGGATTGGAAATGGGCTTGAATGAGCTCTTTGCCAGTCTAACTTTCAGAGCAAATCTAAATTTGCCAAAAGTTGTCTGGGTTTTTCCAGGCTAAGATACAGTAAACATACAGTGAATATATTTGCCATACTGCTTTTTATGGCCGCCAAAAGAGTGCATGAGAAAAGTCTCATTAGTGGGAGGAATACTGAGTCCTGTGCCCTCTCAACCTCCACCCCATGACAACGTGGGCCTTCTTCCTCCAAAAGCATTCAGTTATTCCACACGGCACCCGGCACCTTCACGCTGGAGTGAATCAGCATCAGTTTGCAGCAGCAGTGGAATGACACGCTCACCCGTGTGTGCGTCATATCAGCCGACACGGACTAGCTGTAAATTGTCAGTAGTGTTAAATTTATACAGGGTGCAGGCTGCCGTATGGGTGCTGGAGCCGAACCGCCATCAACCTCGCTCTTTCTCTCACTCCCATCTCACTTTATTCTTCAAGGACAGGGCTTTAAAAGAAATAGAGCTTTACGCCTGTGGATTCCTGCCTGTGTACAGGTCAGGGGAGAAGCAGAACAGGCAGTATGCGCCGTGTCCCCTCACGGATTTTCTCAAACCACAGGGTCATAAACCATTTTTCACCCCTGGGCTCCTCTACGCTACTCTCTCACCTCAAAGCATCAGACCAGCTCTTCAATCTGAGAGATCTGATTCTATTCGAACGCCTCCTCACTGAAAGAAACCCCTTGAATACATCCATCTCATTCTTTTGCATCGTATTTATCGCCGGCAGTGGGGCAGATCTGGGCCAGAGCAAAGCCAGACTGTCAAAGGACCGTGTCTGAGTCAAAGTCAAGGGGATAACGGAGGTCAGACCAAAGGAGAAAGGAAAGTAAAAGTGCACGGCTGGGTCAACAACCCGCTCTGCACGATGCAGAGTCAGAACTGAGCCTGCAAGTGGAAGCTGAAGTGAGCAATCAAGGGCCGGAGAGATTTTGGTTCCCACAATGCACTGTAAGAAGCGAGTCACTCCAGAGGATTACAATGGCATGTTATGACACTAGTATCAGACAGAGCTGAAGAGAGATGGAGGGACAGCCAAACCCAGCATGTAAATACAACTCTGAACCCTCTTAAGCCCCGTAGATGGTCCAGAGGATAAAAGCACAGAGCGCGGGGATGATTAGAGATCGATTTAGTGCAATCAAGAACCCCTCTTTCACCCACGCTCATCTCTGTGAAATGGAGAGATCTCTGTTCTCGACAATTTCAAGACAATTGAGGTTGAGAGAGGTGGAGGAAGTGTCAGCGGAAAGGCTAGAGAGGGACAAAGAAAGAGAATCAAAGAGTGAGAGAAAGAGAAATAGTCATTGAATGGGTGGTCATTGCTGGTTGCTTGTTTTAGGCAAAAGATGTGTGTTGCCAAAACGGCGACTAATTAGCTTAATAAGGAAAGGTCAACCCGTGATCTGCCTCCGGCAGAAACAGAGAGACTTAGAGAGTGAGCCATTCAATCAGGAAGGGAAAAAAAGAATTTGAACACTTTGAAAATGTATGAATGTCATTGCTTTGGAACACGGCAAAATCACAAACCAAGTGACATTTATTTTAAAGAGAAATAAAAAGTTTACTAGGTGTTAAATTTTAAAACAGATTATTAAATCAAAGGGAAATTCCTGAGAAACTTTCCTGTTAATTTGACATACCTGTGTGAACTTAAAGGGTAACTAAATCCCTGGTCAGAGCCTGACTCCACCCACTGGCAAAATTTGAAAAATGCTGAAAAAATGGGCAGACCCCAGCGGCGATAGAGGGGACGAAATAGATGCTAAAACACTCTATGCTGATCATTTTCAATACTTGCAATTCCAACTGCTGACTCGCTACAGTGGTTTTGACGAAACAAGCTGGTTTTTATACTGCCAAGGGCGTAGCTCGTGCCAAGAGCATGGTGAGCTGAAATGTGCGTACGTCACAAAGAACCATTAAACATCCAATGAGAAATTCAACTGCAGTAGCCACCGTTCAACCTGAAGAGGGCAGCACTAAGACGTTTTTACACCATATATTGTAGAAATAAAACACTTTATACACAAATGTCAAAAAAGTTACTCGAATCAATGACTGGTATTAATAAAGATCCATTCTTACAGATCATTAACTAAAAAAAGTTGTTTTTTTAGATCACACTATCTATCTATATATCTATCTATCTATCTATCTATCTATCTATCTATCTATCTATCTATCTATCTATCTATCTATCTATCTATCTATCTATCTATCTATCTATATCTATCTATCTATCTATCTATCTATCTATCTATCTATCTATCTATCTATTATCTATCTATCTATCTATCTATCTATCTATCTATCTATCTATCTATCTATCTATCTATCTATCTATCTATCTATCTATAGCTGTGAACCTTCAATCTTTAAAGTTTGTAAACGCAAACTTGGCTTTTTATTTAATCAATTGAAATTCTATGTTCTCATTGAAATTTAAGTAATTCTGCATCTTATTTTTCCAAATTCGTCAACTGAATAGTATTTTACAAGGCATTATCAATTCAGTTCTGAATGGCGAACGACCCTGCTTCATACACACAAAAACACACTGCTTGCAAATGACACTTGGTTTGATATTCTGTTATCTAATATTCATACATTTAAGTGCGGCTTAAGAGTGTAAAATATTTTTTGTGGCCACAATATAGTTAGATGATGGAGAGAAAGAAATGATGATTGTGGAAAAAAAAACATCCTTTGGCATCAACTGACAAATCCAATACCATCTTTCTATCCTTTTAACATATGAGCTTTCACAGATGACAGACCATGTGAAATTGGGACTTGAAAAAGAAAAGAAGAAAGAAAACAGCAAGCTGCCTCTTGACATTAAGGAGAATAACAAGAGAGAAAGAGGGAGACAGACAGACAGAGAGGAGAAATCTGTCATGCTTAAAGCCCTTTTGCCAAATTGCTCGCCCTCGATTTGGCAGCATTGGTCATAGTCTCCCTCCGCTCTCCCCGACTCCTGCCTCGTCCCTTCAAAACAGAAAGAGAGGTGGAGAGAGAAAGAAAGAATGCCAGTCTGTGCTCTGAACGACAGGGAATCAGAGAGAGGCAATAATAGGGCTTTTTGAAGAATGCACGACTGAACTTTATGGCTGCCTTGCTTGAAAGGATGAGTTACAAACGAGAAGAAAAAAGCAGTGGTGATTTCTTCGGGATATGCCCCTAGCTCTGCTGCCCCCTTCGTACGTGACAGTGGGGGGCTAGAAGGGCATGTGGGGGTAACCGCTTGCCACTTGACAGCCAACCACTGCTACGGTGGAACTGAGTCCGGTGCTGCCGTGGAAACCGGCCTGAGATTGAAACAAGCATTGAGCAACCACAAAGGTAAACCTAGCATGAGATTCAAGATCCTTGTAGAGGCTGAGGCACAGCATTCCTGCAAGAAAGAGAAGAAAGAGAGAGAGAGAGTGAAGGTACAATCCTCAAGATGCATCCCTTTCTTTACATATATGTAACCCCCCTCTGGTCCTACTTGCCCCGCTCTGTGCGGGCCTCGAACCCGGGATGGAAGGACCGCAGTCTCTAGCGTCAGTTGCTTTAGATCAGGGGAGTGAGGTTTACAGCTTTTACTAGCTGGCCTCCGTTACACTAACCCCCCCTTAACCTCTCTCCTACCCAGGTCACAGCACCAATGAATCCCCTCAGGTCCTACTCACCCCGCGATAATAAGGGGACTGGACCCAGGGTCTCCAGCATGGGAGGTGGGCGCTCTAACAAGGAGGTTAAAGACAGCAGTCTCTACAGTTAGTCGCTAGTGCACCTGTTGAGATCAGGGGAGTGAGGTTTACCTGCACAGCTCTTACTAGCTGGCTCCGTTACGAATGTAAAATGTCATTTCAATCAAGCAGTCTAAAGTCTAGTCATCACTGTAGCTTATTTCAAGAACCGCCCACTTACTCACCATAAAGCAAATAAAATAAAACCAGACAGTAAATACACAGATTTAAGTCCCACAAGTTATGTGCTCGATTCACTGAAATAAACCGACTTACATTTTTTTTTGTAATAAACACTTTAAGTTTGCTATTTAAAAAGTGTATTTTTTTTTGTTGAATTGTTTTTTTTAAAACATACGTGCAGAGTGTGATGTCAAATTGTGACTGTTTTGAAGTTTCAGTGTGTAGAAGGATTCGTCCACTCTACTCCTGAGTGAATCCCTTTGGCTGTCAATCAAAGTTAACTGCCCTTATTTGTCATACATTTTATATCTAAATACGATCTAAACTAACGAGTTAGAAAAAAATTCACCCCTCACAGTTGTCAGGCACTCGGAATCTATCCAAAAATACAATAAAAGTCCATGGGACCAACCTGTAAAAGCATAGAAATTATGCTGTGAAAACTGACATTTTAACATGGGATCTATGGATATTTGCTCCCTTTTGGGACCTCCCTCTAGCGGATTTTAGATGTATTACAGTTTTCGCACTTCTGGGTAGTCTTCATTTTTCAGTTTAGAATGTTGCCGCTTGGCCACTACCCATTACCGTAATCGCCACAGGCCAGAGGGTAAAATTCCCTCTGGCAAGCTGTTTGAACTCCCAAAACAAAGTTCGTTTTGGCTTTATTTGTTTGAAATTACGTCACAGAAGTGCATTCTTCAATTTCGCTTGAAGTATACCAGGGTCTTAAGGTTTTTCGTGTTTATTTTTATCTAACCGTTTCTTTGCGTTACGATTGCAAGCAGTATCGATGTTGAAAAATGAGATGTGCAGTCAGGTGTGTATGCGGTTTAAATGAGTGTTCTCACTGATACACTTGTTGTACTTTGTGGAGTTTTATAATTCTGTTCAATCTGTAATCAAAGCATTGGACTCACAGTCGGTTTCGCACTGTGGATTAATTATTGTTCTTGCACCACTGTTGAATATGTATTGCAGGAAACTCTTGAGAGTATGGTATTCCATCTGTACTGCTGTATATTTAACTAGTGAATCCAGCCAGCTCATGGCATTTTTGTGTGCAATATATGTACCAGACGGTCAGTGAATGGATTGTGGGTGGTCCGTGGGCATGCGTCTGAGACTATGTAAGGCATAACTAACCTTGTGCATGCAATAACAAACCCTTGCAATCTTCGAAAGGTCACTTGGATCATGTCAGGCTCGATACAATTTGTGCTGAAACACATCTCCGGCTGGGACAAAGTAAGTAATTTTACACACTTCACCTACTCCAGATTCCAGAAAAAGCTTGGGCTGTAAGCGCAGTTGAAAGAAAGATGCCTTTTTTAATATAGGTTATTAGTTTCCTGCCCCCATTAGAGTTCTAAATAATTTCTGAAAGCAACAAAGTCCCAGACGGGAAACCTCTATCTGCACCCAACTTTATTACGCAGTTACAGCTCCGAGGTTTAATTTCTCGCATGATTTTTTTCCTTTTTTTGCCTCCTATTTCTTCATTTTTTCATCCCTTTTCTCCACATAGTGAGATCCCTGACACTCAATTTACAGTCTCGCCATCTCTGTCAATCTCAATCTTATACTCTCTAAAAATATATATTCACACAGACCTCGCTTTTGGCCAGGGGCGGCAATTGTGGATGGCAAACTATTTTCTTGAGAGCTCTTCTCTCTCTCTTTCTCTCTCTCTCTTCTCTGCTGCCTCACTCACCGGGTTGTCAGTGGTTTATTGATTAAGCACTGAGAGAAGAAGGTCTTTCAGATCTCTCTCTCTCTAATCAGGAGAGAGGGAGCACTTGTGGATGGAGCATAAACTCAACATGGTCATTTCTCAGATGTCACTGATCAGAAGAAGACTACAAACGCAAAAGACAAGGAAAACACAAACACATTAGTTTTCACACTGAGGACTTTACATTGACTTCTATTGTCTGTATTGCCTATTGTCTCTATTTTTGTAATTTATTTTTACAATTAAAATAAAATATATAACGACAAACAAATCAAAATTATCTTAAAGGAGTAGTTCACTTTTTTTTAAAAACTTTCGCTGATAATTTACTCACCCCATGTCATCCAAGTTGTCCATGTCTTTCTTTCTTCAGTCTAAAAGAAATTAAGGTTTTTGATGAAAACATTCCAGGATTTTCTCCATATAATGGACTTCAGTAAAATGAACGAATCTTTTCTCGAGTCATTTGGTTCATTCAATGAACGAAATGAACGAAACGACTCTGAAAAAAGATTTGTTCATTTTGATAAACAAGTCCGAAACATGAGAGTCACGACGCGCATCACACAACAGAGCAAGGCAAGCATTTGTGCTTATAAAACTTAATTTTTTTTAATTTATTTTTTAAATGATTCGATCGTTTCGCTAGATAAGACCCTTATTCTTCGTCTGGTCTCATTTGAAGCTGCACTGAAACTCTCATTTGGACCGTTTGGTCTCCACTGAAGTCCATTATATGGAGAAAAATCCTGGAATGTTTTCATCAAAACCATTAATTTCTTTTCGACTAAAGAAAGAAACACATGGACATCTTGGATGACATGGGGGTGAGTAAATTATCAGCAAAAGTATTTAAAAAAGTGAACTACTCGTTTAAGTAATTTAACTGGTGTCTCAACATTGTCTCCATTATACACACTGCAGTCAAGCAGCAGATCAGCAAAAGCACACTACTAGATAAAACACACATCAGAAATGTTAAACCATAGTTTTAACTGCTATCCTTTTCACTTTACATCAATTACCTCTTCAAACTTGCAATCGACCAGCCCACTCCAACTCTGACTGCAACCATTTAATGTAAATGAATGCTATTTCTATTCAAGACATGAAATCAAAATTGGCCCAACTGACTATTTCTTATAAATATAAGTGTTCATGATTCATCTGGGGTCATGCTCTTCATGACTCTTTCTCCAAGTTCCTTTATTACAGCAGAAGGTGTTGAGAAATGACTATGAGTGATCTAATGGAATCATTCATTCAAACACATAGATTAATTTAGGAATGAAACAAGTGCCTGAGTCATTGAATCATTCACTCAAAAACACATTCCGATTCAGGAACACCACTACAGCATGACTAAGTCATGTGAAATTCTTATCTATCAAACTATAAAAGCAACATACTAAGTAAACTTACTTAAAAACAACAACACATTCGGGTTCATATGAAATGTTTAGTCCTTAATGTAAAGGGCAGAAAGTATTTACTTGGAAGCAGAGGAAAATGGCTAGACATTGAGAATTGATCAAGAGTCGTTGTAAAGGGCACGGACAGAGTTTGTGCTTAGCATGTCCAACTGCACACTTTTAATTTAGCTGAGTTTGGTTTTAAAGAGACAGATGCCAGGTGCCCTTTAAGTCGAATACGTTTGCCATTTCCTTTACAATGATACAAGCAAATTTAATAACGGCCTCCAGGGCTTACTGCAGCCACAGTTGTGTGGGATGCATTTAGTCTGACTTTGATACAGATTAATGAAATGTCACTTAATTGAGGGGGATTTGCTTGTTGAAAGAGGGTCCAATTTCAGCCCTTGTGTCACATTTAGCCCGGGAGGTGATTGATAGAGTTGACTGTTGACCGCACCGAACCGGGTCACAATTACACAACATTTCCTTCTCGCTCTCTCTCTCTCTCTTCAGCCCAAGGAGACGCTTTTCACTACAGCACATGGAACATGCTCACACTTTATTGGTACGTATGTTGTGGGACTTTCTACTGAGGGAAACAGAGAGAGGAAGGAAAGAGCTCTTATGAGATGTGTATTTCTCTCTGAGGAGTTTGCTGTATTCCTTGTCTGAACAGATACACTTTAAACCTAAAGGCTTCAAAACGAGCAGAGTTTGAAGCTGTTCTACAAAACACAGGCCCTGAAGGATCTCACCGAATACGTTTACACGAACAGCGGATTTCCAAGTGTATATGGCATTCTGGGGTTTAAGACGGGCAAAGGACACTGCTATCATGATGAATATATCTCTTTTCAATTAGATAGTTATAAGTTAGTGCATTCCTCTTCCAACATGAATATTCAGGACAGGTATATTTTTGAATAATGTGCCTGTGTGGTATTAACACAAGAATATTTGTGCTCGTAACATCTGCTCTTATCTCACAGCATATTTAACAGCTTAGTCTGAATATATATATGCATAAGTGTGCTCTCACTGCACCCTCAGCATTTATTCTATCCTCAAACAGCAGCAACAAGGCAAATGTCTGAAATGCCATCTGCGGCAGTACAAATGTGCCAATGTAAAGGCCATGGCAGTGAGTTCAATCCCAACTACGGCCCTTAAAACCAGACAGGGTAAAAATAGAAGATGAATTCATTTTCAGGGCAAAAATGGGGGAAAAAACTGGAGCATGCAGTAATTATGATGAATGACGAGAGAGCCAAATAAAATCCACAAAAGTCAATGCATCAAAACTTCTGTATGCATTTCCTTGTTTGACTAAACTTAAATGCAAACTCACCCTGAATTTGTTTGAGCTTGAGAAAAAAAAACAGAAACACAGTTAATTTAATGCGCTGAATATAAAAAATACAGATCAAATATGAATAATATGTGCATTCGTTTCCTTTTTCTGTGATCCTAACACACAGATGTCCCTTTATTAGCTTCTAATAAGAATATAAAGTCGATAGAATGGTAATATCTTTGGTCTGCCCGCACAGTGGGATAATTGTACAGTTGGGATTTTGCTTTAAGAGTTGTTCATCTCCCACAGGGGAAGATGCTATTAGCACATCGCTCTTCTCAAAAGGCTAGGCTGCTCACTCACTCATTCCAATGAATATGCATTAAGGGCAATAAAAATTCCATATGGAGCAAACACACAGTGGGCTGCCATTTTGTGAGAATGTACGTTTGCATATTAGAAGCAGTTTGTTATGACATTGCAGTGAGTTAGCATTCAGCTACCGTACAAGTTGCAGTTTGTTTGTTGATGTTAACAATTGGAGAACAAATTCCTCACCTGAAGAAGCAGATTTGTATCACTGTAAATAAAATAGTGTGAATATCTGACAATATCTGTCAACTAGTTGCTGTACTTTCACAGTAAGTCTTACAGTGCTACAGAAGATCTAGTATAGATAAAATGGGGCTACAAATTCAAGAATATGTTTAAGATCTCCTGATCCTTGACATAACATAAACAACTAAAGGTGAAGTAGATTGTATTTAGCATTTAAAGTAAATATGATGACATCAGATGAATGATTATGTTGATTAAAGTTTCTAGCAAGAGGTTTCTGCCAGTTCCTGTTCTCTTTATTGCAAGTCAAATTAGGCAGATTACTGACATGTATATTGTATTTTTACATGTATGTAGGTAAAAATCCAATATACCAAGTCAGACCTTGATGACTGCAGCAAACAAACAGCAAGTGCTTAATAAAGAATTCTGCTGAAGACACACAGAGTCTCCTGGTCTTTGCTTAGAACATTTTACTAGCAAAACCAAGGTCATGGGATCAACCCATGTGTGTGTGAGAAATAAATATACTCCTTGAATGTAAAATGTAAGTCGCTATGAAAAAAAATCTGATAAATGCATAAACAAGTTGTAAACACTTGTAGTTTTTTTTTTTATCTGGCTTAAAAAAGTATGTGTGGGTAAGGACTCTAAAAGGAAAGTTCACCCAAAAGTATATTTGCAACAACTTCGGTAATATATGCCCCACTCCAAACGGCATATCTTCGGCATGGGAGGTGGACACGGTAACCGTAGTCTCCAGTGTCAGTTGCTAAAGCGCCTCTTGAGATCAGGGAGTGAGGTTTACACGCACAGCTCTTACCAGCTGGCCTCCGTTACACTACCCCCTAAACACGGCACCAAATGTAACCAGTCCTACTCATACCGCTCTGAGCGGGATTCGAACTGACATGGGAGGCGGGTACGCTGATAAGAACCATAGTCTCGAGCATCAGTCGCTAATTCACCTGTTGAGATCAGGGGAGTGAGGTTTACACGCACAGCTTTTACTAGCTGCCTCTGTTACATATCCCTTACATTTTAAAAGATTGTGGTAGGTTAATTTGTTTAAGGTTCTTGCTCTTATGGTCACAACAACTGCGTAGTGAGGAGTAATATTGTGAAATATTATAACAATTTTAAATGACCTTTCTATTTCAAATAAATTTTAAAATGTAATTCAGCAGAGCTTAATTTTCAGCAGCTATTCTTTGTAATTTGATTTATCAGAAATCATTCTGATAATTAATATCTCAATATTTTTGTTTAAACAATGAAAAGCATTGAAATGAAACAGAAATCTTTACTGTCACAAAAAAAAAATCATCCTGACCCCAGTATTTTGAACCGTATTGTATTATATGTACATACGTACATATACTGTACATTCTAGAAGATTCAAGTTAAAAAAAAATCTAATAAAGTTCAAAGCCAAAGGGAACATGACTGCCATAACCGTGACTTCAAACGAAAATCCACTACTTACAGTACTACTTGACCAAAACTGACCGAGCCACGCAAATATTCTGTAAAGTTCTCAACACGCCGTTTAACTGTGAGATATGATATTAATTCTTAACTGTTAGTGAAATCCTGGCAATATTTTACGGTGTATAGCACAACTTCCCTCTAATGTAAAAGTCACAGAGAAAAGGGCTGAACCTACAAAACGAGAATCTTCATCATACTCTCATTCCCCCGGTTACCTGCGATGGCAGGCATGGAAGGAGGGTGTGGATTTGGTGATTACAGCGTTGCCATGGCAATTGGCAGGTCAGGCGGAATGGGGCGTAAAAAGGGTCCACGTTTGAAGTAGTAAGTCCTTTCATAATGCTTTGATCAGGGATATGTTTGTAGTGGGGGCAAACCTGAAGAACAAATAGGACTTCAGAAAGATCAGCTATCTGTTCAGTAACGTTCAGCCTCTAAGTGAACAGAAAAACCCCTCAGACCGATAATCACTGACTTTTTTATGCAGATTACAGAGGGAAGAAAGACAGAAAAAGCTTGGTTTGGACACGAGAGAGGGGGAGTATAAGCAAGAAAAAAGACACTGCTGCGGGAGAAGACGTTCTTTGACTCTACCCAGTCTTGCGTATGCCAGCCTTATATTTGCACAAAGACGCTGCCAGATGAAATTCATTGTAGAGTAAATACTTACACAGCACACATGTGTGTGTTTCCCACTCATCACTCTTAAAACACTAGAAAATGTAATTGAAATGCAAAGCTAGTGCATGTTGGTGCAGTTAAGTGTAAATTTTTCAGCCACTGAAAAGCTTCACGCATCTCTATATGTGGGTGTGTGATTGAGTATGTTCTAGTGACTGTCAGTAGGTGTGCGACTGCACGGTCTGCAATAACTCCATGTGCCTGGTGCCACCACAGTAAAGCCATTAGATCTCAGCAGGAGAGCCACAAGTACTTTAGTGCTGTAGGTGTGACCCAAAGCCCCCAACCTCCTCCATCACAAAGCTGAGGACGATGGAAAACAAACCAGGACGGGACAGAACGCAGTTGGGGGGCTACAGGTAGGGTGTGGGTAGGATACTGATTTCCCCTTTTCTCAGTGTCTCAAACCTTCCTGAAATCACGTCTGTTCTCTTGCTAAAAATACCCAAGCAAGTTAACTCTTAAACAAAAAGCTCCCCTCTGACACTTCATGAGAGAACACTGGGTACTTCATAAGTGTGTACTCTTGATTTATAATTGTTTCTTTCACTCGTTCTTGTCAAGCAACACGAAAGTAAGTCTTTTTTTACAAAATCGTTTCAGTGGGTCATCAAAGTCGTAACAGGGTGAAAGGCACTTCTGGATTCGCTTTGCGGTCCTTTATCTGCTATAACTACTGCTAAGTAAGACTGCCAGATCGAGACGCGTTTTCTGTAAGCTACAAATAAGAAAACGACAAATTTGACTTTACGTCAAGCGTTACAATAGTCATTATTTTGTTTTTCTGTTTCTGATGTTGCAATACATCATAATTTCTTGAAATCATGCAACATACTCTGACCTTGTCTGTGGACATTGTTCATTCCAAAGCCGGTGTCTGGATAAACTACTCAGCGTGCGTGCGAAAGTAGGCTGTGTTAGGCTAAATTATTTACGAAACAGTGGTAATGGACAATTCCGTTTTCAACCTGTAGGGGCGACCACAGAGGAAAAGTTACTTGGTGTTGCTTTAAAGCTGCACTGTGTGATTTTTACTCCCATCTAGTGGTAAAAAGGTATATGACCGTCCAGTGAATATTAGTTTCTGTTCCTCTCAATTCAGCACAGTCTCATCCCAAGACATCATATAACTGACGTCTTGGGACGCCTTTGACCATACGTCAATATCCGCCTTTTTAGGGTCCCCTTAAATGTCGGTTAGATGATGTTATCGGATCCTAACTCTACCCCAGACCTAAACCTACCCTGAAACCTAACTGACGTTAAAGGTAAAGCGTCAGTTGTAATGACGGCCCACTTATCGTCATATAACTGATGTTTAGGGGACTCTAAAAAGGCAGATATTGACGTATGGTCAAAAGACGTCCCAGACGTCAGTTATATGACGCTTGGCATGAGACTGTGTTACTCAATTCCGATTTCGTTTTAACTCCTACAGTGGCCAATGTAGTCCAAGATTAACATGGCTTCCAGATTGACCTCATCTATGAGTGTTAACTCAAACGTAAACGCGAAAGCGCGAAGCTTGAATTAACGGGTATGTCCCTCTTTGGCTAATGTACGTCAAGATGGAGGGGCAACATGGCGACCAATGAGCAGATATATTTTGAAAGAACTAAGTGTTTTAGCTGAGAATAAACTAAAAGAGTTACACAGTGTAGCTTTAAGGAACACTTTTAAGGCTAGCCAGAAGAAAAAGCATATGGTGCAGGATTACATGGCCTTTTGAGTCTGATCTTTCAAAAGAAAACTCAATTGAGGTCCTTCGCCATAATTAACAGTGAGTGACTTGATCTTCTTCTCGATAAAATATTAGCTTTGTGACTTCCCCTCCTCCTGTTGAGAGTTTCTCAGGGACCGCGGTCCACTGAGAATATGGGAAGGCAGGATTGCGGTTGCATGGCGGGAGCATCAGATAGGATAATGTATTATTAAAACCCCCAATGTCTCAGTGTTTAATATAATCAGCAGCAGAGCAGACACGCTCTACCTTACGGCTTTGTTGCCTGCCGTCTCATCTAATCCATACCGCCTTCTGCTCTCGCGGAATTTGCCGAGGTATGAGCTCATGAGCGCTCCGAGGAGACCGAGTCTCAGTGGTAAACTGGGGATCGGAGCAGGTATCTCACAGAAGGCGGGACAGAGACGGGATTACATGCAAGTGGCTTACAGTACAGTCAGTGGAAAATTGGTAATTATCTTAGGCACTCAAACTGAACAAATAAATGCTTCGGCCATATTCTGTCCGCAGAATCTGAGCCTATCTCCAAAACATTCAGCATGAGAGAATGGGCCGCATTATGAACCGGTGCGAAATACTAATGAAATATTAGTTGTTTGCCTCGTGTGTCAGCGGGATGAGCCTGGGCAAGTTCCCAAAGGAAGACCTGTCAGCAGACTGTGGAAGAAGGAGAGGAAGAGCAAGACAGACAGGATGAGGAGGCCTTGACCTTTACTGTCAGTCGAGAGAGAGGGACAGCGACAGTGAAGGAGGGAGAGAGATCAAGAGAGAAAAGAAGCCCCAGAGCCCCTGACTCCTTGTCTTACACCAGTCATCCGCTGGGACACATCATTCTGACCTGCTCTGATCCATGGCTGCTCTGCTCAACAGCTTTCCACCAATCAGCGGGCAGAACGTATTGTGACTGCCACACACGTCTGCACAGGAGACGAAGTACACTGTTTAAAGAGCACAGTTTGGATCTGCAGAACTTTGTTGTGTTTGTTGCAAATGTCACTTAAGGTACATTAAAAATCATTAAACGTTTTTCAAAGAAATGCTTACTACGGCTGCATTTGATACAAGATACAGTAAAACAGTAGCGTTGTGAAATATTAGTACAATTTAAAATAAATGCTTTTCATTTTAATATATTTTTTTAAGTAATTTTATTCATGCGCCTTGAGAAATCATTTTGATGTGCTCAAAAAAACATTATCAACGTTATTTATTTTTAGAAACGGCAATAGATTTCTTCAGGGTCCTTTGATGAATTTGAAATAGACATTTTTTCATAATGTTATACATTTAATTACCGTCATTTCTGATCAATTTTATCCATCCTTGTTGAATTTTTTTTTATTTCTTTTTAATAAAAAAAAATCTTATTGACCCCACAATTGAACTTTAGTATATATATATATATATATATATATATATATATATATATATATATATATATATATATATATATATATATATATATATATATATATTGTGTATGTAAATATGATTTTAGTGATGTTTTATTGTAGTAATTTTCGTATGATTTACTTGGACTGATGATTGTAATGGGGAATGGTTGAGTGACTAATTATATTTCACATTATATATTTTGTATTGTAATTCACCTGCTCAGGGACTACAGATGGAAACTATCTTAAGCTAAATATGGTGCAAAGCATCTTTAACTCATCTCTTTGCACATTGTCCCTGTTGAAATAAATAACTTATATTATGCTAAGACAAGCATAATTTTTTTCTACTTTGTGTCATGCCCAACACCTCTTAATCAGGAGCAATTTTTTCGATTTATTTTTAATTCATGCCAACGCCAACACTGAATGAAATTTATTATATCTTGACACCTAAAGCTTCTAAGTGTAAAAAGATAATAACGCATCTAGGGGATTGTTATTACTTTGAAATAATCTCAGGCAACTTTTTCTTAACTTTTTAGTCTTCACATTGTTTTAGGAAAACAGGTTGACAACTTGACACATACAAAGGGTCTGAATAGAGGGACAGGAAAGGAATGTTTTTTTTTTTTCCTAAAAAAACTGACACATCAACAGAGGACAGAAGCACATCCACTTAGACAGTGACCTGTGCTTGACCATTATCCACACCTCTGCTGTGTTTCACTATGAACAGGGGTGATGTTTTTAGCTAGCTGCACGAAAAGATCTTATACTGAAATACAAAGCTGTGTGGATGTACAGTAAGATATTGTTGTATTTATTCTAGTGAAATCACACAGCATATTTAGATATGCAGATATTCTCTGAAATAACTGTACAGTACGAGTAATTGAAGGGCTTGTGGGGTTTTGATCCGCTCTCACTTCCTAGAAATTCACATACAGTTACCACAACACTACTGTTGCCCTACATGCATAAGATCAAGCAGTGGAATTCAGTAAATTGCTGTACAACCGGTGTCACTTTTTTCTCTCTTTTACAGAAAATCATATTCTCATACTCTTAAGCTGTTTTCACACTTGGTTTGATTGCTAGGTTTCAACTTGAGTTCAATTCCACCCTCTCCCTGCAGGTCTTTCTTTCCACAAATAATATTGCATTATTTGGCTCTGAAATGAAGTGTGGTACATTTGCATCATCTATTTAAGTGCTACTGGCAGCTTCTTACCACTGTAGCTATAGCTATCAATTCATAAGGAAGAGTCAAAAATGGAAACCATTGTTCACGTCATTTTCCCCTCATGTTTTCATGCCTTTGATTTACAAGAAACAGCATTTGCAATGTTACTGGAAATATGCAGACTTTTGCACAAATCTTTCTTTGTAATGTCCTTCATTGATACAATCCAATCTCTAGCTCCTTACCTTAACCCTACTCATCACAACTAAGTGCATAAGCCAAACCCTTACAGTAAACCTATTTATAACCTCAAGTCTTGATTCTCAAACAGGCCTTTAAATGGCTCTCAGAACCCAAACACTTTGTCGAAACGGGTTCAGGGTCTTCACTGAGCGAAATGATCTTACTGTCATTCAGCATACCCTGCTCTCGCTGATGTCTTGAGCAGAGACCAGCACTGAAACTCAAGCACCACAGAAACCCCCAGAAACATACAGCAGTCAGAAGCGCTTCAGATGGCCCAATAACAGGAGCACGTAGCCCTCAATGACAGCTTTCAACACGGGACATTACGTTGTCCTGTGCTGTGGGAGGGAAAGCAGGTGTGTGTTGTGGTGTGACAAAACCTGAGGTGACAGCTTGTGTTTTCATTCGGCCCCCCGCAGGACACAGTATAGCGGTTCGGTCACGCTGCATCAATCTCGCTCGCTCTTCGTTTCTTTATACCATTTATTCTCCTGGGCTTTCTCGCTTTAATTCCATTAACATAATTCTTATTTTTATCAGCTTCTTTCCATTCTCAGGCCATTTCACATGACTTGCATGTGTAAACAGTGAAGAAACGCTGTTTTTCGAGGATGGTATGTCAATTATATTGATCTACCCAAAAGCTTAAAACATTCTTATTTTTATCAGCTTCTTTCCATCTCAGGCCATTTCACATGAATTATGTGTTAGCACATGTCAGCAACAACTACAGTGTGGTCTCGCAGTGGACTAGCAGGACAACCGTCTGGACTGAGCCGGTAGGGGACATCTCAGGTCTTCAAGTGGGCTTTCGTCCTCAGTGTTCCGTTGACTACCTACGACACCTCAAGAGGGCTCTACAGGGACTTTGGCGTCCCGCAGTCACCCCCCTCTGTCCCAAACTCAACTTAGCCCAGCTTACTGACCTCTACATCCGTCCTGCTGCTTAGACCTAACCACAATCTCTCTGCAACCCAACCATACGCACCAACCTGTTTGACTAAGGCTGTCGAACCCCACTGGTGCGTTAATACAGTTTCAGAGGCAATGGTTCTGTATGGCATACCACCTAACGAAAAACACAATATCTGCCCAACCACCCGTCATTCACGCAATATACACAGGAACGTAATAACTGTAATTACTATGCAAACTATAAAAATAAACCAAAAGACTATTTTCAAGAATTCTACAAAACCGTAGCGTGGCAAACCAAACCAAAGCTATTTTAATTCCTTTGGAATACATTTTTGAGGCTCAGCTTTGCCTTCTCGGACAGATGGCCACTGCCAACGTTGTCCAAAGCATTGATGAAGCGAAGCTGAAAGCTACAGTCTACCATGTAGGTCATCCATTGTAACGTAACGCTCAAAGATCAAATCATTGCAACTTTGACCTCATTTGCAGCTGGCCTTTTGAAATGCAGCCAGGAGATTTCATGATTTATCATTTCACAAATGGTACAGGTCAGAGCCAATCCAGACCTCCCTGGGGCCTGAAGCAAAACTCTGTTAAGGAGCACTCCTACCTGACCCATGATCCATGTAAACCATTGCCACACAGTCACACCTGACACCTCAGTGCTCCCACTCCTTTAACTACTAATGAAAACGTAATTCCTGATAACAGAAATAGACATTGTTATGGGAAAAAGTACATTTTGAATTATTGATATAAAAAATGCATCCTGTGAATGAATAAAAACTAAAATGGCTTGTCATAATCATTGACCATCCATATTGACCATTAAGTCCAACCAATCAACATTTTAAATGCAATATAGCCAAATCAATAGTCAATGTCAAAACATTGTTTTCCATCTTGCTTTATTGCAGAGTTGTAACTAAACTGACTTGGGGACTAGATATCATTGTCTTGTTTTAAAAGTATGTGCATATATAATGCCATCACGCCCATATTGTACTGGTTCCCACAGATGTTTTACTGAAAAGTGCACATTTCATTTTGTGCACACGCATATGAACGCATGTTAACGCGCAGCGTGGTTATCTTTTCCGAGCTGCAGTTTATAAACAAAAACCGCTGCCCTTTATCTTTTATCAAACGTAATAAATAGTTGTATCACTCTCACATTTTTTGTCAGGCACAAAGTCACAGAACACAGCCCTGGAAGTGGCCGGTGTTGTAAGCAAGACACAGAAAGATCAAAAGATGCACTGCCCAGCGAGGAGACAGACAGACAGACTAGAGAGAGATGCACACATCAACTTAACTTTACTGTTCTTTGCTGACATCAAACTTGGAGAGGAGAGACCATGAGTCTACCTGATTGCTGTGCCCGCAATTCAGTCTCATGGTGTTTTTTTCTCTCTTTTCATGGCCAGAAGACTGCTTAATGCTCTGGTACAGGTGCAAAAGATGGAAGAGAAACCATATAGGCCTTTAAAAATCAAGTTATACATATTATACGTCAATTAAATTGGTGTTCAATTAAATTGATAAAATAAAAGTGAAAGAAACAAAGATTATTACATGATAGGCAATATCTGCTCACAAAACTTCCCAAATTAACCCTTTTTGTCATTTGCATCAAATTTGCAGTTTTACATGATCTTGTGCAACATTTTTTTTATTCTGTAAAAAAGTGCGCTTAAAAAAACCATTAAAAACAACCTTTTCCATTGTGTTGCAGTCTGTCAAAACGTTTTTGAACACGAGTGTCTTTATCGAGGAGAGCTGCTGCAGACTTGCAAAACATGACATTGGCTTTTAAAGCTTACAGCTTGAGTTGTTTCCTCTTTCGACATTAGACTCACTCTGTTTCTTTTGGGAGGCCAATCAAGGCCACTTCTGTCGGCTCTAGTCCCCTTTACTGACGCCTTTGTGGCTAGGCCAGATCCCTTTCTGCCTGCCAGGCTATCAACACCTCTCTCACCCCGCTTTTGTAGCACACACACTAAAATACATACACGGCACACCACTCAAAGGGTCTCAAGTGATTCAAAACAAAACCCTCAGACCGCAGTTATTAAGCACAGACTTTACTGAGCGTAACTCCCTGCTGCCTTTAATCCCTCCGCAGGGGTGACATCCAAAGAGCCAGTATTCATGTCCAACAACACTGGCAAAACCAACCTGGAGACTTTTAAAGCACCCATAGCTTAGTCTCGGTAACCATTCTGTCCTGGGAATGGGTATGAAAGGCTTACAAAAGACTATGGAAGGATCTACAGATCTGAGATTGGAAATAACTCTATATTAGTTTGGTTTCTTGGCATTTGTACGTAGTGAGGCCTCTCCATCTCATGGTGAAGACTAGTCTCAAAGCAAGCCAGAGCTCTGGAAAATTAGGGTTCTTTGGTCCAGTATGAAGCTTTTGTATTTTCCTTTTCAGCCACAAAAAAAAAACCATCTCTTCAGTCTATACAGAGCACTGCCATTCTCATGAAATGAAAGTTTACTTCCTCATACTGAGGATTGACACTTTTTTGCGGCTTTTGTCCACTTGAACCTTCAGAGAAACACAGGTGAACCTTGAGAATACTAATCACGAGGGCTCTGAAATTTTAATACTTGACACACACACACAAAGAGAGTGTGCACACGTGTGTACCGGTGATTGTGGAATTGAGTACGGAATAATTCATCATGTCTAATTAATTATTCAGAGTAACGGGGGAAGATGTCATCAGTACAAAACTTTGTAGTGCAGTTAAAAAGCGAAGATGGGCAGAGACAAACTCTAGCAGTCTTCCTCACCACAGCTGAGGTCTGCTTTAAGATCTGCTCGCTCCACAGCGTTTGCAATGGCTCTTTAAATCACACGTGATTACCATTTAAATAAAACAGCATGCTAAACGACTGCTGCCCACTCCTTATGGAGTGTTTTACTATTATACGGCCACTAAAATAGATTTTCTTTGTAACGTGAGGACACTCAAAAGGCCAAACAATGCATCCTAAAAAAGATTGTTGTTCTATCAGGCAATTTATTTAATGACTGCAAACAGGGGAGGTGAATGCAATCATACAGTATGCTCCGCTATGAATCACTTATAAAAAGGGTTTCGTTCATATTCTCCTCTATAATAGAGCAGCTCCTACTGAATGTCAACATACCTCTGAATTTATAAAAATGTATTAATAACGCATAATGCTAATAATGCTCAGAGCAGTTACGGAAACAACAATCTGATCTTTTTTAATTTAGAGAATTTGTTTTTGTTTAGCCTGCCACGATCCTTCATCTGCAAAAGGCAAGCTGTCACTCATAATTTTGGCAAAATCCAAGTCTATGAATATTTCATTGCCATTGATTGCTTAAAGCCAATAAACTATTGTACAAATTGCCTTTGGTTCTGTTTCTTAGCCTTGGCACTAAGAAGCTGTCTGCCAGTATTATATTGAGTGATCTACTATCTCCATATAATGTTGACTATAAGTGCACAGACTAATATATTGCATTGTTAAAGATTTATTTAAGGAATAGTTTAATAATCCTTGTTCAAAGCTATAGAGGATGGCTCCAAAATTATTTTACCCTATATGATAGCTATCATTTGTATAATTATTGTATAACTGCCAGCTTCAGTTGCCCAAAAAAGCTAACTACTTTATACATGCTGAACGCCGCAATCTTACAACTAAATTAAGTATTATTCATAAAGTCGTGATATAAATCATGCTAAGATATAATGATAAAGATTTGTGATTAGATATATAGAGATGTGCTACAGATGTTTTATCATTAAACTGTTCAACTAAATGTTATTCTCAATAGAACATCTTGTCTAGCTTTCATACCGTGATATGACTACTGATGTCATCATATGAAGACGACAATTTAACACTTTTAGAGGAGACTGTCTGGCTAGTATAAGAGAAAGAAGGGCTGAGAGAAAAGAAAGAAACAATGACATGAATACTAAGTAGCTCTGATGATTAGAAGTGTTGCTAAGAGCAGCTCTGTGACAGTGACATTGGCCGTCAATGTCAGACGACTCTGCCGCGCCTCGGCAAAGAGCTCCATTTTGAGCCATAATTAGCTTAAACATCCCTAGTATGAAAAATTCATGATAGCTTTGGATTTTTTAATTGCGGGAGCATTCTGCGTTAATCGAAGTCATTTACAGAGCCTTCTGCTTGACATGCGGAGGAGAGGAAAATAAATCAGACGTCTGACTCTCTCAGCCAGTTAACCCGTTTCTTCTGCAGCGAGATGTTTATTTTAATAAGGCCTGATCTGACACAGTTCTGGTCCACACAGATCAATCAAGCGCTGTCAGTGTGATACTCAAGCGCAAGAGGAGGTAACCGTGTGTAACGGACGTGGGACAGTAAGAGCCGTGCATGTAAATCTCACTCCCCTGACCTCAAGAGGCGCTCTAGCGACTGATGCTAGAGGCTATGGCCTTTAGCGTGCGTCGTTGTTAGGGCGCCCGCCTCTCACACTGAAGACCATGGTTTGAGTCCTGCATGAAGCGGGGTGAGTAGGACCGGTTACAGTCAGTGCTGTGACCCCGGATGGGAGTGAAGTTTAGGGGGTGAGTGCAACAGACGTGGGTCAGTATAAGCTATGTGTGTAAACCTCACTACCCTGGCCTTTATTGGCACGCTAGCTGCTGCGGTCTTTAGCGTTCTGTATGGCGCTCACCTTCCACATTGGTGACCCTGGTTTGAATCCCGCTGGGAGCGGGGCGAGTAGACTGGGTTATATTCGGTGCCGCTGACCCAGATGGGAGCAAGCGGCAACCTTCCAAGTCTCTCTTGAAGCTAACACGGAAGTGACATAAACTGCAATTCATCAACTGGCCGCTAGAGACAGACTGCCCCATGTCAAAATGCCCAATATTGAAAGCAGAAAAAAAAACTAGTTTACAAAAAATTGGTTTTGGTCTATATAGCTAATTTTGCCCTTCATGACAAACGTGAAGGGGTGAATTTTCTTTTAGAACTTATTTAATTTAAATTATATTAAGCCTTAAAGTTCTGCATAATTAAGGGCATGGGCACTCGAGCTGACAGGTGGATTGCCGCTGCTGTCACTTCTAACCATTTGTCTGCTGGCAACCAGGCACCTCAGCTCCACCCACTTCCGGCTTCTTTGGCCATTTCCTGTTATCTGGGAGTGATGCGCTGCCAAGATCGTGACGACCAGCTCCGCCCACTTTTAGGCTTCAAAAATGCACTTCAAAAACATAAGGGTGACGTCACTGACACTAAGTCCATTTTTTTTGCAGTGTGGGTGGGAGTGAGGTTTAGAGGGGTGAGTGTAACGGACGTGAGCCAGTAAGAGCTGTGCGAGTAAACCTCATTCCCCTGGTCTCAAGAGGCGCTCTAATGGCTGCGTCTGTCCTGGTTAATCTGCCCGCCTCCCACTGTTGGAAACACAACTGCAATTCCGTTCTGAGCGGGTCAGATAATTCGAGCTCGGTAACAAGTGCAACAGGCCTTCTGAATCATTGACTACAGATATTGCAATCTATCCTTTTGAGAGATGAGCATTGTCTGGAATAAGACATTTAAAATACTTTCTCTAGCTGCATTAATAGCATACTTAAAGGTGAAATGTGTAATGCGCACATTTGGTTCGGACATTGCAGTAAATCGCATTGATTAAATCTAACAATCGCTTATGAAGCTAAAACCGTGCAAATTATACTTTGTTCTCGAATTGTTAATGTTAACAACGTCAGCATTGCGTGACTACATGTCATACACATCCTTCCGATATGTATCCTTGTTTTCGCATTGGTCGGTTGCAGTCTCTTATTTTCTGTAGTCACTAAGTCTTTTGCATTTTACAGCGGTTGAATCTGTCGTCACTGGTGTTGTCATTTGAATCTTTCTGGATCTGCCATCAAATTGATGAGTTTAATTATATCAAGTGCTGTGAGAAAAGGCTATAAATCTCCACCTCCAACATCCTCACACGCAATATAGCCTACTAGCCGAGACTCCTTCTTTATATGTGTACATATCTGAATTTCCTACGGAAATCCACCAGTACCATTGGAATTAAAAACAAAGCTTACTGCTTTTGAATCGAGCTAAAGCAAGCAGAGAGTTTTGAACACTGGCTGGTTATGTATTTTTTTCAAATATGTATTTTGGATAATTTTTAACAAAAAAAGCTACGGACTGCAGCTTAAGAAGTTTAAAAACTAAAGGCAGAATGCATTAAAGCAATGTCCATTTCTCATCAACAGAAAAATAAATAAATAAATCACAGAAAAGCCTTATTGCCCACTGAAAAGGAAGATCAGTGTGTGATTTGTCCTTGTCTCTTCCCCTTCTGAAGTATTGTTCATCGTTTTTCAGGTCGAGGGCTGGGCCGAATCAATGTCCATGCATCAATACATCACAGCCATAAAAAACAATTTACCTAAAGCAAGATCTCGACCATTGATTCCTTTCTGTGCTATGAAGAAGCTGCGGTCTGCATAGGTTAATAGCATTTACAGAGGAATGTATGACCTTCCTCTAAAAATCAGAAGGGAAAAAAACACAAAGCAACCAAAGGAACAGCAAATAAACGGAAGATGTAATACGCCACTGCTATATTCACTCTCAGTGACAGAAAAAAAATGCATTGATCATTCCAAGCGTTTGAGGGAATTTTGGTTTTGGGGTGCTGAAAATGTCAAGCGAACGAGGAACACGTCTTTACAGGGTCTTTCAACTGGAAAACTACATTTCATTCTCCCTCTAGGCTTTTATGTTCATGTAAATCAAAAAGCAGGGACGACTGAGTGCGAGCGCACGTGTGAAGTTGTGAACTGTCACTGATATGCCTCCATATGCTTCATTGTATTAAATGCTCTGTTGGTTTGGCACGCAAACGTCGCACTGCTCCTCTTGCAAAGCTCACCGGTTTATTGTCATCACTTGTGGAATTCTGAAACTGTTCTATTCATCTCCACACATCTCTCATTTATTCCCTTCTGCTACCATCACTCTAGCCCCCCTTCGGTGACACTGTCTACCGCCGATTGCCGCAGATATCGCACGCTCCCGCTGCGAAAGGCATGACGTAAGTGGAGTGCTGAGCTGCAGGTAAAGGATGATGTGTGAAGCCCTGCTGCTGACGGCAGCGCCTCTGTGACAGCACATCAATGAAAGCCGTGATGGACATCGTCTTGGAGCGGGCCCTGATTAAAGAACCCCCCCGCCCAGCAGCGCGCATCTGCCGCCCATCCCTGGTCCGCTGTCACCGCGGCTGGATACAAGAAAATAGCGCTCAGGGTCATCGGGGTTTTCGGTGATGTGACAACAAGCACATTTCACAAGTGCCAATCACAGATGTCTCTCATAGGCCCCTCCCCTCATCTTTCTTCGTACTATCTCCCTCCCTCATCTCATTCGCCACTTCCCAGCTACTCACCCAGGGATCTCTGGGAAATCCAGCATTAAGGATCAGCAGAGATTTCATAATATACTGTATCTCTTCATAGCATAATGCCAACTGCATTCTACACATTATAGGCATTTGTATTGCTTTTAAACGGTATGTTGTGTTTCCACATAACCCGATTATGTTTAATTTAGTCATTGGCATCTTATCATTTTGGTTAGAAAAGTCATTTTGCAATTTGAATCCAATTTTGGTTAACTGGTTTAAATATTTAAAGCCGCATTAAACGATCTAATCATGAAAGAGATGTTAAAAACAGTACTATAATTAAATTGTTTTTGGTATAATTGAAATGAAACAGAAATAAGAAAAACGTAAATAACTTAAACCCTCTGGGGTCTGAGGTGTTTTTGCGGTCCTTGAGATGCTTTGACATGCCCTGAACAGTTGCGCTTATTTCAGTTACTTACAACATACTCATTGGCCAACATATAATTATGCTGTATTCAGTACAAACTCTGCTGACAATAATATGTGAGCAAAATTGATGTACTGTACATGTTTGCATTTTAAAGAAAAAAACATATGCGTGGCTAGTACGTCTTTGAAAAAAAATCACTGCAATAAGGCCATTTGACAATACTGAATAGTTGTTCACAAGACTTTTGAGTTACCATGCTTGTAGGCTGAGAATTTCTACTACAAAATGATGTGAAAATCATTCTGACCACACTTTCACAAACCACAATTTAAATATTGCAAGTGAATTTTGTGTCAGCACAGCTATATGCGCTGGAGTGTTAACGGCCATGAATTTTAAACAAAGTTGTATGAAGTACAAAAAATTAAATTCTTTATAAAAAAATACAACAAAAAACAAACAGGTATGAGTTTGAATAAGGGATGTTGGTAACAGGATTCAATTTCCTATTCTATTCTATTATAGTTGTTTATTACATGAAAAATGAAAAAAAGAAAAGAAAATTCGATCAGTATTCACTCACCAAATGCTGTTCCAACCCCGAAGGCCTTCGCTCATCTTTGAACACAAATTAAGCTATTTTGTATTAAATCTGAGCGCTGGATCACTCCTCCATGGGCTTCTGAAGGGATTGAGACTTGCCAGCCCAGAAAAGTTATTAAAGACATTGTTAAAATAGTCCAAATGACTACAGTGGCTCAATCTTAAGTTTATTCAAGCGAAAAAGATACTTTTTTTGAGCACAAAAACAAACAAAAATAACGACTTTTTTCAACTATTAATTTCCTTCTCTGTGGGCCTATAGTTAGTTAACATAGTGTGATAGCGCAGAGCTACGTGACACGATAGGCTCACTATTGGCCGAACACTGGTCATGTGTGTGATTCGTGTGACGTACAACAACAGAAGCTCACGCTGTTACACTAGTGAACTCACTCCGAGGTCCACAGAGATGGAAATTAATAGTTGAACAAGTCGTTATTTTTGTTTGTTTTTTTGCGCACAAAAAGTATTTCTCGTTGACAGGACAAAAAGTATAAACTTAGGATTAGGGCCACTGTAGTCACTATTTTAACAATGTCTTTAATAACTTTTTGGGGAGCAAGTTTCAAGCCCTTAAGAAGCCTATGAAGGAGTTATCCAGCTCTCAGATTTCATCAAAAATATCTTAATTTGTGTTCCGTAAGAGGAATGAAGGTCTTACGGGGTTGGAACAACATGAGGGTGAGTAAAAACTGACAGAATTTTAATTTTTGGGTGAACTGTCCCTTTAAGATTATTAGGATATTGGCTGTTTATTAGTACTTCTAAAGCACATACATCCCTAATCCTATCCAATACCTAAAACTTAACAACTACCTTACTAACTATTACAAAGCATTAATTATGAGTTTATTGAGGCAAAACTAGTAGTTAATAGTGAGAATTTAAGTCTGACCAGCATGCCAAGTCTTAATCTCATAACTCCCTACTGTCTACGGAAGTAGCTGAAAAACCCTATCTCAAATCTAACCTACAGAGATAAACAAGACAAGAGTTTTTTGTACTTTTCTTCTTGAGGGTGAAAAATCCAATGCAATGAAATAGAGCGATTCTCTCTGCAGTGAACACACGTCCCTGCATGTGCCGGCCCTGACGCCCAGCTCAATCCATCATTACTACACTAAATCATCTCTCTGTCAATAACACCACTGCAAAATATTACAGTCATGTGGATACTGTTATTTTTAATGACATTCAGCAGTCCCCTTGGGCTGATGGGAGCGAGTGAGAAATGCAGAGAGAGACTGCATAGGTAGGCAATAACATTTGGCAGAAAAGTGCTTAGCAGTTTGAAAAGAGTCCGAGAGCGAGAGAGTAGTGGAAGCGTTAATATACTAAAGGGAAGACTGACATCTCCATGACAGATAATTGCTAGTCCGTTCAGTCTAAAGCATTTTAAGGATCTATGAAAGATCTTTGGGAAAACAGAAAAGTTTCTCAGCAAACGGGCGAGTTCCAACTCCATCATCTGGGTCTAATTGCTCATTTAATATTAGAATAGGTTTTTGACGTTCTCATTTATTACAAGAGCTCGGTGCAACCTGGACTTTTGAGTATGTGTGTGGTCTGATATCAATGTCACACCTCCTCAATAACTCAGACAGGCCAGTGTGCTTATCTTTTCTTTGACACTCAGATCAATCTTGCCTTTTAATCCTGAACCCATTCACAGTCTCTCTCACCTCAACCCCACACATCAAACACAAACATCACATCCCTCCTGCGAATGTGCGGTGTCTGTGTCCAATCAAGTCAAGGACACAGGATGGGGCTGGCTGATCTTCCAGAATCCAGATTATACACTTCATATAGATAGCAAACAGTGCCGACTGCTGACGTTTAACACTGCTATTTTCTTAAAATGTTCATAGCATTGAGTGAATTACTCAAGATGCTGAGAAAACGTATTATTCCAATTAATTCGAGACCACCGGTTTGTTTTTTGGTGAAAAAGAAAACAGCTCACACTGATAGGGTTTGTTTGTAGAATAAAAGTCTGAATTTATTCTGTTGATCTGTACATTGAACAAGAGACTGCAGCACACACGCGCATAACGCACACACGACTGATGTTAACCGGCTTCGCAGAGGGAAAGAGTGCAACTGGTTCACATAGAACATTTGATTTCACTTTCCATTGCCTTTTTACCCTTGTTCTCCGTTTGAGTCCCCGTGGAGTCAGACACAAGCTGCAGTGAGGCCGAGTTAGCTGAAATTAAGCCGGGTTAGGCCTAAAAACACAGTGTGAATACAAATTCTCCACTGAGAGTCTTTTTAGTCCAGGCTTGATCTGTGTGCAAGAAAAGCAGACCTAACGGATGGGCAACAGGGACTGTTGTGAGCAGGAAGATCCCACTGACTCCATGGTAAAACCAATACTAACCAGTACGTGACCATATCAAAAGAAAATACCCACAACCACCCACAAACGCAGACCTGAAAGAGAGCATGTTCACAGTTATTTCATCCAACATTCCCAATCGACGACTTTCCAGAAAAATATTTGATAATACATATATATACATACATATATATATATATATGTTCCTAGATATTTATTCAGCAGCAAGAATGAAGAGATGACAAAGACATGATAAAGAAGACACAAAACGTGAAATGAAAACGAAAATCAGATGCAATACTATACATTTCTGAACTCATTGTCTGGTCTTGAGGTCAGTTGAGCTTCACATGACACAGAATCATCAAAAACGTCTCTGACTGGAAAGCGTTCGCTAGCAAAAGTCACACAATTTGCCTTCAGCTCTCACAGTACACACTCAATGAATCAACTGTCCGCATTCATATATCATTTCACAGAAAAAAGCGTCTGAATGGATTTGTGTGGACGGACTAATTTACGTTCCGCTGAGCGCCAGTCGCTTGACACACCCAGTATTTTTCAAGATGCTTTTTGCTGAACTAAAATGCAAATCAGACACTTTGTTTTCAAACAGTTCTTAATGACAACAAAGTTTCTTTGGGAGGGACCCACTTTGGTAAGTTAAGAAACCCTCTACAGTATCAACCACCACCACACCATCAAATGTAAGACTACCATGTTAGTTGCACTGTAATTCTACAGTGGGATTGACTTTCACATTAACTGCTGAGGACCGCATTGCTGTGAGAGTCAACTGCCCAGTATGATTTAGGTAGATAGTTTGGATTATCACGTTTCTTACTCCAGCATTAGGTTTGTATTGTACGATAAAGTCAAGGGTATATGGCCATGGATAGATCCTGCGTGCACGCTATTTAATATTCTGTTAAATTGGAACAGAGTATGTGAGGTAATTAGTTAGAGAGGTATGTCTTGAAAAATTAAAAACTAAATCTTTACGTGTGCTGAATGCAATTCTTAAGAGTTTATCCGATGCTTTGTTTTTATCCCAAAATTCCTGCTGCTATAAAAGTAACACTAACCAGTTGTATCCATGCAAAGCGGAACGACCTCCAGAAAAAGTAGAAAAATTAGCACCATCTGAGGTAAGTAACACAGAGTAGACAACCCACGCCTGCTGTAGCACCATCAATGGGATAAAACCGAAATAAATGCAAGGAAACGAAAAACCAAACGCTTTCTACTGCCACAGAAGACATTGAAGAGAGTTAAACAACATCACCATATAGACTGATTTATATCTCTGAATGAGGTACGAGGATAGCGATGCAACAGACAGAGATAATAATCGGGAATGAGGTAGGACTGTGACTCTACATGCTTGTTTTCAGACTAAGAATAACCTGAACTTGTGTTTTATCAAAAATACATATCTTTTCACTAGTAGAGCTGAGAATATTGTTTGTTATATAAGAATGACTCTGAGTAGGGACCTTTATTGTAAATGTAAGCATGAAAAAAGTCAAACCGCAACAGGAAGTTGCTGTTCTTGTGATAGCCCGATTACTGGGCAGTTTTTGGAATTGCTGTGGCATGTGGGCGGGTCCTCAGCATTTGATTGACAATCTCAGCATGTAGGTTAGTGAAGCAGGGCGGAGCAATCAACTATTTTCTCCCCGAAGAATGTCCTCAAATCTTTTTTTTGGCATCATAAAGGAATGAAGAAATAAATGATTGAACACGTTTCAAATACTGAACAATATAGCCATATCCATCTAAAGCTTAATGCTCTTGATACGGAACAGAAAACAACATAAATCAGACAATGAAGTTGTCGAACACCCTTAAAAAGTAAAAAATAAATTCTGCCTACTTTCCAGTTTCTTTAGCTTAGGAAACTGTGGAAAAACTTAGCAGGGGATGTTTTTGTGCAAGTTCATACCTATAAGACTGATCACAAACTGTCCGTTGCTGAGATTCCACTTTGGCTTATTTTCAACAGAACAACACACACACATTCAGATTGGATGAAACTCATGAAACTCGCCATGACAAAACATCTCCAACACAATATGCCAAGGACAACTCAGATGATATGTTGATCCCTCATGCGCTTTGCTCTGGCACAGACCAGCTCAAAGCTAAGCACCGCTATTACACAGCCACTGAAAAGCATAGGCACCAGCCTCAACACAGTCTCCCAGAAGAAAAAGACAGTCTCCACGAGGCTACTGCTTCGCTTTTGTAGCCTTTTAGCCTATAAATACTGTACATGATTGTATTTAAAAGTCGGATTTTCCCTGAATGGGATACACTGGTTTGATCTCACAACTAAAGAAACTTTAAATTTTTAATTTTTCCTCGGATCTGCCCGAATTGGATCTCGGCGCAGCTGCGAGACAAAAACAAAGCAAGAGAGATATACATAACGCTGGAGTCTTTTTCAAGGCAACGATCCCACAAGCAAATCTCCACATAAAAAGTATGACCACACGGACAGATGATATAGTTTGGCTTTCATTCAACCTCGACGCACCTAAAGCTGTCATTTTCCAGTAAACCTGCACAGTACGTACGCTCATTAGGGAACATCAAATATTCAAAGAGTGTGGCAATACATATCACACAATACAGGGAATATCTACAGAAAAAAAGAAGAGAAAGACATTCAGTGGAACAAAAGAACCTTATTACATATCTGTCCTCTCGCGTAATTACCTTGACATATTGGAGGTACATCGCTCTAAGAAAGAAAAAAAGGAATCGCTTTCATAGGCTCGAAAAGAATGAGAAACAAACGACTGCTAAACTGCAATTGAGTGGCAGAAAACAGATAGCTGATTTCTTGTGAATCTTTTCACAAGCTTTGTAAAATATTTATGTTGACTTTTAAATTGGCTTGCGTAAATCACAACAAATCAGCCAACATTGACGAGTTTATACTTTTTTTCCTGTCCTTCAGGATTAAAGTGCTACGTTGTTGAAGATGGACAATGACTCCCTCAGAACGGAAAGAAGGGAAACGACTGCCTCTCGACGGAAATGACTCCAAATGAAATGATGATCTGTAACAAATGACTCACAGTGAGGTGAAATTCATAAATTGAAGATCTTGAAGCATTGAGATACCTGCGGTAAAAAATCCATGTATCAATTTAAGATATGGGTTTCTGTCATTAGAGATGATGTATTCGCGAAGAGCCCTGCATTCTTTTAGAAATGTGATTACCCCAGCATCTACATTAATAGCGAAACATCACATATACACTGTAAAAGTAGAAATGATTATAAACTACATACAGTATGAACCAGCAAAGATAAAGACAGAATTACAACATTGTCTGACTCGATTCTGAACCAGAAGCTTAGTGAGATAAGGTGCAGCCTGGATGCAAACAATAAAATGTTCGAAAACATGAGAATATATTCCAAATGTACACCGACATTTTCTCCCCACTAATAAATGTACTCGATTTATATTAAAAAAAAAAACGAAATAAAAAATAAAATAAAACGGGGAGGCTTTTGCGTGGCAGATCTGTGGTTAATTCACAGTAAGCGATATGGCATCACAGTCAAGAACCCAAATCTGCAAAAGGCTTGTTTTTCTTTCTTTTGTTACGCCGACAAGCCACATAAACTGTTTGTGATGAAAATAAAGACGACAAGGAGAGACAAAGGACTAAAGTGTGGATGGCATGGCTCTTGTAAGTTGTCACGATATCTTATTTCTCCCCGATGAGTGCGCCCTCTACAGGTGGGCTGGAGCAGAGACTCTGCTCTTGGCGTGACCAGAGGAATGAGGCTAATGTGTAACCCCCCAACGCCCGAGCAACGCTGACAGTTTTACCCCACGTCCGCACACGGCACCTGGCATCTCTCCACACTCACACACCAAAGTGCAGTTAAAGCAATATCAGCTCATATTACAATCACAGCTTGCTATAAAACGGAGAACACAGTTCCCAATGATTGCCAGCTGGAAGAAGGCCCTGCAGCCCAGCTCTGATTTCCACTTACCCCTCCGTCCCAAGTGCAATTTACAGCTGGTAAAAGGTCTTAGGTGGTCTCCATCTCTGTAGACCGATAATACAATAACTCTCGTCCGATGGCTAGTCCATCAAGTTCACTGAAATCAACTTGGATGTGCTTTTGTTGTTTACAAGAATCTTATTTTATACTTTACGCCATTTTTACTGAACTTTGTACACAACAAGAGACCTCAGAGAATAAGAATTCAACTATACTTAAACCCATCACATTAAAATACTCTTCTATTTTGGGCCCCTTTAACACAACAATTAATTTTGTTAAAATACACACTGCTGTTGAAAAGTTTAAGGACGGATTTCTTTAAGAAATAAATTCTTATATTCGGCAAGGATGCATTAAATTAATCAAGTGACAGTTAAGAAATTTACAATGTCACAAGAGATTTATATTTCAAATAAATGCTGTTCTTTTTAACATTCTATTCATATTCCTTAACCCTTAAAATATATTAAAATAGAAAAGTTATTTAAAATTTTAATAAAATATCACATGCTTTTTTGATCAAATAACTGCAACCATGGTGAGCACAAGAGACTTCTTTTAAAAACATAATAAAATAAAAAAACTACCGACCCTAAACTTTTGAACCGTAGTATAAATCCGTAATTATGACTTCCGAATGTGCAAGAATTCCCCAACAGGACTAAAGCGAAAACAATAAGGATACTGATGACCTTAAAAAGTCTAAATTGAACTTTAAACAAATATTTATTCACCTGGATGGGACTCCAAAGAAACACTGCTAATCCGTCTTCCAGGATCACTGACTACATGCGACCTCTCCACCCCTAACAACCATCAAAAACAAGAACAGACCATCAGTAGTCATCTCAGGAAAGCAATTAACAGGAGCAATTAGGCCTAGATTGATTAATTAAATCAATCGTTCATTAAGACGACGCAGGGTGTGTCCCTGTTTAAAAGTGCAACTCTTTATGTTAAGTACCTTTAGCAGATGGTCCCAGTGAAGTGACCTACCTCCCCTTAAGACTCCGACTCTAAGCCAGCATTTATGACAAGGGAAACCTCTTTAGGACATGTTCTGACACAGAACACAAGCTGATGTGCCAAACACATTTTACTCGCACACGATTTAAAGGATCGCTCCTGTCTATCACGCCTAACATCAGACCCACCCCGAGATCCCCTTCAAAGCTTACAAAAACCCGCCCCATTCACTCACAGAATGCACACAGGAATGCTAAGGCAGTGTGGAGAGAGGTAAAACTGTCAGACAGGTTGTAAAACAGGGTCTGCGAGAGGAAAAGACTGAGAGGTCTTGGGGGGCATCAGTGGAAATCTCAATTGGCAGCGCCGGTGATTACGTGCACCTTCTCCACCAGAAGTCCTTGAGGAGTAGAATGAGCTATGGTGACAACTTTAGCGCCCCCTACAGGCCGTCATAGGGGAAGTTCTCCATCTTCACTGTCTGTTGGATGAGAAGCTTGGACTCTCGCCGTTCCTCGTTCTTGATAGATTTGTTGATATCCATAATTTTTTCGCAGATGTATTTGTTCACTTTGGATAATCGCTGGGTGATCTCTGCGCTGTCGGCTGTTTCTTGAGACACACGGTCGTACAGACACTCTGGAACAAAAAAGTACACCAGAAAAATTTTTACTTTATTCCTTATACATGATTGTTTACTTGAAAAATATGTAATATTGATATAATTTTTTTAATAATTTAACAATTTTAATAATGTTGTTACATGTTTATTAAAATATTAACATTTAAATATTCAAATGAGGTTTTATACCATTTTAGAATCAGCTGTGAAATTTAAATTTTGGTTTTTGGTCTTGAGAGCTAACATGGTCAGCATTAACAAATCTCAGAATGATCACATTTTCATCAGCAAAACCAGAAATCTAATTCCAACCTAATCTTTCATTTTATTTTAATAATAAAAAAACGTAATTCTAATGGAAGGTAGTGTGTTAACCTCGGACGATTTTGAGCTTGCTTGGTGAGAGAGGTGGTTTGGGCAAGGCATCTTTCTTCTTCTTCGTAGCGACGCCAGTGACGCTGCGGTTCTTCAGGGTTTCCGTGCCCAGATCATCACCGCCAGGTTTTTGGTGAATTTCGAGTCTCCCTGTGTCCGCTGTAGCTGGTGCCACTTCTCCTCCTCCACCCAAATCCCTCCACCCAAGTGCACCTGCAAGAGAGATGCTCTTCTTCAAATATGCAGCATACACACTTTGTCACAGACAAGATTTTGCTTTCACGTTCTGCCACTTAAGTGCCATGTGGTCAATTCCCCAAAGTGTGTCTGAGACATGGTAGCCTTTCTTTCACAATGAATTAAACAACTCTGTTTATGGAGGAAGACATGCAACATTCTGTGTAATTCAAGCTTGTTAACAGTAGTTTGTGTACCAGTGAACAGGTCAGGTCATACGTTTACACAAACCTTGCTGATAATCTAGGATGTCAAATCAACAAAACTAAATTACACACAAAAAATTATTTAGTACTGCTCTAATTAGATCTATCTATCTTATCTATCTATCTATCTATCTATCTATCTATCTATCTATCTATCTATCTATCTATCTATATACACGTATATATATACACGTATATACATGTGTGTATATATATATATATATATATATATATATATACACACACACATACATATATACATCTGTGTATATATATATACATACATACATGTATATACGTATATATATATATATATATATATATATATATATATATATATATATATATATATATATATATATATATATATATATATATACATATATATATATATATATATATATATATATATATATATATATATATATATATATATATATATATATATATATATATATATATATATGGCATCCATTTCGGCGTCTCGCGCTCGTCATCCACTCAAAACGTAACGTTAATCAACTATTTGGCTGGCTTGCACACCTAAACAAATGTGTGCGGCGTCATGCCTGTTGTTTTTCGGTCTAGCTAGATCCACTTGTGCTTTGATCGACAAAGCAACAAACGTCCTTGTGTGGCATAAGCCATTGAAATGAATGTGTTTTGTCAGCGCAGCGCCACGCATGCCGCATCCTGTTGCAAAACCATGTGGAAAAAACTACGTTTGCTAGGCCAAAAAGACTGTTAATTGCACGATAGAAAATGACGTTAAAATGGATCAATGGATTGATTTGGGTTAACGCTGTTAATAATGCATTTAACTGACAGCCCTAATATATATCTATGACACACACAATATAGATGCGTATTGAATGCCATTATCTGTACCGTATCTCAACTGTTAGAATAATACATAACCTTGAGCAATATAACAAGCATTTTTTATTCAGTATATAAGCAATATTTAGCTTTTTATGTTTAAGACACTATTGATACAGTGAGAAATTTACATTCTCAGGAAAATAGCCGCTTAATTGTTCGATAAGGTCGATAAACTAATGCTTCCAGAAAAAGATGGCTAACGCTATGTGTACATTCTGTGAGTGAGATCCCACCCTCAATGGGCAGGTTGAGAACATGCAGGACAGCCCCTACTGACTGTAGTCTTTAGCCTCTGGCCAAAAAAAATCGAGATGGTCCTCACTGCAGAACACGAAATCCAGGGGGAGGATCCAACTTCTCCCAAATAAATAAAACAACTTTTGACCATAGACTGTAAAAAAAGATGGACGACGCCCCTTCGCTCTTTTCTATCAGAGAGAACTGAAGCCGCCAGTGTCTCGATATGACGCTGACATCCTGGGACCTGAGTCTGCGCACTTGCGTGTTTCGGGACCAGTCATGCGCAGTCGTGAGCAGGAATTAAAGCCGTGAAATCAAGGCCGCGCCCTCATTCGCGCTGAATCAAACGCAAGCACACGCCCCGCACTTTCATTAAGTGGCCTCTGGCTGCTTCGTTCTTCTCCAATGATGTCTGCTGATTGCAGAACATCGTTAAAATAAGGTAAATACAACTACTAGCCACATAGTCAACATTATGAAAAAAGTCCGCTGGTGCTTCAGTGACTACCTCGCTCAGAGAACCTGTCAATCACAGCTCTCAATCATGACGTCAGAGCACCGTTTTTATCATCACATAACTAACAAAAAACAAACTTATTTTAAAAACGAACACTTGAAATTACATCAACGTGATAGAAACTACAGTAAATAACAAACTATCTTTGGAAAAAGGATATGTGAAGTGTAATTTAATTGTTTAGTTGGTCTCGCGTCCCATTGAATAACATGGGGAGGCGGGGTTTATGACCTATACTAGGACCGGCCACGGGGGGCGATTCGAGACGTTTTGGCTTCACTTTTGAGGGCTTGTGCGGCACACTTGCTTTTGACCAATGAATTTCCATGACCTTTCTAAATGTTTGCAAGCTTTGTTTTACTCTATTCAAGAGAAATAATTAGCTGATAAAATATTTTAAAGCAAAGCATAACTAGAAAAATATATATTCAATTCGACTTTTTTTTACCACTTTTTCAAGACGGTAGGAACAAGTGAAGATCCAGATGGTTTGAGTTATTTAATCTCGCAACAAGGGACTCTACATACTTTCTCCACCCTCTGAGATCTAGGAACCGATCAGCACATATGAGAGACGAGTCACACATGAATTCAGTTGCGAGGTGTCTGGGTTCATTAAATGCAGTAATGTGTTTTGACAGATGCCAGACCAGAGTGTTGACTTTTAAGCCACACTGTGGAGGACACGGCCCAACAAGCCATCAGGTGGATTGATGGGCAGCTGGTGAGTAACAGCTGAGGTAATGCGCCTTCTGCTTTGTCACCCTGAGCAGTCTTCGGGCTCCAATCCAGCGGCTTTTCCCCAATGCAACTAATGTGCTTTAGGCCCTGGTCGAGCAGACAAGCTTTTCACTGCTCTTAACTTAGAGGAGATTTGCTTTTCTACAGCTACCTGTCACTCAGGGCAATTCCTATGGTACAAATAATTAATGTCGGATATGTGTGCGTATGTTTAAGGGGCCTAATTTGCTTTTGTTCTTCACGCTTGAACTGAGAACCCTTTCAGCATGTAGCACAAATTCCCCCCTGTCATGCAAGGCAGGCGGAGGAACGCAAATGCGGACCCGATGTCTGCTAACAGGGCTCAAAATCACAGCAAGCGTTCTGGTTAAAAGGCCCTTTGAGACTGACGGGGGAATGGTTGTAGAAAGGATTTCGCTAGTCAATTAGACGATACCAAACCACTGCAAAACATTCAAAGAAACACTGAATCACACTAACACGAGGAACATCAATGAAATCACTGAATTGTCCCGTTTCCACAACAGCTTTAAAGAGTGGCTGGATTACTGTCTGTATGAACTAATGGCTGAAGTCAAGCCCCTTTTCTTTCATGATAGCCTAAAATAACACCTATACCCATAAAGGAAATATCAACGACGACAACTTCCATAACACTGGAAAATCTGACCACAATTAACACACCGTTATTTAATATTAAATTATAATATACATAATACATTCTAATATGCTTAAATTATTTTAAATAAAAATCTTTTGTAAAATTATATTATTAAATTATATTATTATATGTAAAATTACATTATATATGTCTATATATATATATATATATATATATATATGTATATATGTATATATATATATATATATATATGTATATATGTATATATATATATATATATATATATATATATATGTATATATATATATATATATATATATATATATATGTATATATATATATATATATATATATATATATATGTATATGTATATGTATATGTATATATGTATATATATATATATATATATATATGTATATATATATATGTATATATGTATATATATATGTATATGTATATATATATATATGTATATATATATATATATGTATATATATATGTATATGTATATATATATATGTATATATATATATATATATATATATATATAGTATGTGGTGACTACTGGCTGCTTTGCTGATTAAAAGAGATAAAGTGAGCATGGACGTGGATTTGATATGATTTGGTATTTGATTTTGGTATGATTGAGAATCAGTTGCAATAGAAAAGACAGTAAAAACACACAGGAGTACATACTTTTCCATCATTGAAGGTGTAGACGGTTCTCGGGGATGGGGAGTGGGAATGGGTGGAGCTAGTGTTGGCTTCCTCTTGACACGTCTCCTGTGGTTCACTGATCGGCTCTACCACCTCTGCTTTGATTGTCTGTGTGCCATTGTCATGCATCGGTTCTGTATGAAGCAAAGCAAACCATTGATCAGCATTCTTTAGTAAAGCACAATTTAACAAGAGAAAGATGAGTGTAATCCTGAGAAAGTGTTGAAGGCAGTCGCTTCCTGCTCTCTAATGACAGTTTTGAATTAAGTCCAGTGTGGCTGCAGTAAGTCCTGGCACCTTTCTTTGGAGCGCTGCCTAAAACATGGCTCTCCTGTGCCTCAAGACAACCGGGTCATTTTAGCTCAGTAAGCTGGCTTGGTGGCTGGCCGCACTAAGCTCTAATGTATCTGTTGAGTTTTAATAGCAGTCAGCGCTCTGCATGTCTGACCCTAAAGAGCCCTGGCCGGTCTAATCTTCAGCCTGCTCCACCAGCTTGCTCCAGACCACAGTCTGTTCCCCCACCCAATACACACACACACACACACACACACACACACACACACACACACACACACACACACACACACACACACACACACACAGCTCAGCTGGCTGGGACAGTGGCCGGACCGCTCTGGACACTATGTCCTTTTTAAGCAGCCTGTACTCTAGTCTTCATCGGAGTAGTAATAAGTCCCTGCAGCTCAGATGTGAAACATCACATCAAAATTTTAAATTATTAAGGCTGCCAATTTAACATGCTAATTTAGAATAGTTAATTATAAATAGATGCTGAAAAAAAGACAGTCTATCACATTTCCATATACAAATTGTGTTAAACATCCTGTGTATTGCAAAATGGATTGCTGTGGACAACCACTGATGGACGTAATGTTTAATGACATTTAAAATACCATGTAATACAATATACTGACTTATAAAGTCACTTTTTTTTGTAATGTCTATTCAATGCTTTCAGCCACCAGTTTTTGAGTTATCTTCATTTGGGGGTGTTTCTCGGCAAATATTGATGTGTGTGATTAATTTGATTAATTAATAACAATTACATGACATAATTAATTACCTGATATGCTGAATAATAATTAAGTACTTGATATGCTAAATAATTATAACATTAATCAAAGGATGAACATTTTAATTGACTGACAGCCCTAAAATTATACAAGAACATATTTAAAGGGATACTCCACTTTTTTTTGGAAATAGGCACATTTTACCACTCCCCTAGAGTTAAATAGTTGAGTTTTACCGTTTTCAAATGCATTCAGACGATTTTCTGATATTTAGAAGAATATCAGTAAGCAGACAGTTTCTGGTCTCATTGACTTCCATAGTAGGAAAAAATATACTATGGTAGTCAAGGAGACCAGAAACTGTCTGGTTACTGATATTCTTGTAAATATATATATATATAAAAAAATCGACTGAATACATTTGAAAATGGTAAAACCAAACTGTTTAACTCTGGGGAGTTGTAAAATGAGCCTATTTCCAAAAAAGCGGAGTATCCCTTTAAAGGGATAGTTCACCCCAAAATTTGTCAACCTTTACTCACCCTCAGTTGACGGTTCAGTTGACGGCACACATTGACTTCCAGAGTATTTTTCCTACTATGGAAGTCAATAGGTGCTTTTATCTGTGCTTACCACCACTATTAAAAATAGATATTTTCTTTTGTGTTCAACAGAAGAAAGGAACTCATACAGGTTTGGAAAAACCTGAGGGTAAGTAATGGCAAAATGTACATTTTTGAGTAAACTATCCCTTTAAATTGCTGTCTTAAGATATTCATTCTTAATTTAATTGGAAACTAGATGCTGCACTCACTAAAGCCTCCTAAAAGCTGACTAGCCATTGCTGCTTTTGTAGTAATGAAAAAAAGCTCTACAAAGGTCTTAAAAAACATAAATGTAAAAGGTAACATTACGTTGTATAGCAAGCACTTTAACAGACATTTAAAGGGCTAGATCACCCAAAAATGCAAATTGTGTCATTAAAGGGATACTTCAGGATTTAGCATTAAGCTTTGTATTAGTAGAAAACCTGTAGTGTTTTCTGAATTACCATGCTTGTCCCCCTGAGACAAGAGATTTATGTATTTTTTTGTCTGGCAAAAAAATCCTCAGATGACACAAAAATCGTAATTTTGCGTCATCTGAGGATTTTTTGGCCAGAGGCTAAAGACTACAGTCAGTAGTATGGGCTGTCCAGCATGTTCTCAACCCGACCATAGACGGTGGGATCTCACTCACAGAATGTACAGTGTCAGACATGTTTTTTTAAAAGCTAAGCAAGCAGGGTCTTATTCTGTGGAGAAAGCGGAGTAGTAACTTTAGGGTTACCGTTCTCTTTTTCCCGGACATGTCCGGCTGTCGATGTCTGGGATTCAGCTTTTGCTTTCTGCAGTCGCATTCATTGTTTACATGCACACCTTTTGTTTCAATTTAACTGAATTCATTCCAATTGATGAATCTGAATGTAGTGTTTACATGAACGCTAAAAAAGTGATAGGTTGATGTGCGTTTTAACATTGCTAAGAAAATCCCCACTCTCCCGTAAGAGATACGAGAACGGTGCGTCTCACAGGTGTCGCTCATCAGTTAATCACACCACCGTTCTTCCACGGCCCTCACTCATCCCACTCGCCACAGTAAACATGATGAATGGTGACTGTAGAACGCAAAAGCTGAATCCCGGACATTTTGGGCGTTCTCGAAACACATTTTCAGGCAGACACACCACAGAGACTCACTATAGTAGCCTAGACTTGTTGTTTAACTACTGTGCTCTGTTATCGGAGGTCTTACAGGCTTGGAACGACATAAGGGTAATTTTCAACAGACTTTAAATTGATTGGATGAGCCATGTTTGTAGCCGCAAATAAGAAAATCAATGTTAAGGCCTATTCAAACACAGTCCTGAGTTGTCAATACACATGCACAACTTCTATGATTCAGAGAACAGTCAAATTTTGATCTATTGAACAGTTTTGATGCATATTGTTTAGTTGCATCAGAGACGTGAACAGGCCTTTAGTGGTCAAGTTGATTTATGCAAATCTTACCGCTGCCAAGCCTCATGAGCAGGACGTCCTGCAGGCGTCGGTTGAAATCCCGGAGCTCCTTGACTTCGGTCAGCAGACTGCCGTACTCCTTCAGCTTTTTGGCCTGCTGCAGCAGCTGCCTGCGTGTGCGCTCCAGTTCCTGCTGCAGACGTCTCATTTCTTCCTCCTGCTGCCGATAGCTGTGCACCAGCTCCTCATACAGGACACGGGGCACCACGGCCTCGTCCTGCTCTTCCTCTTCCTCTGTGGTGAGTCTGTCCAGCTCCTCTCCCTCCGTGCACGAGTTGACTGCGTTTCTCTCAGCCGCGCCACCACTGCGGCCAGGCTCTTTGAGGAGTTGGAACTGGGCCGCTGTTGTTCCTGTGACTGGACCTGCATCGAGATCAAGATTGAGCATCTTGACCAGTGCAAATAGTGTACATGCAGAACATTTTCTTGCTTTTGGATATCTACCTTCCTCCAGAATTAAGTTCCAACCCCATTAAACACCTAAAAGGATCTTCCAGTTCACAAAATGCAGTACAGACTTTTTAAGGGGTGGTCATACTTTGAAAGTAATCATGTCATTATTGTATTATTTTCTATATATTATTACTATATCAGACATCCCACCTCTCCCACAAGGTCTAGGAGTGAGGATTGTTCCCACCTGGTATACGATGCATTTTCGCCAACATGCATTTGACCTGGTATTCTCACACATCTCAAATTATTCTTCTATGACCAACACTTGACAATTTCAGATTTTGTAGAGACTCTGCTCTTTTTTCACCACACTCAACTACATCACTTTCAGTGCATGAATACTATTGAATGAATGAACGAACCTCTGTTAAGCAGCTTATGCAAATAAATATAATAGCAGCCTATACTATTTTCCTTTATAATGTAGGTTGGGGTGTATGGAAGCTTGTTTCCGCCAATTAATAAAAAATAAAATAAATAATTGTGACTTTTTATCTTGCAATTCTGAGAAATAGTCAGAATTGTGAGATAAAAAGTCAGAATTGCGTGATATAAAGTCACAATTGTGATTAAAAAAGTTAGAATTGAGAGATATAAAGTCAGAATTGAGTGATATAAAGTCGCAATTACGTGTTATAAAGTCAGAATTGCGAGATAAAAAGTCAGAATTGAGTGATATAAAGTTGCAATTACGTGTTATAAAGTTAGAATTGCGAGATATAAAGTCAGAATTGCGTGATATAAAGTCAGAGTTGCGAGATATAAAAAGTCCGAATTGAGTGATATAAAGTCGCAATTACATGTTATAAAGTCAGAATTGTGAGATATAAAGTCAGAATTGTGAGATATAAAGTCAGAATTGCGAGATATAAAGTCAGAATTGCGAGATATAAAGTCAGAATTGCGAGATATAAAGTCAGAAATTGCAAGATATAAAGTCAGAATTGCAAGATATAAAGTCAGAATTGCAAGATATAAAGTCAGAATTGGGAGATATAAAGTCAGAAATTGGGTGATATAAAGTCGCAATTCTGAGAAAAAAGACAGAAGTGCGACTTTTATCTCACAATTCTGACTTTTTTCTCACAATTGCGAGTTTACATCTTGCAATTCTAACTTTAATACATAATCGCGAGTTTATATGTTCGAAATTCTGACATCTTTCTTAGAATTGCGCAAATAAACTCACTATTGCGACTTATCAGGCCAATTCTAAGGAAAAAAAAAACGAATTTATATCATGCAATTCTGACTTCATATTCGCAATTGTGAGAAAAACCCAGCAGAATTGTGAGATAAAAAGTCGCAATTACCTTTTATGTTTTTCATTCTATGGCAGAAACAAGCTTCCATAGGGGTGGTTGTTGCCATCTTCCATAAATTAGTTTTCGAAAGGTGGGATGTCTGCTATAGATTATTTTCATTTTTGAAATTAGCATTTTTTGTATGAAGTGCCAAGGTCAAAATTTGATGTTTAGATTAAATATGTTGCAAATATCCAAATGTGCTGGACAGAGTTCACAAAACTCAACTTTCAGCACACAAAATCCTACTCATTCTTGCATTCACATGGGTATGAATGGAAGACCACCATGTCTAGTGTGACTTCTCTTTTAAAGCATGGCTGGAAGAGCAGCTGCATCAATACACAAAAAATACAACTTTTTAATTCTAAAACAGTCACTAATGGGCCAAAACATCACTAATTACAAAATTATCTCAAGATGTAATATGTAATGCCACTGTAACTGGGCCAAACTGGCTCAATGGCTAAACTGTGAAATTACCTACACACCAAGTTTATATTAAATTATATAAAGTTTAGTAATTGTTATAGAAACACAAACTAAGTAATTAAGGTATGAACTGCAAGAGCACAGAACTGGTCTAAAACTTAATGGGTTGCACAATTAAAAAATCAGGAAACTAAAAAACAAACAAAAAAAAAAACACAGCAAGCCCACTGATGAAAGAAATGGCTTTTCTGGTCTCTTGCTAAAACTGCAAGATTAAACAAAATTGGCTTGAAACATTTGAAATGTCAATTTTTTTTTCTTATTTTGTTTGCCGAGTGTAAATCACACTCTTAAAATCGGCAGAAAATCCCTGTTGAGCCATTCCCAATCTGTCCACATGTTTCCCATGTACAAATCCAGACGAGTAAACAGAAATCTTGCCTATATCTCCAAATCTTAAAAATGGCTAGACCAACCTTTTTATGTCTTAGGGGCATTCTCTCCTCGCCAAAGTGATTTCTCCACTGTGTTTCTGTTCTGACATCTTGGGTATTTTCATCTTCTTTTGCATAATACTGTGCTCAAATTCCTCAATGCTTTCTGAAAAAGAGGAGGGGAAATGCATCAGAGGCGCAAATAATATTTCACCTCTGTAATCTAAAATGATGATATGGTTAAAACAAGGACACATCAGCAAGAGAAACATTTTATGAGTTTGGTGGAGAAGTTTCCCAGTAACCTTGTAATGACACAGATGACTAGCTATTGTTGCAATAAACTATTAATGGAGCGTTTAACATTGCAAAGCGACGGTGACTGCGGCATCAATAAGATTTTGACAGGCGGGGTCGTCACAGTTGTCAGCATGTGATGCAGTGTCAAGTAACCAAGGCCGCTTGGAGAAGACGGACCATATAAATGTGCATGCCTAGCCTCTTATCATGCCAAGTGGAAAATTATCAACATAGGATTGCGATTGTTAATAACTACACATTAAAAGTTTTACATTGGCCAGGTTTGGGCACATGAGCCTCAAGGTTGACCACAAGCAGATTGCAGACTGATTTGAAAGCTGTGCTGGGCGGCAGACTTCTGTCCCTAACGAGATCAGGGTTGTAAGAGCAGGTTAAGCCACACATGTAGATTAGTAATGTATCTAACTAGTCCTGATTGAAGAGTGGCAGGAGTGAAAGTGGCTGAAGGATTTCACTGTCTGCTTGATCTCAAGTAGGAAGTGTCACATGACATATCTGCCACCAGCACTGATTTGAACCCCAAATAATATGATGACAAGTTATAATTTAACAGTATAAAATGCTGACATAAGGTTTCAAGCAAACGGAAGGGCGTAAAAGTAAAAAAAAAAATACATCAAATAATAACCCTTACCTGGCTAGCTAATGTGATGAAACCTAGCAGCTTGAGCTAAACACAACAAAATGTTGAAATACAGAACTTTCTGGTTATCGAGTCTGCTTTTCCTTATCCTTACTAGTTCCGATAGATTGTTAGTGTTGTGATGATGATGATTTTATTTGCTGTTAGGCTCTCATGCGCCGGAGAAAAATGAAGGAAGCGTTAGCAGCAAGCTAACAATCGCTTAGCATCCTGAGCCTCTTCTTCTGCCTTTAAAACCCTCTTATCTTTCGTTTCTAAATTCATGAACTTACTCAGACATTTTCGTAGCGCCTTTCCCTTAGTTAATATTTAAATGGCCGTGCTTGTCAAACACGATTACATCTCTCTATTACACAAATCCGACACATTACGACGAGCTAAAAACACCAAGAAATCATCAAGAAGACATCAAACCTATGACATCTTCTCCGTCTATATCTATTAATCACATCAAAACACTCATGTTATAGCGTTAGTGTTCTCTCAACAACACAACACATGCGTGTTAAAGCATGTTCAACTCATGTGAAATTAAAATTATGATTTATATGATAACTTTTCATCATGCGCCATAAATATAATATAAAGCTAAACAGATAAGAGGTGCATGCACATGCAAATATGATTCAATTCAATGTGGCAAGACATTTGAAGCATATTTTGTCATGCGTGTCACTGTTATGTATGAAGATTATTATTATAGTTAAAAGGAAGAGAAGAACAGAACTCACCTGCCAGGGCGAGGATGTGTGCTTTGGCAGGATGGCCTGCGCCTCTCAGCACGCACATACACCTTCTGATCATCAAAATCTCTTTTGTGCACAGGCTGGAAATCTTTCACGTCTGACACAGGTAACGCGTAGCACATGTCGTCCTCCAAGAAACGCACGAAAGCGTACATTATTTTTGATCTTTGGTCCCTGTTCTTTGGCGATAGGGCTTGACAGTTTCCCTCAAAAAAATATTAAAAAAAACATATATAAACACAAAGAGGGGGGAGACAGTGGGGAGGCCTCTGCGATCGACTGCTTTAGTCTGGCTGGTGCGCATCAGTTGAGGAAATGCAGAGCCTGGTCGCTACAGACTGTACTAATCAAAACACATGTGATGAGAGGTTTATTTAGGGGGTTCAAAGTGTTGTTTGCTCTTCAATAATAGATTTTTATAAATAAGTTGTTTTTATTACTATTAGTAATAACCATTACAGTACTTGTATATTATAAAACAAGATAGTAATTGATTATTAATAACATATTTTGTTTTATTGTTTTATAAAATATGATGCCTTTTAACTCCAGATGGAGTTTTGTAGTTATTACAATACAAATGTGTGAGAGCGCTCACTTGTTGTAAAAGCATGTTAAATAACGTATTTATGACTGCTGGCAAACAAGTTTCCAGTATAAAGTTGTTGTTGTTGTTGTTTTTTCCAGTCACTTTCCAGACAAATTCATAAATTGGTCATTTATCAAAGGCTCTGTTATACACCAAGTAATAAAATGCGTTTTGGTCAAGTAGATAATAGAGACGCATTCCCTGTTTACAATGGTGTTTTAATCCGTCTCTTTTGTCCACTTTTGACCACTTCTGTCCTTATAGGAGGGTCTATAGGTGGGTAAATGTATGGGCTTTTTCAAATCTTTGGATCTATTGGATGAAATAAGCTCACACAATTTACATAATAATAATTTCTAATTAGTGAAGTTAATTTCTGGAATGGCATCTACACTAATTTGAGTCTCTTTGTTTATCCTCGAGGTTTTCGCAGCCTGCCAGATCCAGGCCATATCCAGATCTGATGAGGATCTTAGCCTGGACCCGATGATGATGACAATGCAGTGCTGAAGTGCCAACTAGCCTCTCCCTATGGAGGATCCCTTTCCCACTCTACACATAAAGCGTTGTGAATTTGTTTCGCATCCCTACCCTGAAGTAATAAAATAAAACTAAATTCAGTATCAAATTTATATGACGAGTAGTTTGTTCAGGCGTCGAGGGAATTACAAACCTGCGCACATATACTATAGAATCAATTCTTAATGCGCATATGAACGCCATCAGCGTTTATCGCAGGTTCGCGTTTAAAGTCTGTTTAGAGACATTAGACATATTCATATGACATACATTTTCACCTTACAGTTACTGTAAAATCCGGCCTCTAGTGCATAAATGCCACATGTGAACTGGCCCCCGACTGAGCCAAGGTTTTTTTTTCTCATTGGGTCCCCTGATTGAGTTTCAGAACATCATTAGGTCACCTGATGGAGTTTTAGAACACCATTGGGTCACTTCATGGAGATTTAGAACACCATTGGGTCTCTGATAGAGTTTTAGAAACACCATTGGTCACTTGATGGAGTTTTCAGAACACCATTGGGTCTCTGAGAGAGTTTTAGAACACCATTGGTCACTTGATGGAGTTGTAGAACACTATTAGATCACTTGATGGAGTTTTAGAACACCATTGGATCACCTGATGGAGTTTTAGAACACCACTGGTTCACTTGATAGAGTTTTAGAACACCATTGGATCACCTGATGGAATTTTAGAACACCACTGGTTCACTTGATAGAGTTTTAGAACACCATTGGGTCACCTGATGGAGTTTTAGAACACCATTGGGTCACTTGATGGAGTTTTAGAACACCATTGGGTCACTTGATGGAGTTTTAGAACACCATTGGGATCACTTGATGGAGTTTTAGAACACCATTGGGTCACTTGATGGAGTTTTAGAACACCATTAGGTCACCTGATGGAGTTTTAGAATGCCATTAGATCACTTGATAGAGTTTTACAACACCATTAGGTCACCTGACCTAGTTTTAGAACACCTATTGGGTCACCTGATGGAGTTTTAGAACACTATTGGGTTACCTGATTGAGTTTTAGTACAGCATTGGGTCACTTGATGGAGTTACAGAACACCATTGGTTCACTTGATAGAGTTTTAGAACACCATTAGGCCATCCTCAATGGAGTTCTAGAACACCATTGGGTCACTTGATGGAAGCCAGCAGAACACCATTGGTTCACTTGCATAGAGTTTTAGAAGCACTATTAGGTCACCCGATGAAGTTTTAGAACACCATTGGGTCACATGATGGAGTTTTGAGAACACCATTAGGTCACTTGATGGAGTTTTAGAACACCATTATGTCACCTGATGGAGTTTTAGAACACCATTGGGTCACTTGATGGAGTTTTAGAACACCATTAGGTCTACTTGACTGAAGTTTCTAGAACACCATTGGATCACTTGATGGAGTTATAGAACACCATTGGTTCACTTGATAGAAGTTCAGAAGCACCATTAAGGTCACTCTATGAAGTTTAGAACACGATTGGGTCACACTGATGGAGTTTGAGAACACCTATTAGGTCACTTGAGTGGAGTTATAGAACACCATTGGTTCACTCCTGATAGAGTTTTAGAACACCATTAGGTCACCCGATGAAGTTCTAGAACACCATTGGGTCACATGATGGAGTTTTAGAACACCATTGGGTCACTTGATGGAGTTTTAGAACAACATTGGGTCACCTGATGGAGTGTTAGAACACCATTGGGTCACTTGATGGAGTTTTAGAACAACATTGGGTCACCTGATGGAGTTTTAGAACACCATTGGGTCACCTGATGGAGTTTTAGAACACCATTGGGTCACTTGATGGAGTTTTAGAACACCATTAGGTCACTTGATGGAGTTTTTAGAACACCATTGGATCACTTGATGGAGTTTTCAGAACACTATTGGATCACTTGATGGAGTTCTAGAACACCATTGGGTCACTTGATGGAGTTTTAGAACACCATTGGGTCACTCGATGGAGTTTTAGAACAGTTTTAGGTATCAGTAATACCCTTGATCAGCTCTAAGATACTAACATTGCTATTATATTTTGATTGATACTGTGAAGCTGCTCTGATACAATCTATATTAATCTATCTATAAATATACTCTGACTTGACATATGAACAGAACAAAAACAAGTTTAATTCCAGTCTGGCTAACGCTCTTCCCATAATATTTCCGCATTAAATCAGTAGGTGGTCTTTTGTGGCTGTTTGAATGCATTCGACCACATGAGCGTTTACACTATGAAAGCAATCTGCTCGAATGCATTTTCGACTACCTCTGGAAGTGGTTGAAGGCTCAAAACATTTTAGACCCCGTTTACACCTGTATTTAGTGTCAACCATGTATCCGATTGAACACAAAACGCATTTTCAGTACCAGGTGTAAAACAGGGCCACAGTTTAGTGCTTCCAGTTACCCAGCATGCTTTGCAGCTGGGTCAGTTCTGACCAGGTTTGGCATCAAACTGCATAAAGAGACTTCTAGAATTATTCTAAATGGATTTGCAAATATATTCTTTGTCAGTAAGAGGTCCAGATACATATGTAGGATTAATTAGAAATCATGCCATACACTTTAAATACCGCTTATAGGAGGGGCACACAATCCCATTCCTGGAGATCTACTTCCTGCAAAGTTCAGCTCTAAACCTGATCAAACACACCTGAACCAGCTAATCCAGATCTTCAGGAGCTCTTGATAATTACAGGTAGGTGTGTTGAGCTGGAACTCCTAGATCTCCAGGAACGGCACCCCTGGCTTATAGCAATAGCTATACAAGTCTCCCTCTCTCTCTCTGAGAAATTGTTGTCGGATATTATTAGACTCTAAATTGCCACTTGCTTTTGAAAGGATATTTCAAAACATTCCACTTATACTCTAAGAAATTTGATTCAGTCCAGCAGCCCAACATGGAAAGACTGTAGGATGAATGCGCCATTGTTGCATACTTTTGAATTGAACTGCAGATTCATCACAATGTTTTGTATGTGGTCTATTATGTGGAACATCAACTTGAGTGTAAGGATCACAAAGTCAGAGGATGAAAAAGGCCCATGGCTGCCTGCCTGCTAGCACACTGTGGTTTTCCATCGCTATAGGTATCCACAGCTGCTTCTCCGTTAATGTGTTTTCAAATCTCATATCCCTGTTATACGGCATAAGAAAAATCTTTCAGGCAGCCAATCATTACCATAATCGATTCATTCACCTATTACTTTTGTTCTGCACCAATAGTCTCAGCCGAATGCCTGCGAGGGAAGAGGTTTTCTTCAGGATCACTGCCGATTCTGACTGTATCAGTGTTTCTGCCAGCATGCTGTTTTGCTATCCCTGCCATTCTCTTTTCCTTGTTTCTCTTCAAATGACAAAGGCTGTCTGACAGAGAAGAAACATTTTGTTATTGTAAAACAGGCAGGTTGTTATACAAAAGGACAGATTTCTTCACTTGTACTTTAATAACGAGAAAGGCACAGTCAATAAATGGCACTAACAATTCGTTCTGCTTCGCCTGCCGTAATTGAAAAGTAAGTGATGCAGAACTTTGGATGGTTTGCCCTTTCTTCTTTTTTCTCCCCATTTATTTCCTTTCATTTTATGTCACCGTTTGAGTCAGATCTGCCATCGAGTCCTGAGCTCGAAAGTGCAGAGAAGAAGTTTTCTCCGGGGACAAGACGTGGGCTTATACGGACCGCAGAATGTGCTTTCTGTCCAACTATTCTGCTAAACGCCAAATCTGCAAAATGACAGTGATTGTGTCATGACCTCTTTGGACAGTAAAAAGAACATCTGAATGGCTGGGAGATCTGGGTGGACTGGGCCCTTGGCGTGTTGCTGGGCAGAGTGGTGTAACTGATGCACTGTGAGTGGACTTTGCAGGGACGGGGATCAGCGCGCAGCGAAAGGATTATTCTTAATCTAATCTGCTCCTCAATGGTTGGCTTGTCCTGCACTCAGAGTCGCTCCAATAATACTACCCAGATCCCTTGGCTGATGCGTTTAAGTGGCTCCAGTTCAGGACAGAATGTATCAAATGTGAATTCAGTGGAATTCCAAACTGTTGTGAGCAAGTTTCCAGCAAACAGGTCTGGAATTAAATTAAAATGCTGTCATAATTTACTCACTCATGTCCTTTTAAACCTGTATGACTGACTTTCTTTTACAAAATACAAAAAAATAAAAATAAATGTAAAAAATATCTGAAGAATATTTCAGTTTTTGTCAATACAGCAAAAGTCAATGGGGCAGGGCAGGGCCGGCCCGTGGCATAGGCAGTATAGGCAAATGCTAAGGGCGCTACCACTCAAGGGGCGCCAAAACGAGTGATTTTTTTTTTTACTAATACTATTTTAAAACCATTAATTCGAAATACTACAAAATAAAGCAAAACAACTGCACAAAAACTTAACTAAGTCCCTCGACTCTGGTCCGGTGCATCAATCTCCCCCATAGATCTCCCCCGCCTAGCGAGTGCTTGAAGTGCGCCAGAAACAGAGCTGCGCGAATCAGTTTACTGTTGGCAATTTGTTGTTTACCGTCGCCGCTCGCCGCATCCAATGTAGACAACATTGCTTTCGTTTAAGGGCGCTGACACACAAGCACTCCCTTAGAAACTGGCCTGGCAGGCATCTAGACACGGTGAAAGTTTCCACATTGTGACGGCTGGCCGAATTTTCATGACACATTTGAATTAAAATTATAGTCTGCTGCGAGTAGATACAGTGCCAAAAAGAAGAGGATACAAGGGGATAAAGACAGAGGTAAAGTGATGTAATGAATGAACAGTTTATCTAATTGCAGTTCTTAGAGCCCTCAGAACAGTGCCGATTTTGTAACAAACATGTCAGTCTTTTTTAGACGCATACTATCACTTTTATTATTTAATGTTTTACTATACAGTTGGGATATATGGCATTTTTTTATTTATTTGCCAAAATTAATAAAGATATTTATGTAAAAATGTAAAATTCCCATTAAAGACATTTAGCAGTTTCATTCATGTAGAAAACATGAAATGTGCCATAATTTAGTGGAAGATTGCTGCCATCAACTCCCAAACAAACACCTTTGCTAGTGCTCAATGAATAGTTTGTGCATGAATGACATTTGGAACAAGACATCACTGTTTTATCTAGAGCGGCTATATATAAATGAAATAAATAAAAAAAAAATTACAACAAAATAAACCATCACTGAACATACTTAAGCTTGATTATGACACTATTTTCTTCTAGATCTGCTGTACAGGAGAAGCAAACTTTGTTGCATTATTTTCCTGTTATTACTGTAAAGCTGCTTGAAATAATCTGTATTGTAGGCTAAAAAGCGCTATATAAAAATAAAGAGGACTTGACTTGAATGCTAGATGTAATGTTCTTGCTAAATAATCACCAACACAAATGTTGGGGTGAAATGTGCTGTAATGCATGGGGCGGCAGGTAAAATCTTGCCTAGGGCAGCAAATTGGTCAGGGCCGGTTGTTAGGTTTTGAACTTAAGTTTAACAGTAAAAAAAAGAAGAATTTAAACATGCAAATTGGCCCATAGACTGCTGTTGTGCGAAAAATTGACCCAAGTACTGAGAAAAAGTGTCTTTGCAATTGTATAAAAAAATGTATAAATTGCAAGGTAATATTTTAGTTTCAAAGTATTTTACTTTGTGCTAAGTCATTTCCTAAATTTTAAATGCTGTCCATCATTTTGACAGATGAATATAAAGTAATGCATTTTCTTTCTTTGGAAAAATCCTCACAGTAAAAGGTAATAGAGATTATATGTTTCAGGTCCATCAAAACAAGGACAAAGAGATTCAAGGGCAGTTTCTTCCCCAGAGCCATAACCACCATGGACTCTAATATGCACATATCCTTTTCTGCTACATACACGTGTACATACACTCTCAGGGTGCTATTTTTTTAACAGGTTTAGTGCAATATATTTCTTATTACTGCAATATTTAAACTTGACTAAATTTTTTATTTTTTTTGTACTAAATGTTTAATATTTGTGTCGTATGTAATATTGTTTGTTGTATAATTTTTCCGGGACCAAGGGAAAGCATTTCCAAATTTTGCTGTATGTGAGTATATTGACAATAAAGGCTTTCTATTCTATTCTATTCTATTCTAAGAAAAGAAAATGGGGGAATTTATGAGCACCCAGTAAAAAACAGATCAGGAGATGTTAAGATTTAGATTTAGAAAAATTCATGTGATAGTGTTCATTGTGACCACATCTCAAGGCAGTCTTTTTCGTGCACTTTCACAGAAGAAAAAGTCTCATATAGCAGAGCATGGTGCTAAAGGTCATGGGTTTGATATCCAGAGAAACAAAAAAATGGCATTATAATGTTTTTTTCTGATTGATTAAAAGGGCACTTGGTAACTATTTCAACTTAATAAAATGGTTTAGAAATCATTTGAATGGTATTCTGGAGAGAATGGTGACTTTCCTCGCTCCCCCAACATTCCCAGGCGGAAAACCAACCTTGCAACATTAACCAACCTTGCAACACCTTAACATCCCGGTAAGTTGGAAAAAGTCTTGTGAGAGCGAGAACGAAGCGCGAAACATGAACTGATTTATGGCAATTCAACATAATTCTATGATACTGTGTATGATGTATTACCTACTTGGTAGACATAACTCTACACGATAGAGTTGGCTCCGATAATAAAGTGTTTTTATAACAGTGTTGTGAAATAGATGCCGCACAGCTGTAGGGGGCGCTGATGAGAACACATGCCACAACAAAAGTGGAAATCAAGTTGCCAAGTGCCCTTTAAACACGAGCATGACAAACAAAAACTGATATCAATGCGACTGATAATGCTTATTTGTAGTGGAATGCAACACTTCCTGCTCCTGTTCAGTTCATATTATTCTTATAAATAAAAACAAATAACACATACTAGAGAGGAAAACTAAAGGTTTGTAGGTATGTCCTCAAGATTTCCAATACACAGACTAAGTCATCTGCTGACACAAGACAGTCATGTCATCATGAATTGTAGAACATGATGGAAAAACTCTCACGTAAAACTCAGATCAATTAGCACCACGGCTTTGTCCGGCGCTCTCTCACACGCGGTTATCAAACAATGAGTACTTGAACTAAGCGTCTGCTCCCCCTCCACCTCTAAACACACACTTAGACTGGTGATGGCGCCTCATAAACTGTTTGGCAGTGTCGACATTATCAGCGGCTCAGAGTCAGACATCATGTCCCTCCAATTAGAGCTTCACAGCTCCCCTCATTCATCTTTATTGGTGATACATTAGCCACCATTAAATAAAAGACATGGGATAATCTCCATAATGATGTGGATGATGAAGCCCAGTGTCGGAGAGGGAGGTAGGAGCTCTGTGACTAGAATAGGAAAGAGGGTGGGTGTCGGGCGCAGATGATAGCGGTGGGCCTGTTTTGGGTCAGTGCCTGGGAGAGGAGGAGGATGGTGATGAAGGTGGGGAGGGATGGACATGAGGAGCTGTGACAGCAGCATTAGCTGGGAACACATTAGCCATTACCACGCAGCCAATCCAAAACAGCACACCTGTGCCAATCGGGGAGACGGACAGACGCTAGCCCAGGTGCGCGTGTGACACGAGCGTCAGTGCGGGCTGGCTAAGTATAGAACCAGACGGTGCGCTCCAAACCTGCCGTTTTTGCCAGAATCTGTGAAGCACAGAGGGGGACAGCAGGGAATGTTTAGAGAACATTAGAAATATGGTTTCAAATCAAGGCTCCAGCATGTTCGGGGAAAAAGAAGCCGTGACGCCGGCGGTCTGGAAAAATTTGGCCATGTCATCTTCTATTGACCAATGACTTAAAAGGCAATGATCTCTTGTTTAATTGAACTGCCCTTAATTACGTTACTTTATTTTGTCCTTTAATTAGTGCCTCATGAATAATTGATTAGCCGTGAAGTCATCAGTCGGGCAATACAAAAAGTGATAGCGCGTGAAATGAACAGTAGCCCCGAAACAGAGCTCCGCTCGGCTCTGTTAGTCACTGATGCCGGCTGCCCTGAGACAGACTTCAAAACTGACAGCCCGAGCAGACGCAAACTATATTGTATAACTGCTCTTCAATCCCGTCATCAAATATTTACAGGGGTATCATTGCAAGCATGGAGTCCCGCTGTGTATTCTCAGAGTGGCGGCAGGGGGGACATTGATCTTCCTTTTAAAGAACAAACGAAGGCTTCGGAGATGTTTCTTATGCTTCGGGCCTGTTCGGTGCGCTTCATCTCATATTTCTCTGGGCGTGACGCTATTGATCCGGTCAGGTCAAGAATATGCATCACCCCCCTAAACCTAAAAATACAATCTCTGGACTGCATTAATATGGAAGACTGAGACTGCGCTGTTCCCCTTCGTCCTGGATAATTTGAGACTCGCACCGCACGGACACTTCATTTATCCTCATTCTGCGCAAACAATAAACGGGGAATATTTGATTGCTTGGAAGTGATTACTGGATCCATCAGTGTGATAAAGACATGTCAGAAAGAAATCATAACGGGTTCACTGGCATAGATGACCATGTATATTCATTATGCTTTTGTCTTAGATTTGTATAGATATAGACTGTCAGGTTGAAGCAAAATGAAGCATTTCATATATATACAGAGCAAAAGTATATAAATGTGATTACCATGACAGTTAAAATATTACACAATTGCACATAATTTGTTTTGAGTAAATTTCAGAGGTATAAAATTAGGTAAAATCAAATCACAAATCTGATGTTTGATTAAGTGTGATAGTGTGATACAAATAGATAGATAGAATGATAAATAGATATGACAACGACAGGCAGACAGACAGACAGACAGAAACAACAGACATACTGACAGATAGACAGATAGATAGAGCGACAGAAACGAACAATAGACAGACAGATATAGAACGATATATCTGAACGATATATATAGGATGGAACGATATAGATAGAACGATAGATAGATATGAACGGATAGACAGACAGACAGAAAGACAGATAGACAGACAGACAGAAAAACAATAGATATGCTGACAAACAGACAGATAGAGCGATAGAAACGAACAATAGACCGACAGACAGACAGACAGACAGACAGACATATAGATAGATAGATAGATAGATAGATAGATAGATAGATAGATAGATAGATAGATAGATAGATAGATAGATAGAGAGATAGATAGATAGATAGATAGATAGAAACAAACAATATGAGATATACTGTAATACAGACAGATAGATGAATAGATAGATAGATAGATAGATAGATAGATAGATAGATAGATACACACACAGATACAGATAGATAGATAGATAGATAGATAGATGTAGATGTAGATGGATACATAGAGGCTAGATGAGAAACGACATACAGACAGATACACACAGTAGATACACACAGTAGATACAATCCAGTACAGATAGATAGATAGATAGATAGATCAGATAGATAGATAGATAGATAGATAGATAGATGGGTGGATAGATAGATAGATAGTATAGATAGATAGATAGATAAATAGAGATATAGATATAGATATAGATATAGATATAGATATAGATAGATAGATAGATAGATAGATAGATAGATAGATAGATAGATAGATAGATGGATGGATAGATGAGATGCAAACAATAGATATACTGACATACAGACAGATAGATAGATAGATAGATAGATAGATAGATAGATAGATAGATAGATAGATAGATAGATAGAATAGATAGATGGATAGATAGATAGATAGATAGATAAGAGCAGATCAGAAACGAACAATAGACAGACAGACAAATAGAACAGTATAGATAGAACGATAGATACAGTAGATAGATACATATAATGATAGATACGAATGACCAACAGACAGATAGACAGAAACAAACAATAGACATACTGACAGAGCGACAGAAATGAATAATATAATAGACAGACAGATAGAACAATAGATAGATATGATCAGACGGATGGACGGATGGACAGACAGACAGACAGACAGACAGACAGATATAGATAGATAGATAGATAGATAGATGATAGATAGATAGATAGATAGATAGATAGATAGATAAGATAGATAGATGATAGATAATAGAGATGATAGAGATCAGAAAATAATGTCACATTGCTCTGTTATATTGCTGACTTAGATTTTGCTGATTTGCTATTAGATAAGACATCTGATAACAAGAGAGGCCCCACACACTCACAGTGACATCACACTTCAGGAGCAATTCTTGTCATCCTGGTTCTCATTCTCTCTTAAGCAGTCTCAGCTCTTCAGCCCTAAATGGGAAGTGACATAATGTTTACGTAGAGTAGCTAATTTCTTGTCCAGATTTACTAGGTGTGCTAATATGACAGCGGTAAAATTAAGGCCTATAGTTGGCCATCATGCGCTGACGTTCAAGGTGTGTGTGGGTGGATCCGATAACAGGGCAGCGGCAGGTGGAGCGTGAGAGCGAGACCGCTCTTTGTTGAGCCGACACAAACATAAACACACACCAACGCATGCCACCATTTCACCAGGAAAAGAGTCAATGAAGTGACCCTGCAAACGAGGCCTGCCGGTAACCAGGTAACCACATCAAGTCTCTGCTCAAGCTAGCAGCAGAGAACCAATAGAAGAAGTCAGCAGAGAACAGCGGGGGCAGTTCAGGTGCGAGTGGCAGATCGTCTACAGAATAATACATGTTCTTTCTTTCAATCACCGTTTCTTTGTCCCTTTCTGCTGTGTAGCTTCCTCATCTGAACCCACCTCGAGTATTCACCCAGCTTGAGCAGCAAACCAGGTGGCCATTGTTTTAAAAGTCAATGTGTGCAATACATTTTACTTCCACAATTTGATGTAGTTGTGATTGAAACACAATATTCAATGATAAAATATGTAAACAAAGTTTGGGGTCACTTTTTTGAAAGAAGTCTCTTAGGCTGCTCCATTTATTCTGATCATTAATACAATAAAACAGTAATTTTGTGAAATATTATTACAGTTTAAAAGAATTGTTTTCTATTTTAATACATTTATATTTGTAATTAATTTCTGTGATGGCAAAGCTGAATTTTTAGCAGTCACATGATCCTTCAGAAAATCATTGCTGATTTGATGCTTGAAGCTACACTGTGTGATTTTTACCCCCATCTAGTGGTGAAAAGGTATATGACCATCCAGTGAATATTAATTTCTGTTCCTCGGAATTCCGATTTCGTTTTAACTTTACTGGTGGCCAATATAGTCCAAGATTAACATGGCTTCCAGTTCGACCTCGTCTATGAGTGTTAACTCAAATGTAAACGTGAAAGGCAAAGCTTGAATTAACGGGTATGTCCCTCTTTGGCTAATGTACTTTCAAGATGGAGGGGCAACATGGCGACCGACAGTAGAACCCCTTACCCGTATGTATTTTCAATGGCATATTATAAACTCACGAGAACACTTTATTACTTGAACGAAGTAAATATACATTAATGAGCACATATATTTTGAAAGAACTAAGTGTTTTTAGCAAAGAATAAACTAAAAGAGTTACACAGTGTAGCTTTAAGAAACATTTCTCATTATTATCAATGTTGAAAGTAGTTGAGTATTTTATAACAATGTAAATGAGAGAGAGAGAGAGAGAGAGAGAGATCGGTGATTGACATAACCTTTTACCCAGTACGCATTGCACCTGGGGTCAAATCAGATGGGCTATATATGGTGTCCGAAAATTATAGTGGATATTATTGAGCGCACTTATTCAATCCCACAATGCACCACAAAGTCTTCCGAGTGCACTCAGTGTTCAGAATTCACTCATTCAAATGAACTATATTAGTGGAGTAATGTAGTGAATAGTGAAGGTATAGGGGGTGATTTCTAACATAACTTTCTAAGACTATAGAACTAGGACTATTAAAAAGAGTTTGGTTAAATTTATGTTTCACAGTAATATTGTGCTGAATAAATTATTTACCATTGTTGAGATATATAGTCTTCTTCAAATAAAGCAGTCAGTTTTATATCCACACATGAACATGTCTATTGAAGTCAGTGGCACATACCTGAATGCTGGGTTTTAATGAAGTGAAGATCAATGTTCATTGGACAAAAGGCTCTAAATGTGTTATTTTTGGTCCCAGCTGGATGCAGAGCTTCACTGGGAATCTATAAGGGCATCACACTATTTGCAATGGAAACATTAGTTAGTTCCAGGGCTTTCCATTAATATATTTATCTCTCACATGGACCCCTGCCTTCTCTATATGACAATTTGAGTTCTCAAATGGGCAGGAATTTGCAACAACTGACATTGTTTTGAAATGTAAGAGCAAAATCAATGTTGTCTGATGGTTCAGACTTTGCAATGTTTATTTTAGCTATCACAATCCTGGCTTTTCCCTTATGCCACAAACAGTTCTGGAGCTTGGTTCATTATGCATTTTCACTAGTAGTTTGTGAAGCAGCTTTCTCTCAGCGACAAATAAACATCAGTACACTTTTGTCATTGACGAGTGATTACCTGCTCTTGAAAAGCAGCAGCCGCCACTGCAGGAAATAACAAAAGGTCGTCCGACCTGAAAATCTCGCTCTTTTTTCCACCCCATATGGATTTGCTGCACTTGGCAACGGCAGCGGCCCTGGTGACAACGAAACAGTGCTCGCTGTCTATTCTGCTAAAACACTATTTACATTTCCCCACAAATCTTCCCGTTTCTCACGCACACAAACACGCGCATACGCACAAATGGCAAGCCGTGAAAAGAGAAAGACAAGTTAATAGCAAACAGCACACTGCATTTTTCATTTAGTATCTTTAACGTGTTTGTTTTGTTTTTCACACGGTGAACAGAAAAACCCATGGCTGATTATGTGAAGAAGGCGTGAAATTGTGATATTTGCATGGCTGGGGATATTAACTAGAGGCATTAGTTGTTGAAAAGCTTCAAGGCTGGGCTCCAGACATGTTTTTAAATAATGGTTTAATGATGCATATTTTACAAATATTTTCCAAGCCAGACTACCGGCGCACCCTGTCTCTCTCTCCTCCAGACTACATTAACACTCATATTCTTTCTTCATTAACAGGCTCACAGCCCTTTCGCTATGCTCCTTTGTGTGCATTTGGAAAAAATCAACTGGAAAATAGACAGCATGAGGCAGCCGAACAGACGTTTTTAGTTTCTCTATTTCTGTGCGGGCTTTACCAACCGCTGTTCGTTATTTTGATTAGTTGCATTCGTTTTTAACCACCTTCCATCACTCAGTCACTGATTGGGATGTTGAGATGAAATCTCCACAAAGAAGTTTAAATGGGTTATGATCATTCCCCATCACACTTGCTGTATTTTGCGCTACACCTCCTCTCTTTCTCTGAAGTCAGGCCTGGTCCCTCTGCTCCATTAGAGGCAGGTATTGGCCGCTGTGAGGTGCAGCTGTCCAAGTTGCCGCTTTGGCCCGGAGTTGCTGTGTCCAGACAGAAAAGCACAAACATCAGGGTGTCTGGCCACACGGCCCCAGTCCAGAGAACCATCAGGCTCAGGCCTGTTTTACTGCTGGACGCCATACCAGACACCATCACAGAAATGGCCAAGAAAACATTCAGGAACACATTTGCTCAGGCAGAGTAGTGGAACTGGGTGAGAATGTGTTTTATATGTTTTATATCAGAGGGCCACTGAAGCTGAGTCACTCAAAAGAGGAGATTCATTGAAATATGTGACATCACAGTCTGGTCACATAGGTAAATTTGATTGAAAATATAATTAAATTTATCATAAATGCAACAAAATCAAATGATTAATTCCATGAATTTGGTATGACCGGTAGGTTAACTAAGGATTTGTACACATTGGTACATTTCAGTGCTGTCAATACGTTTCAGTGCAAACTTAAAGCTACACTGTGTAACTCTCTTAGTTTATTCTTAGCTAAAAACACTAAATATATGTGCTCATTAATGTATATTTACTTCGTTCAAGTAATAAAGTATTCTCGTGAGTGTATAATATGCCATTGAAAATACATACGGGTAAGGGGTTCTAATGTCGATGTCACCATGTTGCCCCTCCACCTTGAAAGTACATTAGCCAAAGAGGGACATACCCGTTAATTCAAGCTTCGCCTTTCGCGTTTACGTTTGAGTTAACACTCATGGACGGAGGTCGAAACTGGAAGCCATGTTAATCTTGGACTACATTCAGGGGCGCAGTGGGACCAAAAAATCTACCGGGAAATTTCGTAGACCACCGGCCCTCGTCGCTGGCAGGATTTATATAGCATTTACAGTTTTACTGATTAAAAAGGAACTTTTGTTGTACTATGCTGGAGTAAAGTTCATAAATGGTCGCTCTTTCCCATAGAACTTTGCAAAACTATGTTGGGTGGACTCTAGGGGGGTTCGGGGGCATGCTCCCCTGCAAGAAAATTTTGTAGATTTTAAGGTTAAATGCATCAATGTCGTGCTCTCTGAGAGATCAAAATTAAGAGCTTCAACCCATGAACTGCTCGTTGAACAAAGAAAAAGCGTTAATTTGTACCAGGACAATAAAGAGGGCTCAAGCATCTTTTTAGTTATGAGCGTCTCAGTCTACATTACATTATCAATGGTGTTTTAGGATGCCAAACAATTATTATAATGTAATAATGTAATTTATTATATAATTATTCCTATGACGTAAAATCCATTTAGCCTATAAATGTACTATATAAATGAAAATGAGTATTTCAAAAGTATATATTTAGCCTACATTACACTATAATATAGGAAAATTAAAATACTTTTGTCCTAATTTCTTCACTTGCAAGAAAAAAACCCTTCAGCTTTTATTTTAGGAGAAAACACCAGATGACCGTTGGATGACCATGATCGCGTGAGCAAAGTAATCATGCAGCACAAACAGGATGCTATTCTTAAAGTCTTGTGCTGTTTTATTTATTCACAAAGCCATATCATGGTTTCAATTTTAGTTTGTTGGCAAAATATATCGCTAGAGACCTTAATGTTAGGTTATACATTTTACATCTTTCCATATGTGTTGGGAAAAGGGAGAAGAGAGAGTTCGGCAAAAGCCGGATTCGAACTTGCGTAGAGCACATCAAAAGCTGCTTTCATAGGCTTTCGCCCTACCACCTACGCCACTGTAGCTATTCCATTGCGAGCGTCTTTTTGCTATAAAGAGGCACTTAGTGCAAATATATGCTCCGTTATAGAAAATGTAAAAAATAAAAATGTTTTCTACCATTCGCTGAATTGGGCCCAAGGTGCGCATGGCGAACTTGCAATAAACACATTACAGTTTTATCAGACCGGCCCTCGCGGCCTCGAAACTCTACCGGCCCACCGGGAAACTCTCGACTCTCCCGATTGCCACTCCGCTACTGGCTACATTGGCCACCGTAGGAGTTAAAACGAAATCGGAATTGAGAGGAACAGAAACTAATATTCACTGGATGGTCATATACCTTTTCACTGCTAGATGGGGGTAAAAATCACACAGTGTAGCTTTAAGTAATTGTACCTGTGGTAGGACTACGTTTTGAGTAAAAATACAGACAAAATTCATAAGATCACGTTGAACACTAGGTCAAACATTAACCAAAACCAATAAACCATGAGTTACTGTGGTAGAAATCACTGTAATGCACATCTTTGAATGACACTGCTGTGTAATGAACTAATTCATAATATATGTTTTAATATATCAAATATATACATTTCACAAACATATGTTTAAAATATACATTAAACAAAGAAAATTAGATAATATATAAAATGAAAAGAATATAATTCTAATTAGTTAATTTCATTTCATAATTAGTTTATTTCATGCTTTGTGCTGTGCCAGGTGTAAAAGTGTCATTAAAAGAGCAGCTGAACAGAACAACAGCATTAAACGCTGTTTTTCTCTGACTGGGAACCTTTACAGGCTCTCATTACAGAGATGATTTACATATATCCACACACAGATGAAGACATGAGAGCACGCGTGTGTGTGTCTAGCACTGAACAAGAGCTCACAGCGTTTGAGGAGATCTGAAGGTTGTCTATCTGTTCTCAGAGCAGTGAGCTTGCCCATCTCTCCAAGTCTCATGAATGTAATTGACCTTTTTTTTCCTGTAACGCTGCTGAGATGGTGGCCATAGGGGGGTGGGGGGTGACACAGAGATCTAAACACCAGCCAAGCAAAGTTAATTGTCCAGCTGAACAATAACGCAATGGAGACTGCAGATATGAAAAGGGCATTCAAATCAATAGATCGACAATAGCCTTTCCGAAAAGATGGCTGAACTCAATTTTCTGGCCGTGGACACCCTCTAAGCTCCAGACACACTGCAGACCCCCTCCTTTAAGACCACCACAACCCTTCTATCACAGCGCCCAAACCTACTCCACAAACAGAGGCTTTTGGTTTTTAGTACTTGCAAAGCTTTTTTTTTACTTGTATATATTTTTTTACATTTTGCTCACACATGCACACACACACACAAAAACACGTTTCCATGTTTAATGGGGACTTCCCATAGACAATGATTTTTATACTGTATACTGTAAAAAATAACCGTGATTTTAACGGTAAAATACTGTAAAAATGCTACAGTGCAAAACTGGTAATTGGTAAACAGAAAGTTTTCGTACTATACACGGTAAATAACTGTGATATTATTTTACAGTAAAATACCGTTAAATTTACAGTTTTTGAAAGTGAAAAAGAACACTTCACATTTTATGTATTTTTGTTGAAATAACTATGGTTCCTCATAGTTTTATTTTATTTTTTTCTAATCAGTTATGTACATTAGGGTTTTATGTTACATTTAATACCATGATGGTGCTTAATGTTTGTGTGAATGACATTGTGCAGCTTCTTTAAATAAGTATTGCTTTATACAAGTATTCACTTTTAATGAGCTGTGATTGCTCATCTAACTCTCATCACTGCTGTGATGATTGTTGGTTGTCAGTGTATTATAATGGTCTAAAACAGATATCAATACGTTAATAAGTTGGTAAATCAATATTTTATCAGACAATAAAATACGGTTTATTGCTGTAAATTTTAAGTTAAGTCTGTAAAACCATTAACGTTCCTACCGTATTTTTAACGGTAAAGTTCTGGCAACCACAGCTGCCGTTTTTCTACCGTAAAATTTACCGGTTTATTTTTTACAGTGTACAAACTGCATGCATATTCTATCCCCATACACTAACCCTGACGCCTAAACCCTGGGTACCCATCAAAAAAAAATCTTTCTACATTTTTAGATTTTAAAACACTTAATTTAGTATGATTTATTATCTGGTTTACTATGGGGACCAAAAAAAAAATGTCATAAGGTCAAAATGTACTGGTATTACTTATACAGTATATAATTTCTATTGTTTCAATATATGCTTACCAAACCTACAGTGATTTCACTTGAATTCTGAATTGCAATTAGTCTGCTTTCATATATGCACAACATAAGAGACCAATAACAGTTCAGTATGCAAATAAATGCAAGAAAGCAGATTAATTGCAATTATTTATAATTGCATTTATTTGCATACTGAACTGTTATTGGTCTCTTATTTCGTGCATATATTTAACTATTTAGCTGCCGTTCCACTGTTGTTTTTTATTCATGTGCACAGCCAAAAAATAAATAAAAAATAGCATTGAATGTCACTGATGCCACAAAGCATTACATTTACACAAAACCTACAGTAAACTTCTATAAAACTTTACCAATCTAGTCCTTTCATTTTAGATACACCTTCCTTCATCATTTTTTTTCTTTCCCCCGCCATGATCGTTGTGTTTAGTTTGCGTTCTGCATTGCGATGGGAACGGTGGGCGAGGCTAATCATTCTTTAGCTGTTCTGGCCTTAGAAAGGTCAGCTGTTTGAAATGTCAGGCTTCAATGGAGCCAGATTCACATCGTGCTGCTCAAGTGTCCAATTAAAGAGGGTCTGGCAAGGGTTGAGTGGGAAGCACTCTTCACACAGGAGAGCTAATGAGGGGGCCAGGGCACCGAGACCCCCCTCGGCACTGATCTACAGGGCCTCAACCACAGCGGCGGGTTCCGACCGAAGGGCTGGCACTCGGAGTACTGAGAAGACCTCCAAGGGCACCAGGGGAGGACATGGCTTGATCTCATTAAGGACTATAGATACATGTATGTTAATTTTTATCATCCCTTTCACACACACTTATGTAATATGTGGATAGGTCGTCGTGATCCTGTTGCGATATCTGTCTCAGTCATCTAAGAGTGCAAGCTGCTTTCCATATAGCAGGAAAACAAGTTTCCGTCACATTCAGCAGCGGACACATGCAGGTCAAAGGTCACCGCAGTCGCATATACACTTTGCACAACGAATCCTAATAAGAAGCCAGGCTGCAGGCTCATAGAGCAAGACAGGGACGGATGAGCTCATTTACAGGGGCGATTCTTCATTTACAGCAACTAAAACACCCTGTTCACCTCATCAATAAGTCATTAGGCCCATCTGTAGCCCGGTGATCTAATACCAGTTTAGCAGTTGTGTTTTCAGCGGTTAGTTTTAATAACCGCATTCGGGAAGTTCTGAGATCAGCAAAAGCGCAACGGCTCTCCAGAGCCCCTCTGCAGTCTGCTTGTGCGCAATTGTGGAGTTTTTATGAAGAAAAAGTAGATTTTACTGCTCGCTGAAATCAGCAAAATTACCCTCCCAAAATGGCAAGGGGAATTTTTTTATTTTATTTTCATTATATAACCCCAAACAAGGTAAGCTAAAAATCATGTTGCACCGTGCATGTCTTTTGTAGAGTTGTGAAGGTCAGCGCTACAGTCTTGTGTGGCTTTGGGGAACAGATGCTGAGCAAAGCTGGGAAAATTAGCCTACTCCACGTGCCCTTACATAAACATTATTTTAATCAAAGTGTATTAGAGCAGCCAGATATTTTAGACATATGGGGGCTGCATCCTTCCTGGCTACCCCATCTGTCTCTCCCAGAGCTCTGAATGCAGTTTCAGCCATCACCCAGATGCACTGAGAAAACATTCAGCTTCCCATTGAGACGCAGAAGTGCAGGCTGTACCCGCTGCTCTGGGACAGGCACGCCGGGCTGCCACGAAGGGACTGTGGAAATGCTGAGAGAAGAAATGGCGAGAAAGGCCTCTTTTTTGGGATGCAGAGAAGAGAAGTCACAAAAGAGTGAAGCCCTCTTTGAAGCACGCAACCCCGTCTGTGAATCCAATGTTGTTGTGTGGTGTAGTGTGAGGTGAATAACAAACACACATGCACACAAAGCAAAACTTGAATACTCACCAGGGTTGGTGATGGTCAGAAGATCCAGCCTTCGTTGTTGCTGAAAAAGATATAAAGAGACATCTTCTGTCAGAGAGATGAAACTAAGACTTTTTTTTTTTTCAAAGTTTGTTCTGTCTGCCTGTTAAGCACATTTTGCTCTCTATCTCTCTCTGGAGAGATAAAAGTGTGTCATGCATTTTACATCAGTTTTATGTAAATACATATGCATATATATCACTCTATAAAACAGAATGTTTCTAATCTTACGCTTCTTTTAAAAACTATTCACAGCAAAAGAGTTTGAATTAAACAATGCTTTCCTTTGAACCCGTTCACACACAAAAAAATGGCCAATAACAAATATGAATTATATAACCCATAATCATCAAGAGTGATCCGTCAATCAGACGTTTTGTATACCATGGAAATGTCAATTGTGCCAATTGTGCCAAATGTCAATTGTGTAATGACATTTGTCTTTATTGCACGATTATTTAGTTTTTATTAAAAACCATATTGAGAAAAAAAAAACCTTCCGGAAAGATTATATTATCTTACATAAATATTAAATAAAGAATAAAAAAATGATTTATTTATTTATATATATATATATATATATATATATATATATATATATATATATATATATATATATATATATATATATATATATATATATATATATATATATATATATATATATATGTATGTATGTATGTATATATATATATATATATATATATATATATATATATGTATATATATGTATATATGTGTATATATAAATATATATATATATATATATATATATATATATATATATATATATATATATATATATATACTATATATACTCTTTATATAATATATTTTATCATTATTTTACATATATCTTTATATATTTCACATATACATTTATATATATTTACAAACACAGGTATATATATATATATATATATATATATATATATTTATATATCTTTCTGTTTGTTGTCTGTACACTCTCTCTCTGTCTTTATTTGTTGGCCTATTTAGGTACTTGTACTTCAATCCACTTCTCGCTCTGCTAACAGAATAGCTTTATGTAGGGTGTGTGTATTTGTGTTCATAATCCATTGCGATTTTGAGAGTTATGTATTCATGTGTTGTAGTAGATGCGGGTCGTTTCCTGGAGAGAGGGCGTGGCAGAGGCTACTGCAATCCACACAGGTCACACTCTCAGATCGATAAGTGCCCAATCAAAGACTGATGGCGTCCTCAAAGGGCTGCAGTGTGAGGCGGACACACAGTAACACACATACTATGAGGGCAGGCAGCTCTGAGAGCTGTACTTTAACACTCTTGTGGTAACAGTACTGCAGGTCCTTCTACATAAGAGCCACTACACACATAGTAAGCAGAGAGCATACACTGATATCATTCACTCACACACACACAGCTCTGCTTTTAAATGGCTGGTCATTTCCTGACGATTAGCAATTATCCATTGAAGCCAAAGGGCTTTAACTTGGCTTTGAATTCATAAAATGTATTTTGTGTGTGTGTGTGTGGCTTCTGAAGAATGGAAACAAAGCAACAAAAAATAACTGTGTATGTAATGTGTTGTGTATGTATTGTTGTGTATGAGAAATATGTATTTTATTGGGGCCACCTGACTTGTCCATGTGTATTTCTATATGCTAAAAATAGTATAATACATGACATACATAAAATATGTTGGCACCTGTCAAAAAAGTATGTGTTAATGTGGTGTTTATGCAGTAATTGGAAGATATGAGTCATGACTCATAGGTGCTAACTCTCATCTTCTACACTTAAAACACTTTTAAATTTACACAGTGTAATATAATGGCAGTTGACATTAAAGATTGGGTGAAAACGATATTGTTTTTAACAAACTCTTGAAAGGATGTCTTTTGTTTTATTTTTCAGATTGCCCCCTGCTGGTGAAAGAGACACATACAATACAACCTGTGCGTTTTTAAGCTGATTCTCAGAACAGGGAAAGTACTGATAGAGAAGCAGTGCATTACACTAAAACATGCAATAATATTAAAGATCATTTCAATAAAGGTTTGTTTTGGATTTTAAACATTAGTTGACTTGCAATATATGTCCATATATTTACATATCAGAGTCATGGGATCAGAAAGTCAATATCATCAATATCATGTTGTCTACTGCCTACATAGGCTGCATCCTAAGTGAAATGACACCACCACACAAATAGCACTACTCTCACAAAGCGCACAGCACTTACAAATTATACAGTTTGATGTTACTTGTTTTTTAAGCTAATTCTGCAATAATAAGGATATACCATGCACACACAAATATTGGATAAAATGGTCAAAATTTTATGTCAGATTAAATGGTCAGATTTAAACTTTTTTATAACTTTCATTATTGAATGAAATATATGATAAATAATTACTGACAATATTTCAACTGGTAGCCGTTTTAAATTTATATATTGTTTCTTCAGAATTTGGCCAAAATTTGGTATCTTACAAGGTCGCCTTCACATCAGGAGCATGTCTATGGCTACGTTCACACTGGAGGCTGAAACGACCCAATTCCGATTTTTTTAGCCCCAATGCGACCTGTATCTGATATTTCCATGACAGTCTGAACGAACACAGATCTGATCTTTTGAAATGCGGCCCAGGCCACTTGGGTATGTGGTCCAAATCCGATATGTATCCGATCTTTTGAAATGCGACTTCAGTCCCGAATGGCCAGCTCACATGTATCTGACCCGCATCAATATGCGACAAACTTCATAGTTCTGCGTTGAAGTAGCGGCTCTGTTGGGAAAATAACTTTAATATTTCGAAACGAGCTACACTGTTGACATCCATGTTTAGCTACTTCAGCAAATAACAAGTGACGTCTGTTGACCATTGAGTCTCAGTACTCTTCTGCGCATGTGGGTCACTTCTGGGTCATTTCACGTTCATGTTCACATAGGAAATCACAAAAGGTCGTATTTATTTGGAAATGTGAACGGCCTTGCAAAAAAAAAAAAAATCGCATTTTTTAAAAAAATTGAATTGAGCAATAAACCCCTGCAGTGTGAATGCAGCCTTTGATGCCTTAAATGCTTTCTGAGTAGGCAGCTCACTTGTTTTCGAACACAGCTAATGTTAGTCTTTATGAAGCGATCCATGACAGAGACCGGCCCAACTACAATCCCCTTTCCCCAGAGCCTGAGACAAGAGTAGTCTAATTATTTGGTATTGGTCTTGCACTATTACCACATGGAAATAAGGCGGTTAAAAGGCACTTCATTTAAAGGAGATGATTTGTGTCAAAATGAACCAGGCACTTGAACAACATGAGCATACAGCTCTATCACCCGACACTATCATTTTATGTGAGTTCTCCCATTGACAGTTCAAAACCGCTGAGAGCTTCCTTTTCTTCTACGCCAATTAGAGGCTCTGAAAAGGCCAGTAGCTCCATTCCTTTGATCTGACCTTTGTTAGTTTTGTCTTGGCCTTGTTGGTATAGATCTAGCATTTAAGACAGAAACGACAAGTGGAAAAAGCCAGTGACTGCTGCAATGCATTGACATTAACCTTTGATATCACTTCTGGCCTTGTATACTGAATGAATTCTGTGCAGCTACATGTAGAGCATTCTCTCAAGCTAATTTTGTCAAGACGTTTTTGACAGCTGAGTCCTGCTTTCTTTCAATAAATCCATGGAGAACGAAGATGAGATACTCAAAACGCTCTTTAGCTCAAAGTAGCTACATTTACATGCAGTAATCTTTTAATAATCCACCTGATAGCTCTAATCAGAACGAAAAGCCAACACAATTGATCCAATTAGGCACCAGGATCCATGTTGTTGCTGTAGATTTAAACATTTCGTTTTTCTTCTAAAGTCCACAGGGCCGTAGGTGCACATCAACTGATATTTTCTTCAGATTACAAAGGTTACTCGAACATATGAGCAGTACAAGAGACGCTGTTTTCCAGGAACAGGGAAAAAGGAAAGACAGAGACAGAGAGAAAATCACATTAGGAGAGGCAATCCTAGGCATGAAAATAGGATTGTATTAATCTTTATCAAGAAGAGTGCCAAGGAATCCCCCTCAGAACAGTGGCAGTCTGCATAGGAGCACACAGTGGGTGTCCCAGGCCTCACTGGAGTCAAAGGCGTTTAATATTCTGAATGGAACACAATATCTATTCTATTGTAACAGCAGAAGACACAGCCACAGGTGAAAGAGATGGAGAGAGATGGCAACTGGTGCCGAAAGTCAGAGATCTGGGAGATTGGGGTTGTGACACGCGGAAGACCGGCTCACCTCAACAGATGCTGGGGTGAGTGCCCTTCACCCTATGTCAAAAAACCCAACGCACCCTGTCCAATTACCACAGCCATAACCAAGAACTCTCAGAACACACACACGCACACACATTTACCTTCGAGACTTCAGTACTTTGCATATAAAGCTATGCCATCTCATATGTATACAGTTTTAATTAGATTTTTATTACATATATCAATATTTCTTTTTAATATCTATTTTAATTTAATTAAATGTTTATATATATATATATATATATATATATATATATAATAACATTTAATTAAATAAAAATAATAAAAATTAATTCAATATATATATATATATATATATATATATATATATATATATATATATATATATATATATATATATAAATAAACGATTAATCGCGATTAATCGCATCCAAAATAAAAGTTTATGTTTACATAATATATGTGGGTGCACTGTGTATAATTATTTTATATATATATATAAATACACATGCTTGTATATTTAAGAAATACTTTCATGTATATACTGTATATAGATGTATATAATTTATTTTTAAGACTCTTTAATTAATTAATATTTTATATATAAATAATATTTTTTCTTAAATATACATGCATGTGTATATATATATATATATATATATTTTGTATATATATATTGTTTATATATATATATATATATATATATATATATATATATATATATATATATATTTATAAAACAATTATACAAAGTGCACCTATATATATTCTGTAAACACAAACTTTTATTTTGGATGCGATTAATCGACGATTAATCAGTTTGACAGCCCTATAAAGAAAATAATATTTTTTATTATTATATTGCACAAAGTTTTAACTAAACTCATACTGAAACTTTTCCTCTCTCGCTTGACCTATATTTGGTCCAAAACTGCAAATAGGCCAGACATCCCAAACTTTCCTCTTAAAATGTCATTAATCTTATCAGGGCATACACACCTTTTTAAAAGAGTCTTAATCTTTGCAAGGTGCAAAACTGCACAACTGCAATTAAGAGGGCTGGCCACCAGACAGACCAAAAAAAAAGTCATTCATTTACTGGACCTTTCATCTTATAACAGAATTAAATATTCATGCACAGCCTCCCTGAAAACCCATTTGCAATATTTCCCCCTGAATTTACTCTTCTTATTTGCAGATGATTATCATGGGTGGGGGCTGTTATAGAAAAATACACCCAAAAATGAGTCTCATTTCAGATGCATGTAAGGTCAATATAATGAGATTAACCTGAGCTCCTCCATCTTAACATTTCATTTAAAAATACATATGGCGACTGCAAGCTAAATGATTTGAAAATATCAGATACATAGTAAAGAGAAAGTTATATTAGCAATTTATGGAAAAAGGAGGCAGACTTTATACGTTTACTCAGGGATAAACTCGTTCTGTGCCATAAACTAGCTGATGGTGGGAATATGTCATGAATTATGGACCCCAGCGGACACCCCTCCCTCTATAACACACATGCAGCCCAGTGGTGATGAGGTAAGGCAGATTAACGCTGGACTATTTAAACCATCTGCCACAGTCCCAGCAGCAGGAGTCAGAGTCATTGGCATCAATCCCCCAAGGACCCCTCTGTCTGACGCCAACCTTCCCATAAAGAGGAAAAGAAGAGGAAAAAGAGAGAAATGCGAGTGAGTCAACAAACTGACTCACCTCATCTTAGAGAGGGAAACACTCCTGTGAAGGTGAGTCATCAGCAACCAAAAAACACACATATATACACACACACACACACTTCTCTATTCCCTCGCTTCCATCTACTGTTCGGTTCACCTTTCTCCCCTCTGGGAAAATGCTTCCCTCTTTTATAGCACAGATCTAAGGGATGAGCTCATGATGAGGTCATCTTCCCCTGGGTCTCTCTCTTCACTGAGCACTTACTGTCAGGTTCACTGTAACACTCTTCATCATGCTCTGAATATGGGATGCTTTGTCATGTAAAATACCTCATTGTGTGGCAGAAATGAAAAGAAACAGATACAATGCATTTCAAACTCTTCATTAGGCCAATTACAAAAACGTGGTCAATTATAATATCAACTAATAACCGAGCGGTAAGAATTACATCATTGAGAGAAAAAAACACAGATAAGTCGCATCTGTGTTTATTACTACATTCAGATTACATGTAAAATACCGCTAAATGAAACTAAATGTTTACAAACATAATAGACACTATAAAATTGTATTTTAATTCACCTCACTCCACAACATATCCTTGAAATGTAACATTATTCGAACAAATATAATATAATGAGTGGCAATGTGTATAAATAAATATAAATACATTAAAATGTATTATTATTTTTGTTGACATTAGAGGAAACTAAAAGAAGGCAGCATATATTCGCCATTGAATATCCAGTATAAAGATATATAGTACACTCTCAGAAAAAAAAGGTACAAAAGCGGTCACTGGGGCTGTACTTTTTCAAAAGGTAAACTTTTGTCCATTTTAGGTTCTAATATGCACATTTAGGTGCTAATATGTGCATTTTAGGTGGTAATATGTACATTTTAAGTGGTAATATGTACATTTAGGTTATAATATGTGCGTTTTAGGTGGTAATATGTACATTTAGGTGCTATAATGTATTTTATGTGCTAATATGTGCATTTAAGGTATCAATATGTACATTTTAGGTGCTAATATATACATTTTATGTGCTATTATGTCCTTTTTAGGTGCTAATATATACATTAAGAGTGGCAATGTGTATAAATAAATATAAATACATTAAAATGTATTATTATTTTGTTGACATTAGAGGAAACTAAAAGAAGGCAGCATATATTGGCCATATCCAGTATAAAGATATATAGTACACTCTCAGAAAAAAAGGTACAAAAGCCGTCACTGGGGCTGTACTTTTTCAAAAGGTAAACTTTTGTCCATTTTAGGTGGTAATATGTACATTTAGGTGCTAATATGTGCATTTTAGGTGGTAATATGTACATTTTAGGTGCTATAATGTATTTTAGGTGCTAATATGTGCATTTTAGGTGCTAATATGTACATTTTAGGTGCTATAATGTATTTTAGGTGCTAATATGTGCATTTTAGGTGCTAATATGTACATTTTAGGTGCTATGTACATTTTAGGTATTAAGATGTACATTTTAGGTGCTAATATATAAATTTTAGGTGCTATTATGTCCTTTTTAGGTGCCCTTTTGGTACAAAAGTGTATCTTTTGAAAGGTACCACCACAGTGACAGCTTTTGTACCTTTTTTTCTGAGAGTGTCCTGAAAAAGCCATATCAGTAGCATTAATTTATGGTACATGAAATAAAAGTACCAAGCACTAATTAAAGCAGGTCTTATACCGCAAAAGCATCCTTATTTTGTCATTAGAAAAGGAGGCTGACAGCTTTATCAGCTGTGGAGAAGAGCGTCAGGACGGTCTGCTGGGGTTACTCTGTCGCGTGACCAGGAGAACCTTGGTTTTAAAAATACACCACAACAAATAAAAGATTCATTTCTTAGGACAGCGCCTGCTCCCCTTAGACTTGCCCACCTGCAGAAGGACTGCAGCCCAGACCAGAGAAATCTAATCACCCCACAGTTAACTCTGCATTCAACCTATTCAGCACTTAAAAGCCATGATTGAATTTCATCTTGATGCCATTAAATATTTATAAAGGCCAATTAGAAGGGCAGCTCTTTCTGGCGGTAAAGACTCCTCTCCATCATCCACTCCCATGCTCTATCAGGTCCTGCCTCTGAAAGATTGCTCTTAAAGGGATAGTTCACCCACAAAATGAAAATTCTGTCATTAATTACGCACCTTCATGTCTTTCCAAACCTGTAAGACTTTCGTTCATTTTGGGACACAAATGAAGTTCTTTTTGATGACAACGGAGAACATTCTGTCGCTCCACCTCTTTGACAATAAACAGATTTAATTTAGGTTATTATTCACATTTAGCCTAAATATTGATCAGCGAACATAAACAGAAGCTCAACCGAACCTGCTTGACGTACGAGAACAAACCTTATTGGTTCTTGCGGAAACTCGAATGTGCTGCGAAACACGAGAACGAACCTGGTTCGCTGGTTCTTGCACGTCAAGCAAACATGCTTGAGTTTCCATTTACCACAACTGATGTGTGCGTTGATGAATGTTTATATGTGAATATAAAAGCCTAAATTCAATCTGTTTATCATATTAAGCAATCATGTTCTTCAGAAAATATGGTTAACCGCTCAGTTCATATGGATTAGTTTTAAGTAGGGCTGTCAGTCAAACACGTTCAGTAACGGCATAAACGCAAACCCATTTTAATGGCGTACATTTTTTACTGCACGATTAACGGTATTTTTGTCCTAGCAAACTTTGTCGTTTTTTTTACATGCTTATGCAACAGGAAGTGGTGCTGCGCTCTGAAACCCATTCATTTCAATGGCTTGCGCCGTGCGAGGACGTTTTGTTGCTTCGTCGACCAAAGCGCAAGCGGATCTAGCTAGACCGGAAACAAAACAACAGGCACGCCGCACACACTCGTTCGGGCTTGCAAGCCGCCAAATAGTTGGTTAACGTTACGTTTTGAGTGGATGGCGAGCACGAGACGCCGAAATGGATGGCAATAAGATTCTGAATGGAAATTTTACTTTTAAAAATTGCTAAATTCCATCGACAAGACCAAAGTGATTCGGTGTGTTTTGTCCGTTGTGAACTGCGCTATCATCATCACAGCACATCCAGTCTGAAATACCACTTGATGATGACCAAGCACACACACACAGCTGATGCAACTTCTACGCCCCCTCGTCAATATCAGGACCTCGTCAGTATTTCGTTCACCCTTTTATTGATACAGTGCTACATTGTGTGAGAGATTATTTGCTCCAAGTGAGAATGTTAGTCCACTTTTCCGTGTTGATAAGAGCATTAAATGAGAAAAAATAATGGAACAAAAAGAAATCTAGAGACATTTAGAACAGATTAAAATGTGCGATTAATCGCAAGTTAACTATGGCATTAATGCTATTAATCGCGATTAAATATTTTAATCGTTTGACAGCACTAGTTTAAAGATCTCTTTATGAAATTTGGAAGTGTCAAAGTAGGTGTGTAGCTGCCAATGGATGAACAAGTGTCTACGGGTTTGAAACAACATGAGGATGAGTGATTAATGACAGAATTTTCATTTTTGGATGAACTAACCCTTTAAAGGCCACAAGATCAAACTCTTCCTACAATCTCTCACTATCCCGCTCCTACTCAACTCTACTAAAGTATGTTTCTCAGTTTAGAAGTGCAAGAAAACCCGTCTAAATCCCAAAAGACTAGATCTGAATTGATTCTTGCACCTAGAATGTAACAAATGAGATTAATACATGGGAATAAGTGAAGACAACACCATGCTCTTTAAGGAGTGGAGCGTCTCGGGTCCGGACCCTCTGAAGACAATTCATTCCCAGCGGGATGTTCTATTGTGTGATAAATGGAGCATTGAAGTGAGTTAATTGTGAATAGAGGGTGGAGAAGAGATAGAGGATGAGAGGATGGACAGGTAGATGAAGAGAGAGAATGGGTGGTTGGTAAAAAAAATAACAATATAATCATCTCTGAAGCTATAATTGGATTTATAGCTGCAAGAGGGGGCTGATATCAATCTGTGCAGTGATGTCAGGAGTTTGTGTCTGCATATGGCGTGTTTAGTTGGGCCTGCATAGTCAAATCAAGTCATCTTTATTTATATAGTGCTTTATACAATACAAATCGCTTTAAAGCAGCTTTACAGCGGTAACAGGAAAAGTATGCATTTCGGCTGTTGATTAAGTTACATTGTAATGTTAATAAATTATTAAATTAGTTCATTTTATCAATGAAGCAGTTCTGCAAAAAATGATGTCATTGTCCGTCTCAGTTTAGTTCTCATATTAGTTCTCAATTCTTGAACATTAAGTGAAAACAAAAACCTTGGAAGAACCCACTGAGCAAAACAGTGTGATTATGATTCAGGCTGCATCACAAGTCAAAATTTATATCGGGATTGGAAGCATTCAAATATTCATTCAGTACCTTAGGTGACTAACAGTGATTTCATTCAAAAGTGACCATTACTGTTACCTGCTCTGTGCAGAACTTGAGCACTCTAAAGTGTACCGGGGTTTATCATCTAATATGGGCTGTTTGGTACAAGAAGCTAGTGGCAAAAGACATACATTATTCCCACTGTTACCTTGGCAACTTAGCAGCAACATTCTTATTTGTAGCAGCTTTTGCGTCAATGAAACGCTGCTGTTTGTTTGTTTGCTGTTCTTGAAAAAAGAATAATAAAAAAGCATCACAGTTTCCACAAATATATAAAGCAGCACAACTGTTTTCAGTGTTGATAATAATAAGAAATGTTTCATGAGCACCAAATCAGCATATAAAAATAATTTCCAAAGGACCATGTGTGATTATGAAGACTGGAAAATGTAGCATTTGCATTCAAATTTAGTCTAAATTATATATTAAAACAGACCATGGTCTATTTTAATCATTCAAATATAACATACAGATAACAAGTATCATGACAATCTGCCAATGCATATGTAAAATACACCAATTTAAAACTCAATATGGCCGCTACAGAAACATTTTGTGAGTAGTCTGTTGTAAATGGTCTCTTTTTGTTTTGGGGGGCATACAGAATCAAATGAAATCCAATGTTTCGGATATCAATTTCGGCCATATTGAATTTTGTCATAAATTGGTGTGTTTTACAAACTCATTGGTATTTTGTTATGAAACGTTGTTATCTGCAATAGTCCATTTTGCTTTGGATGAGCCTGTGAACCAGTATTCTCTTCCAGCAGTGTTGTCTTTAAGGCTATAATGATGTTACATGAAAAGGATGGATGAATACATGAGATGTTAGGATGAATACATTAAAATACCACATTTAAAACATGCAGGATGCCCATGGGAACTTTAACCCTACCGTCCTCTGTCATCGCTAGACCCCAACAACAAACCCCTCTAGATGAGGAGCCGCATGGGCGACACACATGAACTGATATTTACAGAGAGAGATCAATGACCTCCCGCTGGCTCTGAGAGGAGCGACACGCTCTGTTGTGTAATCCAGCCCAACACAACACACTGCTATGGGACAATTTCACATCACATGTCATAACCTCGGCTCATGAGAAGGGTTATTGTACTTAAGAAATTATCTAAAAAGGCTGAAAGTTACGTTGACCCTCCTGAGACATCCGCAGACCGTGTGTGCTGTAATTTTCGCCTTTCGAAAGTCTCTTTTGTTGCGCTTCAGATAAAAGCACCTTTCTGATACATCTGTTGCTATGATACCAAATGATGGAAGCCCTGTTGTGCCAACAGTACAGCATTAGAATGAAAAAATGATTGATCAAACAACTTTATGATTCATAACTCTGATTAACAAAAGAAACGGATCTAACTAAATTGGTTTTGAGCAGCTAGGATAATCTGTTGGAGTACATTGGTTACTACATTATCGCCAGTTTTCACTGACTGAAAAGTCATTTGGGGGAAATTGGATTTAGTAGAGCATCTATTGTACTGTATGTGCCAGACAGAAGAGCAGAAACACCGGCTCTGATCCAAAACTTGCCTTGCTGTCTACAAACTACATAGGCAGGTACCTTCTATGGCATCATTCTAATCAAGATCTGGATGCACTGGTACTGTAGAAGCTAAACACATGGTAGACACACAAACTGTCAAGTGAAATATGTTTTTCATTGACATTTTTCTTAATTTATAGTCCACCATTGTGTGTTCAATGCAGCGACTTCATTGATCTCTTCAGGGTGACCCATTAGAGAATTAGACACGTGGACAGCCACACTCACTTTTCTAATCTGATTACAACAAATCTTTCAAAAATCAACAGAGAAAGCATCCAGACCAACCACACCTGCTCTGGCGCACATCGGATGGTCTTCTATGGTACAAGCTTACGGTGATTGATTAGCTACGACGGATTTCAGTAAGATACAACTTAATTCATGTTTTAGAAAACACAAATCTTAAGAAGCATTCAGTGAAAACCACCTAGAGTGACGTCAGATACTGTTTGAGCATCAATTCAAAAAAAGCAAATGTTTCAAATAAGGGGGTATACAGAATTCAGAAACCCTTGTTATTAGCGACACCAGTGGCCATTTAGTGACCTGCAGCCAGCAACTTTTGCTTGTGCTCGCACTTGTGAGAGTTTGAAATATCGTTGCAGTGATATACTGTTAAGGAACATCCAGATGAACGACCTACACTCCTGAGAGCGACGTTTAGATGAATATGTAATTACTGCATGCATTCCTTTCAGTAACAATAAATAAATAAAAATAATCAGTGCTTGAAGTGGGAGAAAAAAGGTGCCAGTACCCACTTGCATTTGCACATCACATTTGAAATTTCTATAGTGAAAAACAAAACTTGGAAATATTGCTGGCAACAACAATTTATTGTTATTTATTAACAAAATAAATGTATTTAAACAAGTAGTGTGTGTGCGTGAAATTCTCTTTTAGAAGTTGGTCATTAATGAACTTGATTCTTGAAGTTTAAGATTGGAGGTATACAACAATTGCATGTTAATGGTAAACAACAAAAAAAACAACCAAGAATACAGCTGATATTGTCTTTTCAGTCATAATTCGGCTTTTTTAGCAAACATTAAAAAAATACACTTGGGTTTGAGTTGGGCATGTACCTGTCTTTGTAGGCTATTACATACACTAAAAGAAAACTTCTAACAAGTTTACTCATTTTCCAAACTGAATAATTAAAACAAATTTAAATGCCTAAATCTTGCATAAATATTTTTTAGTCTTCATTTTCTTTTCTGAGGTAGCTCCAGTTCTTGTTAAAAAAAAAAAAAACAAAAAAAAAACACTAGGCATGCAAATTCTGTGCATTTTGGGCACTTTTTGTGTGAAATCATTTATTTTCTTCATCAAAAGTGTGCTTTCACTTTAAATGAGCGTAACACAACAAAAATAGACTCGGCCTGTGTTTATATAAGTAGCGGTACGCAATAAACAGTGCAGGTACGCTTAAGAGTAAAATGTAGAAGTGCTGGTAATGTGTACCGGTGAGTAACGCCCCACTTCGAGCACTGAAAATAATAACAATGGTGTGAAAACAGAAGTTAAGAAAGCATCTGATCAAAGCTCTGCAATTAACCAGTATCATGTCAACAGTTGAGGTAATAAAAATTACACAGATATGTCGGACTCTGGGTCAAACATGTATGGGCGAATCATTCTGGTTGCCATTTTACAACAGTGGTTTTCCCCCATGTGCATCTAACTCGAAACCAACGACAGAGTTGAAGCTCATTATAATATGCAAAACTGTTATCCACTCACAGCAGTGGGCGTTTACTTCCTAGTCTTCAATGCGATACGCCCATAAAATCCGAGCATTTTTCAAGTAGGCTGAAAACTAGGGGAAGAAAATAGCCCATAACTTATTCATTTTTATGTTTTTGAATGTAAAAACCAAGCGAACGTCATAAGTTGACCTCAGACAACAAAATAAAAAAATTTAAAAAGCCAGTTCATGACCCCTTTAACTTGCTCAGCAAGATTCTATTTAAACTGCCATGACAGTAGTTGACCTGAAAGAAAAGTAAGCCTATGTAAATAGGGGCAAATCTGATTTTAAGGGATAATTCACAAAAAAATATAAACTCTGCCACCATTTGCTCGCCCTATGTCCAGACTCAGGCAAGAACTTCAGAAGAAACCAAAGCACTAATTATAATGTCTCATTCTGCAGCCAATTCATAAAAATGGCTACGAATAAAATCAAACTCATGGAGAAATGTGATGTTTGAATGGCATTCACACATATTCGTGTGTGTGCGGAGATTAAAGGAGCCGCTCTGGCCAGAGCTCACGGGCATCTGAATGACTATTCTCTCTCTAAATGGCATTTTAAAGCCACAGAAAAGGAGAAAGCATTGTAGGACATCATTATCCCTGACAACTGTGACTAAAGGCGGAAAATGTTTTGGATTTATGGTGACAGGATTTGTCTGAGTTATCAATCTGTCCCGCTGGCATTCAGAACATCTCACCGACTAAAGCAAGTTAAACACGGTGCCGTGTTCGAGAGGAATGCTAACTGCGGCTAATGACACTGTAGGGGCAGAATCACGGATTTTTGGACATCTGTGAAGCCGATTTGGTTTCATAAAAGATTTCCACAACCCAAAGGCATGTCAGTCATTCATTAGATAAGGTTTTCTTTTAAACCAAGTAGAAAAGGATGACCTATTTCATGTTTAATACCAATATGAATGACATCTGCTGTATCTCTGGATAATGCAAAACCACGGGGCTTCAACGTGCATTGAGATGGAAAAGAAAGAAAGCTGAAAAGTTGAATTTTGTGTCCTCTGCTACGAGAGATAAGATGGAAAATGACAGCCTATATGTTCCATGTAAACGTAATGCGCTAAAAACTGATAAGGCAACGCGCAGAGCAACAGATGCTGTTAGACTGATACAGACTTTTTAATACATGGATTATAATGCACGCACGCACACACAACACAGAGACACACACACGCACACACACACACACACACACACAAAAGAGAGAAATGACTCTTGATTACCAAGATAATAATAAAGCCATAAAACAGAATAAAATTTCAGTGGCCACAATATTATGCTTTATACGTGCTCTGATTGCATAAATACAGGAATAAAATGAAGTGATATTTCATTTTGACAACACTGAGATGTCTTTGGTTTGTCCTATCAAAACAAAACACATTTTCATCAAGAATAAAAAAGTTTTATTTCACAACTAAAATCCATTCTGAATATTAGTGATTGTTGAAAGGAAAATCAGTTAACAGCTCAGGGCTTAATAATTCTCTCTCAGATTTGTATTGGCCTGGTGATTTTTATTGGTCTCTCGACAAAAAGGTAGCCTTTTTAAAAATACGTTTTATACATATTTAATACATAATATTTAACATTAGTTATGTTAAACATTATGGGCCCTATCTTGCACCCGGCGCAAAACTGACACATGTATCATTCCGAATTTGCACCCGCGCAAAGCGGGCTTTTTTCCTCCAAAGACGCACGTCGGCAAACTAGGGAATGAACTTGCACACCCTGGGCGGATCGCGCAACGCGCCACTGACCAGAAAAAGTTCCAAAAAACAATTGCGCCACTGACCAGAAAAAACTGGTCTAAAGTCAGTGGCGCGCGTTGTTCATAATGCTATTTTAAGCGTGCATGCTTGGCCATAATGTAGCGGGTCCACAACGCGCATACACTTTGATTCTCTCATCAACACAGATGCAGTAGTTTTTATTTTTGCAAATCATACATTATTACAAGGAAAAATTAGCCTGGCATGCCAGACCTACATCAAGATGTTGTCTGGAAACTCATCATTGACAGGGCTCAATCCGAGGGTGGGACAAACGGTTGTCTTTCAAATTCTCTCTCCACGCAATTGGATATCGCTTAAGCCAATCAGAGCAACGAAGAATGTGACGTACTCAGCAGAGCAAGTTGATATATTAAACTTTTACCGTATCCAGTCCAGCTGTCAACATTGAACATTGAAAAAAAGGGAGATTTTCCGGAATCCATTCCCAAAATAAGTGATTTTTTTTACACAACAAACACAATCTTTAAGAATAAAACACTAATCATTAAAAGTCTAAAGAGTTTATAACTAGCCTACATATGTGTGAGAGAGAAAGAGACAGTATATATGTGTGCGTGTGTGTGTATGAGAGAGCAAGAGACAGTGTGTCATTAAAAAAATAATATCATGGAGAATGTTTAAATACTAATATCAGCTATCAGGGATATCAGGGAAACGGAGGCGGAGTAGTGGTGCTTGCTTGAGATGATTCGAGAGAGGTCTGTGCGCCTATACTGATCAGAGCGTGCGCTGACTCGGAGTAAAGCCTTTATCCTCGACGCCACAGCACGACTGCGGCAAAAATGACAAGTTGATCGTTTCGCCACAGCTTTTTTGTAACAGCGCACGCTGCGCCGGCCGCATCCGAGGATGAATGACTAAAACCGAGTATATGTCCGAGCTTGCTCTTACCGTCTCAACTCTGTCGTCATTATGTTAAGCTCGCCCGCCGACTCTATACACGATGTGATTGGCCCTACCAGAGTTTGGTTTTTCCACTTCGAAAGTCAACGGAGAGTTGCTAGACCACACTTTGCAGCAAAAAAAATATTTGCTGCCGCTAGGGTGCGTCTAGATTTCTAGGCTAAGGAAAAATATGAACACTTCAAATCATTGTAGTTTACATGAAGATGAAAAAACCTAATTACCCAATTTTTTTTAAGACTAATTGTAGTACTGAAAGATCAGACCTGTTTGCCCAATAGTGGCAAGAAACATATGTATATAATGTTTAATCCCGCCGATAAAATAGCAACAGCGTCCAAGACCCGCCCCTAAATATACTTGCGCTTAGCGCTTGATACTTGCATTTCAGATCGCTAAAATAGGACCCTATGTTTTATTCACAAAGTTACAACAAATAATTTCGAATAGAATACATCAACAACAAAAGCTAAATTCAAAGAATCAAAAAGTACATTTTCAACATAATTTTCCATATTATAACCATATTCAAACTGCATTATATATTGCAAAATATGCACCAATAATTGCCATGAGAATCATAATTTCACTAGAATCACAAGATAAATAGATAACATTCATAATGCATCTAAACAAACATGTGCCAACTTCATCTTTAACCACAGATGTACCGTGACTTGGTTTGCTCAGCATGTCAAACCATTATGTGAAACATACACACTGAAGCCTTGAGCACTCATGCTGCATTTGGAGTGGACACATATCCATCCTTAGGTCAGCGAGCACACTTCAATACTGAACAAAACAGCAAGGCTTTAAAACATTTTTGTGCCATTTCTGTGGGAAGCAAGAGGACTCTGAGGACTCCGACTTAGAGGTGAAATTATACTTTTTGTTAAAAAAGCGCTTTCCTTTTACATTTACATGATGCTGTTAATATCCTTAAAGAGTGGCCTACTTTTAAAACAAATCAGAAAAAGACTCCCTGTTCCCAAATACAAGGCCATGTACAGTACAAAAAAAAGTAATTCATGCTCTTGAGAAATTTCACGAAAGCTTCATTTGATCCTTCACACATTTAAGGCCTAGTGTTGAGGGAAACCATGCACTGATAACAAGTGTCACAGTCTTTAAAATAAAGCTTTAAATAAAAACACTTAAAAAACAAAAACAAACAACATATCCACCCACACCTTTAACAAAACAGGCATATGTGCAGAATATGTTCTAAATGTAAATGGTTCAACAATATTTTATGAATGTGAAAGTGTAACCAGAGTGTTAGAGAAAGAGAGTACGAGACATAGAACGCAATGGATGTTTTGCAACCTTGGAAGAGACAGATTCACACCAACAGAGATTTCTATCAAAGCCTGAAAAGAGTGAAAATGAGTTTTTAAGAGCGTCTAAAGATACATACTACTGAGAATACAGTGATATAATGATCAGCTGTAAAAGAGACGGCTTGATTTCCCCCGCACCAGCCCACACTACTGATCTCACCTTACATGTATGCACACACACAACATACACACAACATACACACACACGGCCTGCTCGCCTCTGCCTCCCCCTTCCCGCTCAAATCCAACAAGAAAGCCGTAATTTGACGCATCTGTAATCACCTTAGCTGCATCCAGAGAGCTGTGCGCCTTAATTCTGCATGCTTTTTAATTTGTTTTCACAGCGGTTTGAGCAAATTGAATTTGTTAATTAAAGCCGAAAAATGAAATGCTGAACATTATTGAAGAGATGCTAATTGTGTTAGTGTGGAGATTGGGAAAGGGAAGGGGGAGGGGGTAAGGGCTCAGGAGTATCAATAGCTGGACAAATCATATTAGAGGAGGACAGAGGTGCCTGTCACAACTGGTGGGCCATCAGCACATACATGACTCCAGCCTATAAGCCATAACACTGTTTGAAAGAACAAGTTAGTTTATTTAACCAGGGTAAAACTTATCGGGGATACATTTCTTTTTAAGAGTGACATGGCAAAGATGGCAACAAAAGACACAACACCTATTGCACAGTGGGCTCCCCAAATATCGCCTTGGTAAATATGACTAAAACTGACTGTGAATATTTGTTTTCGCAGTTTCTCCTCTTAGTCTTTCATTGGTAACACTCTAGTTAACATTACTTAAAGGGATAGTTCACTTTGAAATTTAGCTTACCTCAAGGGCATCCAAGATGTACACTACCGGTCAAAAGTTTAAGACCGGTAAGATTTTTTTATGTTTTTAAAAGAAGTCTCTTCTGCTCACCAAGTCTGCAATTTTTTGATAAAAAATACACAAAAAAACACAGTAATATTGTGAAATATTATGACAAATAAATTTTTTTTTATTTTAATATATATTAAAATTTAATTTTTTCCTCTAAAAAAGCTGAATTTTCAGCATCATTACTCCAGTCTTCAGTGTCACATGATCCTTCACAAATCACTCTAATATGATGAGTGTTGACATTTTTTTTTACATTTTTATTTCAGGATTCTTTGATGAATAGAAAGTTCACAGAACAGCATTTATTTAATTAGAATCTTTTCTAACATTATAAATGTCTTTACTGTAACTTTTCATCAATGTAACTCATACTTGATGAATAGAAGTATTGATTTCTTATTTATATCCCCCAAAAATAAAATACAAATTCTTACTGACCCCAAACTTTTTAAAGGGTAGTGTTTAATGTGACAAAAGCTTTCCATTTCAGATAAAAGCTGTTCTTTTGAACTTTCTATTCATCAAAGAATCCTGAACAAAATAAAAACTGTTTTCAACATTGATAATAATCATACATGTTTTTGGAGCATAAAATCATCATATTAGAGTGATTTGTGAAGGATCATGTGACACTGAAGACTGGAGTAATGATGCTGAAAATTCAGCTTTTTTTCAGAGGAATAAATTACATTTTAATATATATTAACATAAAAAAGTCATTTTAAATTGTCATAATATTTCACAATATTACTGTCTTTTTGTGTGTATTTTTTATCAAAAAATTGCAGCCTTGGTGAGCAGAAGAGACTTCTTTCAAAAACATAAAAAATCTTACCAATCTTAAACTTTTGACCGGTAGTGTAGATGTCTTTGTTTCCACAGTATTTTCTAATTTGATATTTTTAGGTCAAACCGTTCTTGTCTGTCAGTCATATAATGGAGTTAAATGGGGTCCACCTCAAAGAGCATGCACAGAGAAGTCCAAATTAAACATGATTTAATGACTTGAAAATGTAAGTACACATTGATGGCCTAAGACACGAAACGAGCGGTTTGTGTGAGAAAACAAAACAGTATTTATATCGTTTTTACCACAGCCAGGTCGCGCGTGTACGTCACTCATTGTTTACACAGAGATTTCGGAAGCGTTACCTTTCACTGTGAAGATCTAAACATATTTAGATGTACAGGAAATCACAATGGAAGACGATTTACATTTGACGTTAAATTTTTTTACGAATGAAAACAAAAATCAAATTTGCTCTTATTTACCAAGAGTGCCAATATTTATGGAGCCCACTGTAACTGACAAATAAAGCAAAAACATTTTTGTAAAAATTATAAAACACATCGACACGCATCTAAAAAGTCCTCTCTTGAGAAAATGGACATGGGGTGTGTAAGCAGATTCAATGGGTGATATGATCTTTCCCGTCCCATAACCCCGCTTTGAGGAAAGGGTCATTGGCTTTATGATTATTGGCTTGCATGATTATCTATCCTACAGCTTAATTTTGCATAAGTCTAATGGTGATGTGCATAAATCCTTAAACAGCTAATTTGCTTTGTGAGAGACAGTCCCTTAACCAGGCACTGTTACTAACAAGAGGAATCCTCTCAGCCACAGGGGGTTTAGAGAGCAAGGTTACAAAGAGAGGAGAGGAAGAGTGTTAATGGCATTGCAGCGTGTGTGTGTCTGTGTGTGTCCTTGCAGAGGAAGAGTCGTGCATAACCGTCCGCGGCTCTTAAATGACCCGGGTGATTATGAAGCTAATTACTGACAGTCCTGCACTATACTGCACTTCCACTCCCATTCAACCTGCAATTGACTATGCAGCTCCCACTACAACATCCCCAATCTTTACTGCAGAATCCCTCAACCAGAACAGCAAGAAAGAGGAAAGAAGGAGAAATAAAGGAGAAGAGACATTAAGAAGTGATGAACAGAGGTGATAATAAAAGTGTACAAGTGGACGTAAAGCATTAACTGTTGGAGTATTATGGACAGTGCACTTTTATGGCTCTTTTACTGGCTGAGCTTTCACAGAGATCTGACTGTGATTTGTCACCTTGTCTTAGTCAAAGACAGCAGTAGCACACTTATGGGAGACAGGAGCATACCGAGAAAAGTACTGTGCATACCGAGAAAGTACTGTGCATACCAAAAGTATAATTTATACATAAACACATTGTTTAGGCTGTTATAGTGGATTCTAAACGGAGATAAATCGTACCTTGTCAATATGAACATACAAAAGGTGATCATTTGAATGCCAAGCTCACATTTAGACTAGGCCTAGTGGTTTATATGCAGTATATCTTGTTAGTGATTACAAATCTTTACCCGTTTCATAGTAGAGAAATAGTATAACAATGATGACTGATAAAGTATTGCATTGATATGGAAAGTGGCTAAAGCTAACAAACTAACCAAACTACTGCAACAGAGCACTGTAAAAAAATATTTTCAAGATTTGTTATCACAACATTTTTTCTTTTGTCAAATCAACTTCAATAATTTATTTAGTTCAGATTATTTTGAGTTTCTGATGATTAAATCAATCTCCTTCATTGTATTAACTCACTTTTTCTAGTTCAAATGAACTTAACATTTTAAGGCAGCCAGGTTACTTATTTTTTTAAGTTAAACCAACAATTTGTTTTACGAGTGTACAAGCAGAAACTTTATCCTTCCAAAACATGTTCAAATGAGTTCTGACTTAACATGGATATCTAAAATAATCACAAACAAAAATTCACAAATACATTATTCAGACCAGTGTGTCTGACGCCATATTTTAATTACATTTCCCCTAAATTTTGGATAACTTTATGATTTTTTTCTTCCTTTTTTGCATTCTAACAAATAAAATAACCACTCTAGTTTTGAAAAACAAAAACAAAACATTTAACTCAGAATTATTCTGTTCAGAGTTCACTGAGATACACGGTTTCATTTTTCGAGCATGTTTTTTTATGCTGAAAATTTAGGTTTGGCGAGAACAGACCTGATGGCCCCTGCGTTCAACGGGAATTGATTTGATCATGAAAAGTGGGTGTTACACATCCGAACAGAATAATTCAGGCAGCTTTAGATCTTAGTCAGGGTACATGGCATATTTAATTTGATGTGATTGAAAACGAGCCTGTGAGTGACAGCTATATAGTCTGTTCAGTGGTTTGCGCTTGTGTGTCTTTTTGCATCAATTGCCCAAAGAAAAATACAACTTTCCCAGAACAAAAACATGGTTTATGGAAATAAAACTTAACAAATGACCAGTGCATATACATCACTGTCTTGTTTTGAATATGTCAAATAAAATATTGCATATAAACTGACTACTGTATATTGCAAGTGGTTGGAAAAAGAAGGTCACAGTAGGTGATGTTAGAGGAAGAGCAAATTATTCTCATTATTATCAATATAAGTTAATAATATTATCATTATAAATGATCTAATTATTTGAACAAAAGATATATATTAATTTTTTAAATAATGTGCACATAATCTTAAAATAGAGAAACAATAGAGGAACATAAATTTGCCAAACTAGATTTATAGTGTACAATGCATGGTTTATGAGGACGCTAGTCTATAGAGGGAATGTGCGTGACATCACCGTCCAGTCACGTGCCTGCAGTTTGAGTGGCAAAAAGACTGAGCGGCTGTATGTTTTCAGTGTGAATGCCGCAAAAAACAAACACAACACATATAGAGCGGGAAAGAGCTTTGCGATTGACTGTACAACTAGATTTGACAAAAAATCTGAGGTATATTTTACAGACTGCTATAGAAAGAGGAGCAAATGGATCGCTGCAATTCACAGAAACAACTGGACTCCAGTCAGCGAAAGGTGGATCTGCAGTTATCATTTTGTGTCAATATGCTGAATTTAGCTGTAAAACCATACCCATATATTTTGTATTGTTATATATATCTATATATATATATCTATATATATCTATATATATCTATATATATATATATATATATATCTATATATATATATATATATATATATATATATATATATATATAAACAACTCATCAATTAAATATTTATCATTGCATATTCTGCATTATTGGATGTTTCTTAATAAACACTGACCAAAAAAAAGCGATAAAGTTTTAGGGCTGGACGATATGATGATATATAGACTATATAACACTGCATAAGTGATCACCCGGATTTAGACCTACCTATATTGTATTTACATAAAGCGTATACAGGCAAATTTGCTTTATGTTTACCGTATATATTGCTTTTATTTCCCGGCGTCGAAATCAGGCAAACATAAATGTCAGGCAACACGATTCCTGGCTGCATGTCAATATCCATGGATCACTGGATCTTTAGTAAGTTGTAAGGAACACTATATTGAGCCCAACATTTAATTTAAATTGATATAATTGTTCGTTTAAGTCGCATTTTCGCAGTTTCCCCTATTAAATCCAGTCACGCAGCAGATCTTTTGCCACTCAGTCAGGCTGAGGGGGGTTGTTCCGGCGGGAAAGTGACGTCAATGCATTCCACTCAGCGAGATCAAACCTGACTGGAACGGCTTTTCCTCGGATATACTTCTGACATTTGCCGCTGGCTCTGATCTCTCGAGTCTAGTGGATAAACTTGACGTATAATTCGTCTTGTGTATAAGTCTATCTTTGGTCTCAATTAAACTATAGTTTGTTCCATGGCAAAAAAAATCGTTTTTTGAAGTTTCATAACTTTCTATATTTTAGACTATTTAACTTTAACAACATTTTTTACATTATCTTCACTATATGAACAATAAAATAAAATGACACAACCCTGTCTCTGTTTGATAAATGTCAATAAAAATCAATGTTTCATATTTTTTTAAATGAAAACAAAAAGATCATGTTTATTTTGTTAATATATGCAGTGAAGAGAATCGCGTTACCTGAACCACATGGCCATTAGGCTAATATGTTGATTTATTTTTTTTTATGAAAAAATGCAGAGTGGTGTTATTACATATTTAGTTTTATTGTTGCCTAAAAAATATATATAAAGAGATAACAGGGGTAGCCAGAGCGTGCTGAGTGACGCGAATCAAGTAGGCTGACGCTCTCCTGAGTTCGTTCTCCTGAGTCTAACTTGGCAAGTCCAAACTACCAAGGACGCAAGTCTGAAGTTTGTGTATTGGTATTGAGAAATGGCTACAGTAAGAATCAATTATACAACACTGTGTAGATTCTGGTTGTGAAAGAGCAGAGCTTTACATTTTCAAAAAAAATGGATAACCTTTCACAGATGAGAATGTGTTGGTTTGTGTTTTTATAAGTCATCTCAAAATGTTGTGTTAGCTGACGCCTTTGTCTTGTATTGTGTTGGTAAAATAATCAAAATAATCCACTGAAGTCTAATGCAGATATACACATACTGTACATGCGTCTAACTACAGTTGCAGATGCTCCATCAACTTGCTCTCGAGCATTCATGGATCAATATGGTGGACGGCTTACGTATTTACTGAGAAGTTGGCATTTGAGTTACAGTGACCAATGTGTGTCGGTGTTCCCAGAGATGCAATCAGCTCATCTTATTAACAACCACCTGACTGTTCCTTCAGGTAAGAAGAAGCTCTGATGTTCAACACCATTTAAGCGGGCTCCTGATAGACACCATCAAGCTGCACAGGAGAAAATAAGGCAATTCGGGGCAAAAGTAATGCACTGTTTTCACTTTTCCCGGTTTTTGTAGCACCCAATGCATGATTTGAACTGAATGAATCCTTTCCATTCACTGAAAAAAGAGCCGCAACTCTTAGAAGTCGTAAAACGGCATTTCATCACTCATTGGAAACCATGAAAATAAAAGCACCCCGGTGCAATTTGGCGGAATTGTTTTCGCCTGTTGTTGTTGTTACCAGAGTGTTTGAGCAAATTTGACACCATACTATTAGCTGAGGAAATTGGCAGTTTAATTTAAGGACGATTGAGAACTCCCCCACATACAAGTCTAAACTTGTTTTCACACTCAGGCAACCAACGTTGTGAAGCTTCCAGACAAAGAACTATATGAAGCAGACCGGTGATATCAGCGGACGTGATAATAACTTTTAACTCGGCTTCATCTCTCTCTCTCTAACCATCTCTCCTTTCCCCCTTCTCAACTGCTTTCATTAAAGGATGTGTGCTGCGAGGTTTTCTGTAGGAATGTAATTGTTTGGGTTTAATGAGCTAGGAGAGAAAGAAGGAAAGACCAAGCCTGGGACTATTAGAAAGGAATGAGAGGGAAAGTTTCGAAAAGGTAAACAGCGGCTCGTCAAAACAAACAAGGGCTTCTCCTGCGGATAATTAGCTACAATAATTGGGATGAACGTAGTGACAGAAAAAGCGTCGGCGCTGTGGAAACGCAGGTCATCATTCACTCCTTCGCCGTTATTAGTTTAATTGTTAATTTCCAAAGGCAGATGCAAATCAGGCGGTATAAGATTGACACGTGCACAAACACACACACACAGCTTGGACTTAAAATAGTCCAATAGATTCAATGTCAACGCTTCACTTATCTAAAAGACTTAAGAAAAGAAGCATGTTCCTCTGACAGTAAAAGCTTTCATTGGTCAGGGATCACAGAAGTTGCATTAATAAGAACTCACCCTGACGGACACAAGCACACACATCAGCGCTGCATATATAAGGCCATGAATGTGCCTCAGACTGGCTACTTTAATATCAATCTGTGGTGAAAAATAACTCAATCTTTCTTTCAATTTCCTTCCCAACATCTCTTTCTTTTCTGTTTTCTCTTTTTGTGTGTGTGTGTGCGTGAGGGGGTGAGTCCGTGAGGGAGAGAAAGAGGCTTTTTTTCTAGTAAATTGAATTACACAACATTTTGACTTTCAGGCAGGAGAAGGGCAGGAAAGTGCTATCAGCCGTTCCAGATAGCATTGATTAAGATCAATTCAAAGAGAGAGAGAGACAGAGAGAGAGAAGAGAGAGAGAGAGAGATAAAGGCTGGAAGGTTCCGTCAGTCCACTAAGAATCAAACTTCCTTGACTTGCTGTGATCAGAGGGAGTAGATGGGGAGGAGGATGGGATTTTTAATTAGTGCTGTGGGCTATCTCATCTTGATCACAATGCAGAAAAAGTAATCCCTCAGCCCCCCGCACGAACTGACCACTCAGTCACATCTCTAATGGTTCCTCTGTTCAGCGTTATCGGTCCGTCTGTTCATCCATCAGTCCGCTTGCTTTTGTCAGGTGCTTAAATCACTCATTAGAATATTAAATGTTTTGATGGTGGATCTGCAGTTAGGTTTGCAAAAGAGGTTTATAGCCAAAAGCATTATTAGTTGAACTCAAGTTATGTGGCTCTCAACTGATATTGCATTTCGATTCAGATTTTACTTTCGCGACTTGAGAAGAATAGAAACAGAGCGCATTTAGGCCAATGCAAGCATCTCCATTGACTTTCTATTGCTTGAAGCTGTCATTTCTGACTTATAACAAAAAAACAAAACAATATATAAAAGCTGCTGTGACAGGGTGTACAGCAAACAAGCTGAAAAACTCAGAACTAAGTTTTTCTAAGCTACTGAACCATAAAAGCCAGCACTTAAGGAGACAAAAGTGGATACAGGCAATAAGATGTGGAGCATCAGCAGGAAGAATGGGTAAATTGTGGAATCCGACACTCAGTATGCTCTAAAAATACATGACATGTGCAGTAAATATTTCGTCACTAATAAGTCAAATATCCAAATGTCAGTTTTATATATTGTATTTCTGTAAGCTAAGCTATCCCTATCGCTGATTACGTTCTCCTCCAGTGGACTTAGTTCTCAGAGTAATCTGACACGTTGCATTCAATTGCCTGTATACACTTTTGTGTCTGTTTTTTGGGGGCGTCGACAGCATATAAAAACTTAGTTCTGAGAATGTTTTAGCTTGTTTGCTGTCAAAAATGACAAGGAGGCAGCTTTCTGCTTTCTGACGCAATTTGTCACTCGGTCTCTATAGAAATAAAATGCAAAATTTTAAATAAAACGACTTATATTTGACAAATATTAATGCCTTTACAAATATTAACGTGAACTTCAGGGGTGTAATGATTCACTTGTTTTCTTAATGCATCAATTTAAAGGCCTTTCAATTCATTCTTATGAATAATTTGTGATTTTTGTGATGTCCAGTAAATGTATAAAAAATCAATGAGAGTGAGATGAGAATGTTTGGGAACTTTCTGCAGGTTAATTAAATACAGTAGTTATGCCAGTAGTTGGCGACAAATGACTGTTATTATTAGTGAGTCAACTAACATATTAATTCAGCACTGTGTATGTTAATTTAATTTCCTATTTTGAAAGGATTTCGGAAATTGCTTTACGGCTTTAAAGGGGTCCTATTATGCTTTTTCACTTTTTCAACTGTAGTCATTAATGTTGCTGTTTAAGCATAAAAAAAAGATCCAAGCTCCAAGTCCACTTCAAAGGGACATATTTTATTTAACAGAATCCAGTTTTCAAGAACTACAACGAAAGACTTGTTTGGACTACAATGCGTTTTTTTCCGGATCTTATGAATAATCATAATTTTCCTCACTTAAAATAATCTCCGGCCACAAAAAAAAAAAAACGCAAAAAAGGGTCTTGATTACAGTATGGATTACCATAGTTCTCTGAAAAATATCACGTATAATATAATATCTTAATATAACTTTGTATCTAAAGTGTTTAACAAAATTACAAAAAAACAAAACAAAAAAATACAATAAAATGAAATGCCCAATCCTCTGGTTTGTTAACATTCTTAAGTCTGAATCAGGCTTGAATTGTTTTAAAATTGACGCCATTAATATTTAAGTAGAACTCGCTGTTATGGAGGGGTGGGACATTCCTCGAACAAAAACTAAGCAGTGCCAATCACAACTCTCTGGGCCAGATAACCAATCACAGCCTATTTTGTACTCCAGAAAATGGGGCTTTATCAAAATAAACTAGATAGCTAGTTCACTCAGTTGGGGTGTATATGTTTTAATAATGTAAATTACATGAAAATAATGTGTTGGTTTTTTGACAACCAATCATTAAAAAACATATTCTAGTACACCCCAAAAACAAAATCAAGACTTTGTACAATTGCATACTTGGTCCTCTTTAATATTTTACTCACACGTGGGCACCACTGAAACACCCCTTCATCTGATTGGTCAAACTGTCTACTGTACACCATTACCGTAATTCCATCAGTCAAGTTAAAGTAGTAAGGCACTGCCAATGTATTTCTACTTTAATACAATATATTTGTGCACACTGCAGTGCCATATCTAATCCTTTATGAATTAAGGCCATACTGTACATCAGATGGGGTGCTTCGACCAGTCAGATGAAGGTGTTTCAGTGCTGCCCACATGTGAATAAAATAAGACAATCCAACCAAACCATCTACAAAAATAAAGGAGAAATTGAGCCCAGCTCGCATTTTCCTTTATTTATTGCACTGTAGTATTAAAGCAATATTTCACTTTCAGTCATATACTGTTTCTGAATACGTTCTAAATTGGCAAAAATCTATTTTACTATCAACCTAAGATTTATACAAGATTCACCACAAAAAGCACATTGTGGTGCATGTTTATTCTTATAGGAGTTTGATTGGATGACAACAACAAAAGATAGTTAACATGCCTATGCAAGCATGCATGATTATACGTGATTAGTTGCATTTTACTATTTGTATGTACTGAAGCATTGTTTTTTTTTCATGGATTAGAAAAAAACTGACATCACAACAAAGACTGCTCAATCCCGTGGTCACAGCCACAGCCTCTAATAGCATGAACAGGAATGAAACCCTGTTATTAAATCACAATGTCCATTATAAGACCCACAGGTCTGCTGTTTTCTATACACATAGACCGAATGCACATTTAAACACCTCTCTGGTTAAGCGATAGCCAGCATTAACGTTCCTATGTTGCAGCATTTAAGCCCTCTGCTTTCAAAAGCATCTTTAGAGCATGATGATAGTTCCACTGGAATAAAACTCCACTTCCTAAACCCATTTCAACTCGCACACATGACCTGAGGGTTTTACTTGAATGCCAATCCCTGCAAAAACAGAAATGTGATTGGGGATCCTGTCAGATTCAACTACAGGATACAATGATGTTCACAGTTTGTCATAGGAAACGTGTGATTTTTGTCAGCAAACGGGCAATACAGGAAGAGATATCTTGACAGAGGCACTGCTTCGAATCTCATTTAAAGACAGCTCTGACATAGAACCAAAAGAGACAAAACCAGCTATTGATCCTGTCTCTGAAAGGCAGAGAGTCTTGTGCAAAAAAAGCAAGATTGTGGTTGAAAGGAGAAGGATGGTGGATGGATAGCGGTAGAGATGTCCTTTTGTGCAATGAGAGGAAGGTTTCAAATCAGAGGGTGGCAGCTTGATGCTCTCACAATAGGGAGCCATGGGAAGGCAGGATCTGACACCCTGCCCTTAGCAAAGGTTACTGCCTTTTCAAGTGGCCTCTCCAATACACTCCAAGCGATCCTGTACACAGACACAGAGGCATGCATACACTCCTCTCTGGTCATTGGAGAATTTTTTTCAAGTGCTTTTCAATGGGACGAAAGTTTAATGTCTCCAATTCATAGTAAAAATAATAAGTGACAGCTGGCTAAAACCCGCTGCTCCCGGCAGGGTTGCCATGGGAACCGGCGGGTGACTCGTGGTCGGATGTCATTGTTGCCTGTCAGATAATGGCTAACATTTAACCCCAGGTCCGTGGACCGGCCTGAACTTTATTGTGTGTGACAGGCCCTCACGTCAAAACGCAGGCCAGCGTGAAAGTGACGCGAGTCATTTATCTAAACCTAATCCAGTTAAACAGAGACAGGCTTAACATGCTTACGGTTTATTATGATGTCCTAAAACATTCATTAGCTCAGCTTCAGGGTTAAAGCTCAAGAAGGAACAGAGTTTTGATAGAGTCTCTCTCATCACACATATTTATTTACATAGCTATTGTAAATGGGGACACTGCATAGACTTAAATAGACAAAAAACAAACTACAACAACAAATACTGTAAGACCTATTAAATCGATCCAAAGGCGGCATTCGATTAGAGGCGAAGGTCTCACATCGTGTTCCGTCTTTCCGTAGCAAAGGGACTTTTAATTAGATGCAATACATTTTATCTTATGTATTAACTCGTTTCATCTGACTCCATAAAAAGAAAAAGGTTTTTCAATGATACCTGTGCATCATTAAATACATGTTAATGTTTGACTATTTTAACTGTAGAAGTCAAAGTCTGTTAGAATAATCAAATATAACAATTTATTATGTCAGGTAAATGTATTATTACAATTCCATAATCAATTGAAACCCAACATGTGGCTATGTGAGGAGAGTCGCGATACCCTCCCTCACGGGCTAATCCTGAATACAGACAACAGTCCTGAACTCTCGTTGCATGTTTCTTATGTAGCCAGACCTTATTTGATATGTAAAACATCAGTTTACAGTGGAAATTTACTGTGGTCCCCTCCCCAGACTTATTGGGGTAGCAGTTTGACCATTTTCAAGGGACAGTGGAAATTAGCAATTAACATTCCATTTTAATTATATTAAGCTGAAATGAATGAAATGACTCGAAAAAAGATTCGTTCATTTTGCTGAACGAGTGTCAAAGATCCGAATCTGTAAAATGATCCAAACTTCCCACTACTACACATGATCTAAGAAGCATCTAATTTGAAATAAATTATAGAATGTTAAAACTAGAGTAATTTCCTTAATTATCTATAGACCATTTCACAAGATGTAAACAACACTGGTCCAGAAACACTTCCTGTTTCAGTTTGTAACTGTTTTCTTTAATTCACATGTAAAGAAAACATCTTAAAGATGTTTGTTTAACTTTTTGATTCAGTTTTAAATGTTCTGTTGGTTGTATTTTATCCCAGCTTTTATAGTGTTAAAAAAACTGAAACAGGAAGTGCTTCTGGACCAGTGTTGTTTACATCTTGTGAAATGGTCTATACCTGTACATTAATACTGCAGTAAAATTAACAGTACATTTTTCTGTCTTACAAGGGCTAGATACACTGACTACAGTGATATACACACTGTACACACACGCATATGTGTGCTTGCTCACCAATGGAAATATGTTATATACAATAAACACATGATTCCTCAGAAATCATTCTAATTGGCTGATTTGGTGCAATATGAATAGATTTAAACGCTATTGGTTTGTTCTACAGAGCATGCCTTATGTAGTGCCATCTATATAGAAAAAAAGTGCTTGATTAATGCATCGAGAAAACAATATTCCAATTCTTTCACAGGCGAGTGTGATAAATAGCAAGTGACCATGTGAAAACAAGCAAGAACAAAAGCGGAATGAAAGCCCACCTGTCCGCAGACCAGGTGCCTGCTCTCGACAACAGTGTGAATACCCCCCCCCCCTCATTCTCCCAGAACCCACTGCGTGATCGTCTTGTCAAGCCAGCTCGACCAGCCTCCCCTCCCTTTAGTCCCTCCAGACTCTCCAGTCTGGGCCAGGGCCTAATGAAAAGCAGACCACCATCCTTTTCAATTCCTCCGGCCCAGCCAGACCACCACTAAAAGCAATCGACTGACTGAATGGAGTCACTATATCACAATATGCACCTTACGGCATGCCAGAGCACCGCCTCCTCCGGGAGAGAGCGCCGTGTCTGCATTCATCCCTCTTTCTCTCTCAAGAGTTTAACGGTGAGGATTGTTGATGCGGGTGGGAGACGACAAGAGGAAAGAATGAAGTCGTGGGATTGTGGGCCGCTTCACATGTGTCTTTTGTCCGCCGCACTGAAAAGGAGAGGAGTAGAAGGTTGCTTTGGGGAATGAAAAGAGAAGGATGGAAGGAGAAAAACGTATGGACAAAAGGAGGTGTGTGGGCACAGAGATGTTTGAGTTTCTGCACGCATTTGTGTCCGCTCTCGTGCGTTCGTGGGAGGAAACTGTTGCGCATGGTTAGCGGCGTGTGTGTATCTGTGAGTATCTTTGTGTGAGCGGCTGAAGCGTAGCTGGAGGTGTGTGTTATCAGCGTTCTGCAGTCGCCGTATGAGGCGGGCAGGGCTGGGACAAGGGCAGGAACTGGAAGGGCAGGACTAGCCGGAGTGTGTCCAGGATGGGCGGCTCCAGATCCAGGGATACTTCACTTCAGTACACACACTCGCTCCCTGCTGCTAACCTCTGGAGCCCTGACACACACTCACAGCTGAGTCTGAATGAGCTAAACTCACTCACAAAGAGAAGGTGGTGATCTTTACACATGTCCATTTAATTCATAGTTGTTCCAACCTAGTTTTTTTTTTAAATTATTATTCTGTAAAACACAAAAAGAATTTAAGCTTTTACATAAGCTTATATATAAACCATGTCATCTTTGATATATATACACTACCGGTCAAACAGTTTCAAGATCGGTAAGATTTTTTATGTTTTTAAAAGAAGTCTTTCTGCTCACCAAGGCTGCAATTTTTTGACAAAAAATACACAAAAAACACAGTGATATTGTGAAATATTATGACAATTTAAAATGACTTTTTTATGTTAATATATATTAAAATGTAATTTATTCCTCTGAAAAAATGCTGAATTTTCAGCATCATTACTGCAGTCTTCAGTGTCACATGATCCTTCATAAATCACTCTAATATGATGATTTTATGCTCCAAAAACATGTATGATTATTATCCATGTTGAAAACAGTTTTTTACATTTTTATTTCAGGATTCTTTGATGAATAGAAAGTTCAAAGAACAGCATTTATTTAATTAGAATCTTTTCTAACATTATAAATGTCTTTACTGTAACTTTTCATCAATGTAACTCATCCTTGATGAATAGAAGTATTGATTTCTTATTTATTTCCCCCAAAAATAAAAACAAATTCTTACTGACCCCAAATTTTTTAAAGGGTAGTGTTTAATGTAACAAAAGCTTTCCATTTCAGATAAAAGCTGTCCTTTTGAACTTTCTATTCATCAAAGAATCCTGAAATAAAAAATGTAAAAAACTGTTTTCAACATGGATAATAATCATACATGTTTTTGGAGCATAAAATCATCATATTAGAGTGATTTGTGAAGGATCATGTGACACTGAAGACTGGAGTAATGATGCTGAAAATTCAGATTTTTTTCAGAGGAATAAATTACATTTTAATATATATTAACATAAAAAAGTCATTTTAAATTGTCATAATATTTCACAATATTACTGTGTTTTTTGTGTATTTTTTATCAAAAAATTGCAGCCTTGGTGAGCAGAGAGACTTCTTTTGAAAACATAAAAAATCTTACAGATCTTAAACTTTTGACCAGTAGTGTGTATATATATATTGTGATATGTGGTTTAATACTTGTATATGTGGTTTGCGGGACTCTCCAAGACACAAACTTTTGCCATTTTTTTATTCCAAAAAAACAACAACAAAGCTCGGTTTAGTATGTTTTTTAAGCCATTTGGTTGGAAGTATCCTCGTAAACCATGTTTATGTTATAATACCCGTGTCATTATACACATTTATGTCCTCATAAACCATATATACAAGAACTCACACACACACAAAACAGCAAAAGCTGAATCTTGAATCCATACAGTAGGACCTCCTGCTATCCTGCAGAGCTAAATGTCACGATTCTTTGTGGTTGGGGTCACACATGTTATCCCTGGTAATGTCAATAGTTCAGCTGATTTGTAGGGTTGAATAATGCAGGTGGACAGCTGCCCGGTGACTGACAGCTGTCAAACAGATTGGAGATCTATAAAACAAAACGAGACTAGCTTCTTCAAATCTTAAAATGTCAATAATAAACCTTTTAAATTTCCCTCATGTGAAAATAGCCAACAAAACATACATGTAAGTCTCTGAACACCCTGCTATTTTGCAAGTTCTCCCACTTAGAAATCATGGAGGGGTCTGAAATTGTCATCGTAGGTGCATGTCCACTGTGAGAGACATAATCTAAAAAAAAATCCAGAAATAACAATATATGATTTTTTAACTATTTATTTGTATGATACAGCTGCAAATAAGTAGCCTATCTGAACACCTGTCAATCAGCTAGAATTCTGACCCTCAAAGACCTGTTAGTCTGCCTTTAAAATGTCCATCTCCACTCCATTTATTATCCTAAATTAGATGCACCTGTTTGAGGTCGTTAGCTGCATAAAGACACCTGTCCACCCCATACAATCAGTAAGAATCCAACTACTAAGGCTATGTTTTCACGGAAACGATTCTGAAGAGAAAACGCAAAAGTGGCGTTGCATCATCACTTTTTATTCTGCGTTTAGACGAGCGTTTTGTGTGGGAAATCCGCGTGCAGATGGTGACGCAAAAGTGTGTGTAATTCAATGTAGTATGCACTTCAGGCGGCTATTAGTGCATACTACTACAACACCAAGTCCACGCGCCTGCGTACAACCTTCACTGTCAAGCAGACTTTTGCGTTTTTACCCTTTACACGGGAACGCGGCGGTGGAGCGTTTTTAAGATTTCCACTCTGGAGGGTGGTTTCACTTTTTTGCGTTTTAAGCCTCAAAAACGCCGTTGCCGTGTAAACGATAGGCACATCCGATAAAATATTTTTACGTTTTCACCCGCGAGCGTTCTCGTGTAAACGGGGCCTAACATGGCCAAGACCAAAGAGCTGTCCAAAGACACTATCCAGAGACCCAATTTTGTCCAGAGACAAAATTGTACACCTCCACAAGGCTTTATAAATAGATTTACAAAAAAATATATGAAAATAAAGAGTGGAATGTGCTTGATAAAGCTATTACAAGTGCAATAAACTGTGCAAGAGAACCTCACACACGAAGCGTGCGCGCAGAAAGCTGCCTCTCAGACAACATGTAATCCGAATTGAAGTTCCGTGACTTTTTGTGTCTTGAAAGGTCAAATACACACACTTACTGTATATGCCAAAATGCCCGTCTTGGCGAGTATAAACATTAACAGATTTGGTGACACGTAAGTGAACGTAAACAGTTGGGGAAAAGAAAAACATGCAAAGTAAAACTGCTTTAGGTCTTAAGTGACAACAGCCAACTAAACTGAACTAGGCTAGATCCACATGAAAAACTAAACCACTATTTAATTCGTGACTTTGTTCTATTGTGTTTATTTGTCCTATTGCAGGTCATTATTTTTGTAATTTTTTCTTATCTTAGTTCTGATCTTAGTACTGTTTACTTTAATAAGAACTTTTCCCATACACTAGGCTAGGTTTACATCATGTTTTTGTGTCCGAAAGAAGGCCCACGGTCTTTGTAAACCCCATCCTTAAAGGCACACCATGCTAGAATTGTACCTTTATATAACAGCTTAAAAGTAATTTCGGTGATAAGACAAACTCATAGTAGGGCGAATCATCCTGGTAGTAAAGCTTGGGACGGCACTGGCAAAACCGGCAATGCAAGATTCAGAGACCCTCGACAAAATCTCACGAGAATCACGACAGCCTTACGCCAACGACGTCACACATATCAACCATAACATGAAGCTTGAAGACACTTGTGCGCATTTCAGACGTGAAACTCGATGATGGAAAAGCACAAAAAAAAACCGCGGTTGGAAGAGACTAGGAAAAGAAAAGAGACTCAGCCTCTCTGCTCAGCCCGTAAATAAATGCATTGATCCGCAAGTTTTGTTTGAGTTCTTTAATGGTCTTGTGGCAGATCTTTTGCCAAGAGAGTCAGAGGTTTTATCTCTCTCATCAAAACTGAATATATTCATCAGTGGTTACTTATATCAAGCAGATAGTGGCAGTGGTTACTTATATAAGGTTACATATATTTTATTTTGTGATTTCAACGGATTGAATAGAGAGTCTCCGCAACTGCGATAGATTGACGAGCCCGTCCATTAATATATCCATGACACTGATAGCAGCGGACACAAGCGCTCAACTTGAGTTCAAAAACACATTTTAGCGCTAGATCTCTTTACTAAATGCACACTTTGCAAGATTTGTTCCTTAATATAATGTACCTTAATGTACCTTTCAAAGGTATCAGGCTGTGAGTGCAGAGGCCAGTCTGTGGTAGAGACGCTCTGCATGAGTATTTACGACAGTAACATTAAATACAAGTACTCCACAGCAACTCTCAGGGGTCGCTATTTGACAAAACTGAATTCTTGCATAGTGTGCCTTTAAACCATGGCCAATAACAGTTTTCAGACCTCACCAAACATCCTCAGTATGTCCATTTAATTTAATGGGAACAGCCTTATCAAATCAACCAGAAGTTAGCAAACCCACATGAGAATGATCATTAGCTGCCACTATCAGCTGCCCGCTTTAACTATCAGAGAAACGCCACCAATTCCCTGTAAAATATGTGCTGACAGAAATCTTGCACCTTGGCTTTCAGCTCAGACAGTAAGAGCAGAGTCCATATTGATCCAACACACCAACACATAGTACTATGATCTCCTTAACCATAGTTAGAGGAGAAACGTGCAGGAAAACACTTTTCCAATTCCCCTTTGTCTAGCTGTTGGTTTGCAGGTTTGAGGTTTGTGGGAAAAGAGAAGAGAGCTAATGATGCAACTCACTTTTTAGCAGCTAACTGATGTTGCCTTCAAGTCCTCCAGGGAACCGTTACGTTTAGAAATCATTATAACTACATGAAATGTGTCATTTCAAAACAAAATATGATGGGTGAAAACAGGAAGCTTTTTTGCACTATATGCAACAAAAACGCAAACAATAAAGATATAAACTGGCAGTTGTAAAAAAGTAAAACTGGTAATGATGGTTTGATGGTGGATGTTTTGTACTCAACATCATTCTGACATGGCCTGAAGACCACATGTTGCTAACTGGTATATGAATACTGAGAATATACATTTACTTTTCTGTTATCTATAAACATAATTTCCCCCATTTTCTGTTTCTTTTACTCCTTTAAATGTGATCCCTTCCCTCTATTTCGGTCTCTTCCTCTTTCCCTCTCTCTCCACCCAGGCTAAATATGTTTCTCCACCCATCTACAACAAATTAAGTTTCCCCTCAAACTGAATTTCAAGCTTGGCTGCTTTTGTAGGGTGAGCAACTCACTTTTCATTAATTCTTTTTCTTTTCTACCCAAAATGATGTACTGTATCACTCATATTTCTCCATTCCCTGATCGTTTTTCCCCTCTCTGAACCAACCCGGGCCTTAAATTTGGTTCCTGCAATGGAACGCAATTACGCTGTCAGAAAGGTGTATTTTTTACGTATTAAAAAGCCCTAAAAGCTCATAGAAACACGCTTATTTTTTCCATTCTGTTCTTTAATTGATAGCAAGCTGTGAGCTGTGGATAATAAGAATAAAAGCAGTGTTCATTTTTACACAATTTTTAGTTTTAGTCAGTCTTTGGAGGAAAATGTTATATAAATTTAGTCATTATTTCAAACACATTATCTTCAATCCTTTTTTTATTTTTAAAAAGGCATAATATTAATCAACAATAATGACAGCTTATTCTTTCATATTTTTATCACCAGTATTTAACAAAACATATTCACATTTTTAACCTTTTTAGCTTAAACCATTTATACATACGATTGTGAAATAAAGCTCCAAAAGGGGCTTTCGCTGTGATAGAACCATTTTGGATTCCCAAAGAATCTTTCAGTGAACAGTTCCTAATAGAACCATTCAACCATTCATAGAAACAACATAAAGTTAGTATGTTTTATATATCTAATCAATGGCATCTTTTTTACTAAGTACTATGAAATGAAAGCCGTTATCATTAATACCAATATTGCTTCTGATGTCTGTGTTAAATAGATTTTTTTTCTTAAAGGAGTAGTTCACTTAAAAAAATAAATAAATAAAAATTTTGCTGATAATTTACTCATCCCCATGTCATCCAAGATGTCCATGTCTTTCTTTCGTCAGTTGAAAAGAAATGAAGTTTTTGATGAAAACATTCCAGGATTTTCTCCATATAATGCACTTCATTGGGAACCAAACGGTTCAAGGTCCAAATGAGAGTTTCAGTGCAGCTTCAAAGGGCTTTAAACGACACCAGACGATGAATAATGGTCTTATCTAGCGAAACGATCGGTCATAAAAAAAAAGTTAAGTTCAAGTTTTATAAGCACAAATGCTCGCCTTGCTCTGTTCTGTGATGAGCGTTCGTAACTCTCCTGTTCAAACTCGTTCATCAAAATGAACAAATCTTTTTTGAGTCATGACTTGAAGGGTCCTAGATAAGACCCTTATTCATCGTCCGAGTGTCGTTTAAAGCTGCACTGAAACTCTCATTTGGACCTTGAACTGTTTGGTTCCCATTGAAGTCCATTATATGGAGAAAATCCTGGAATGTATTCATCAAAAACCTTAATTTCTCTTCGACTGAAGAAAGAAAGACGTGGACATCTTGGATGACATGGGGCTGAGTAAATTATCAGCAAAAGTTTTTTTTTTTTAAAGTGAAGTACTCCTTTAATTCCTAAGGATGAAATGAGTAATTAATAATAAATAATATTTATAAAGTAGAGTTATCTATTAGATCTAGATTAGATCTATCTAATGCAGTTAAATATATAATATTTACATGAAAATAATGTAAAATGATCATTTAAAATGAACAGGATGAGAAGAGGAAGATCTCTGCATGGTTGTATATACATTACTCAAACTTTTGGTACTTGCACTTCAGGTTCAATTTTCTTTTTCGTTATCTTTTTCACCTCCATAACTGTTTTCTGCATCCATCTCATGACTCTATTCCATGCGCCCCTTTGACCTAAAGCTGGAAGTTGAAGGTCTTGTGAGATTTCAGGATACGCGCTTTAAAAGCTGGTGGCATCAGGGAAGGGCAGGCCGGCCCCGGCTCTGGTTAAACCGGACAGAGTTAAGTGACCGATATGAACCCACGCTGGGAGATAACCTCGTGTCAATAAATCCCCCTCTCCTAACCAGATCCATCTGCCGACCTCTGCATAACAAACAGCTCGCAAAGCACTTCCAAAATATTGAAACAGAGTTAAGCCCTCAAGGTGCGAGCCATTTCAATTTCAAAAAATAAATATTATCTCTGACTAAGCAAACCTTGCATTACAATGAGGATCGTTTTACTGTTTCAGGAAGATGAAGGATGCCTCTCTGCAGATGAAGAGAAGTCGTCGTACCTACCGGTCATATTTCTGCCCTCTCCGTCCATGCCGGCTTGATAGGCCCCCCGCTTTCTTTTTATCTTATTATGGCCTCAAGAAAACAATATTCCGCTGTACTATTGCAGTCGCCCCTCTTTCTGTCTTTTTCCATTTCCCACTCTCTCTACTTCTCTTCACTCTATCCTCTCTTTATTACGGCCCTCCATATCAGCTAGATGATTCCTCTGCTGCTGATACGGGAGTCTCAATATGCAATAAAGCAGCAGGATCACCTACCGAAGGGCCCATTGGTCACGATAAAAGGGCGGCTCGATAAAACGGGGTCACATCAAAGTCTTTATCTTCAATCTAATGTAAAATAACCTCCCCGCAGTCAAGCTCGGGTCACGACTTATCCGTGGCTCGATCCAGAGTCAGATTTGTTAGCGAGAGCATTCACACTGTTAGGTGCGAATGGAAAAGACAGGTTTCATTTGACACCGGCAGAGTGAACGCTGACCCCTGGAGCTCTGGGAGATCCACTGCCAAAGGTCACGCCCCGATGGTGAAATGTTATCAGGCTTACGGCAAAGGATGTTTACATCACACGCAACAGTTGCACGGAGACATTTCACAGTGGTTAAACACACCACGGTTGTATCGACATCTGTGAAATGTTTGTTGTATTTTATGCTTTATACACTTCTCGAAATGCATGGAAATGCCATTTTATTGTTGGCCTTTTTCCATTCTTATTGGCAGTGAGAGGACAGGAAACGATATTGGAAAATGGCAAGAACCAGACTAGACAGCTCAGCCTCGCTGTAGCAGCATTTATTATTATCCAGCACAACATCGGCCTGGAAACATTTAAATCTCGGTTTAGAGATTACATAAAGCCATGGTTATCTTTGGCCGTTATCATTTGAATGATGTGATCACAACTTTGTGTGAAATGGAAGTACCAGCAAAATGTCAATATATGAATGCATTGCATTCTTTGTTTATTTATTTTTAATAAATGGATTACATAAATTTGTCAACATAATCCACAAGCAAGTGCAGGGTTTAAATCATATTTAACAGTAATTATAATAATATCTCTATTATTATTTTTCTCTCCTAATATAATTGCTGCCCCCCATTGTGCTCATTTTTATCAGAAACCAAATACTCCAAAATGGGCAAAACAGTCCCCAACTGAACCGTAAAACACAGCAAATAATCTGCAAAGCCCAGGCCCGGCGCCACGAGGGCAAAAGGGGCATCTGATTTATGCCCCCTCAGTTTCATTTTTTGTATTCATGGTTACAAATAAAATGTTTAGTCTTTTGAGCAGTATGGTCCCATGGGATGTCATGTTCAGTGACGTGACATCACTACCAGATTCGCGCGTTGGTTGGCACTGAGCCAGAGACGGACGAGCTCAGCGCTGTCATATATCAAAACTATGCAGTGTTTTCAACCTCATAATATTTATTTTAGGTTTCAGACATTGAAATACACATAAGCACTACATAAAACAATACATTTGGAGTTTGTAAAATACACACGGATGTCTGTGGAAGCAGCAATAACAATCTATTCAAATATAATTTGCCGACGTGTGTTATTCATATCAGACAAACATCGTGGAAGTGACTATAATGTTTACTACTTTCTTCTCACAGTTCACCGGCCACTTTCTTACATATATTTTGTAAGAAACTGATGATGACTACTCTGGGGACTCTCTGAACAGCAGCGCAAATAAACATGATGACGCCCATCTCACGTTATAGATCAAGATTATTTATAAAGGTTTAAATGACCAAACACACTCACTTACACATTTTTGACAATCAGACTATCAGCTTGTTGATGACATCGTAAGCAAGTGAATATTTTGAATAAAAAAGGAAAAACGGAATAAAAGCGATACACATCTGTCATTCATTATTGTGGCTGCGGTGTGTCACGTGACAAATATGACGCGTTGCCGTGAAAACATTAAAGGGTTAGTTCACCCAAAAATGAAAATTAAGTCATTAATTACTCACCCCCATGCTGGACCAACCCCGTAAGACCTTCGTTGATCTTCGGACCACAAATGAAGATATTTTTGATTAAATCTTTAAATCTGCCCATAAAGTCATTAAAGAAAATGTTTAAATATTCCATGTGCATACAGTGGCTCAATTATAAGTTTATCAAGCGACAAGACTACTTTTTGTGCGTAAAAAAAAACAAAAAAAAACTAAACATAAATAATGACTTTATTTAACTATTCCATTACTTCCTTATGGGCCTTGAGACTGAGAGTTGAAGAGATTTCCAGAACGCATGCGCGAGAACTGAGATGAGGACATTCTTCTTCGACTACTTCTTGTTACCGGCTGCTCACCGCTTAGGAGTATTACCGCCACCTACTGTATAAGATGATGATCCATATATAAGGCGCTCCGGATAATAAGGCACACTGTCGATTTTTGAGAAGATTAAAGGCTTTTAAGTGCGCCTTATAGTGCGGAAAATACGGTAATTGAAAAGCGTATGTACAGCGTGCATCTTCCTTTGCTTGTAAACAGAAAGTTTTGCGCTTCCGGCTATATCAGCACATCATCTTATACGGTAGGTGGCGGTAATACTCCTGAAGCGGTGAGCAGCCGGTAACAAGAAGTAGTCGAAGAAGAACGTCTTCATCTCAGTTCTGCATGTTCTGATATCGCTCAACTGTCAAGGCCCATAAGGAAGTAATGGAATAGTCGAATAAAGTCGTTATTTATGTTTTTTTTCACACAAAAAGTAGTCTCGTCGTCTTGATAAACTTATAATTGAGCAACTGTAGGCACATGGAATATTTAAACATTTTCTTTAATGACTTTATGGGCTGTCAAGAGCCAGTCCCTTAGGCAGTCTATGGAGGAGTGATCCACCTCTCAGATTTAATCAAAAATATCTTCATTTGTGGTCCGAAGATGAAAGAAGGTCTTACGGGGTTGGTACAGCATGGGGGTGAGTAATTAATTACTTAATTTTCATTTTTGGGTGAACTGAACCCTTTAAGAGGGAACGTTCTAAAATAAAAACTCACTCTGGGAGTCGAATATTTTAAATTTAAGCGTGAAAGAGTTCATATATGAATAATAAATTATGGCTTATCTTTTTATTATGCGGTTACCTGTGCAGTTGCATATGAAGTGTTTTATGGTGCGCTGTATTTTAAAATCTGTTGTTCTAAAGCGAGGTGTGTATTGATTGTTCATTGATGGTATAAAGTTAAGCCCCCTTAACAATTTCACATGCCCCCTCAGTCATTTCATCCTGCAGCCGGGCCTGGCACAGCCCCAAACCTGTTATCAAGAACATTTTCAAGAACAAAGGCCAAGTTACATAAGCTAAAAAAAACAAAGCAACACTTGGGCACTAGGTTTTGGTGGAGTTGGTATTTCCTTCGTTCATATCTAAATGTGTTGATGCATGTGTACTAACACATGGCAGCCGTGCAACTGTTGCGTGTGATCGACACTTGGTCAGGTGGAACCAGGGATTGAACCACCAACCTCCTGGGTTGTAGACAATCTACATGAACCACTGAGCCACTGCCACCCAAAAGCTACAGTAAACAGTAAAACCTACAGTAACTATATACTGTTTGAAAAATTGTTGGCAGAGATTGGGGGTAATCGAACCATTCATTCCTTTTCCCTACAACTGTACTTGTAGTATTACTGGAACTCTAAATTTTTTTTTTACTGATGAAGAGAGATCAAATTTCACAAAAATGACTCTCAATTGTGAGATACTGATGATAAGATGTATAGCCACAGTTTGTGAGTCCTCAGATAATAGAGTCTGTGACAAAGTGAGAAAGACTGGTCTGCTCTTGACAGGACAATTCCAGGCAGCTGGTGGAGAGCTCTTCAAATTGCTAAACCTTTTGGACGAGCACTCACAAAAGATTTGACAAGTAAACAGCAGCACAAATGAGAGAGAAGAGCGAGCGATGAGAGATCCGCATGTGATGGAGGAGGACTCCATTTCTGCTTTGCAGTCCATAAACAACCAGATTTCATGCGATTATCCATCACTGTTTCACAGCTCACAGATTCTGCCTCGTCTCCTTCTCATCCTCCTCCCTTTCTCTTTCCTCCAGTGTCTTCCTTCTCCACCCTCCTTCCATCTCTCCGGTCCGACTTTGACCTTCTCTCTTCACGCAAGGCAGAACTGCTATTGATTAAAATCTTGGCACGGAGTGTACAAACACGAGAGATAAACCTGAGCGTAAAGTGAGAGATAGAGAGAGCGTGCGAAGGCCAGAGACGCGCGTCCGTCCAAGGAGCTTTCCATCCTTTATTCCTGCTAACAGGCTCCTGAACAAGATCCCCTGACTGTGTGTCTGTCTGCAGGGGCTCCAGTGACCATTAGAACAACAAAAAATTACCTTCCTCCCCTCTCAAATTCTTGTCTGCACAATCCATGCTCCTTTCCTCTCCTCCTCCCTCGTTCCCTCCTCCTCACAGCCAGCAATCCTTCTCCCCATTTTTCAGACTAAAGAGGCCTACGGAATCATTCCATTCACACAGAGAGCAATGAATGTGTATGAATGTGACAGCCACATGTTGCACTGACACACAGAGATCCAATTATTCTGGAGGGTTCTAAACTTATCCTTAGGTTCAGCGGGAATTATGAAAATATGCAGAATGGATTTAAATAGGGATGCACTGATTCAATTAACTTAAAAAGCATTTCCATGTTATAGACCTTATGCAGCTCCCGCCCCTTTGTCTTTTGTCTTTCGGTCTGTAATTTAACAGCGATCTTGCCTATTTATGAATGAACGGCTCGTTTTTAAAATCTTTCCCGGTCTACTGACATTTTATTAAGACATCTGCTTTAAAGATTACAACCCTTATGATACTTTTCGTCAAAATTTAGTTAGCAAATCCATTTCACCTGAACAGCAATGCCACAGAGATAGACACCACAATATTCTAAAGATGGTGGTGCCCTTGTTTCTCTGGTGCATAAGGTCTATAGAAAATAAATATTATCAATACATTTTAAACATATTATACACACACTGCATATGTCACAAAATAATGGCACTTTTTTTTACTGTAATTAAGCATGAATAATCGCAACATTAAAGTTACAATATATTGTAATATTTTTACATTGAATCTCCAAATTAATGTTGAAACCACATAAAGATGGTATATTTTAAATCTTTGTTTAATGGCATCTTTTTTTTTTTTTTACTAAACACTATGAATGAAGGCCAGTAGCTATCAGGACTGGTAATGATGTCTCTATTAAATAGATTTTTCTCCATTAATTATATCCATTCAACATTACAGTATAATTGAAAGCTATCAATTTTAGCTTTTATTATGCTTTAAAAATATTACTACTTTCAATTTAAGTGAACTTAAAACAATCTTCACATAAACCCATTGTAATAAATGTCACAGGTTAAATATACAGAAATTGAATAATCAAACTGCAGTCTTTATTGCATAAATTATAAATTGACTAGATTAATCCCATAATTAAAGCTACAAATATTATTCAGTCAAGAGCAGTGAGCAAGTTCTATTTGACTTTTGTCCTTTGATTAACAATAATGACACAGACAGCAGCAAGTTTATTAGGTTGCTGTCACTTTAAAGACCTGATCCACATGACGAAGATCTGACACACATGCATCCTATTTTCTCACAACTGTTTTACATTCATTTAACACTTTAACTCATTGAAGACTGTGCCTATCGAGTATATTCGTCAAAACAAAAATTTGCCATAATTTTGTGTTTTTGCCAATTCAAGCGTGAAAGAGAACTCAATGCAGCAATTCTGTGCGTGTTTTTCATGGGCAGCTTCACAGATGCGAGCCAGTACAGATTTGAGTTATTATTTTTTTGTGTGTCTTATTGTGCTTGAATGGTTTTTTAGCACTTGAATGAGTGATAGCATGATCATATACAGTAGCGCATCCATAAATCGTTAATTTTGACAGCCATATACACATTTTATAATTATTTAATATTTATTTAATAAAAATTACCAAAAATAAACTTTATATATTGTGTGTGTGTTCAGCAGAAAATATTTACTTGAAACTGTGAATTCATATATATTTAAAACTTGAAAATTTGCATAATGGATTTTAAAAGGGTTGTGCCGAATTTACATTTTTTACAGATACAATAAGCTAAACACTTTTTTTCATAGAAAATAGTGAGTGTGTGTTCTAAACAAAATATACAGTAAATAAATAAAACACTTTAAACTATATTTATGTCAATGTCAAGTGAATTAAGGCATCATGACATAATTTAAAGTATGACATATGGAACTATTCATTTTGATCTGCGAAAGAAAAACAAATTTTTTTAAATGATAAAAAGTCCTTAATATAATAGAGTTGAGACTTCTATTATATGAAATACTATTTATAAAGGTGGGACCTCTATTATAGGTAAGATTATGCTCTTCAACAAAATTGAGCATAAATCTGGAATTATGTCTTTAAATTAGTTTTAGGTGATGGCAAACATAATCTTAAATCTAAAAACACACATAAAAGAATGTCCACAATTTAATATCCAATATCAACAGACACTAATAAATCAAATAAACTATTAATATTGGTTCTTAATGGTATAACACAAGGAATGTGATCAAATTTCACGTCCAACATTCATTGTAGCGCTAAACAGCATCATCTATGACGTGTCAAATAACAATCTTGAAAGTAGCTTTCTGATGGGATATAAGAAATATTTCATCTCAGTCAACTAAACGTCTGTTTTACAGATTTATTAAGGGAATTTCATTTTGCCTTGAGGCGGTTCTTGTACATTTGGCTCATACTGATGAAACATGAAGAATCTAGCAATGCCCAGCACGCAGCTCAAGGGTGCAACTCGGCCATTAAAGAGTCAGTAATCACACACACACTTCAGTCCACCTTCCATTTGAGGAGCTGTTATTAAACTCACTCCTATAAGTACTAGCCATCGGTGACAGAGGATATATATATATATAAAAAAGGACTAGAGGTAAAAGTGCTTACCCCGCACCCTCTGACTACATCCATAAACCTGTACTCCATCAAACCAGAGACGGGACCCCATTTTCCTGCTTAACGTTCATCCTTCACAGCCAGCCAGTCAACTCAACTCACGTTTTAAAATGCTCAGTCAATTCCAGAACTAGATGATCGGAGGGGGGATTTCTTCAGCCCTGGCTGTGAGACTCACGACTTTACATCAGAGGACTTTAGGGATGTAGAGAGGGGGGTTAGGGACAGTTGCCTGGAGTTTTGCACAGCGCCTCTGAAGACTGCAGTCCCTACCGGGAAGATGCATCTCGTATTAGAACAGGAGATCTCAAAGAGGGAAAATAGCAGAGAATCTGTCAGCAGCTCAGAGTCATCTCTGTGGAAACAACCCTCTCACATCACGGAGAGGTGCGAGGAAGTGTAGCCCATATAAATCATACAGGAACGTGGATATTTACTCTGGGAATGTGAGTATAGACTGTTGTGTACAGACACTGACAAGGGATTTATATACTGGGTCATTCTGCAAAACACGATGCCTTGTGGGTCCCTCATAAAGATATTTTATCATATTGGCCTCATATTTTCAAGAAATAATCTTTTTAAGTACAAGTTAAAGTCTATTTTTTATTACTTTACTGTTAGTTATGTTAAAATTCACTACATGGCACAATGCAGTTTATATACACATTGTGTTGACACAACGTTTAAAAATCCTTATAAAAAAGGAAAGTTAAAAATGACCTTATTAAAGTTTCATTGAATGACACCAATGATCTCATCAATGTTTCTCTCTCAGAGGCACTGTGGAAAGGTGCAGTGAACTGACCTTATTGGATGAATACCAGTAACTGCAGCCTCAACTTCACTTAAGGCTCTTCCTTATGGAAACTTTATGTGCCATAAAACAGACAGACAGTGAGCATAAACCCACAGAAGAGTAGTTCTAAAAGTTTCAAGGCATGATTTAAAAGTCATTCATTCTCCTTAAGCAACAGACATGATGCAAACATGCAGTTCAACCCGATCACAGATCTACTCTCTTGTATACTAAGCATGACAAACGGATCAGAGCACACACTTAGTGGCCAGTTACAGTATTTACTAATATAGTTGTGTCTGCTAAGATTAAATGAACATGATTCTTCCTAATGTTTGCTACTTATACAACCTAATTCTTTTATAGTAATTACTATATGGTATTATTATTCCACATACTGTAATATAATACATAAATAAAAATGTTTTTCAAAATACAATATCAATTTTGAAATTGATTCAGGAATCTCAAAAAGATCTCAGTCATTGTTCGAAAATCTTTTCAAGTAAAAATGAAATAAGTACATACATAATGACTTGCTTGATGTCTGGACAATATTCAGGACATCCTGTCTTTGCATTATAGAAGCTCTAAATGTACTCAGATGAAAAACAATTACACTAATGAGGGAACAATTACCTTACAATCTGCCTCTATCTGTGAATCATTAAAATTACAGCCTCATTTTCTGAGTGTTAATATGGGACTTTAGCCTGGGAAAACCCAGACAACTTCCGGAAAATTTGCAAAGATTTGCTCTGAAAGTTACCCTGTGTCCCAATTCGCTTACTTATACTACGCCCTGAAAGTATGTACTCTTTTTGTGAAAAAAGTTCATACTTTGAGTGTGTAGCAAAAGAGTAGGTGAGTTTTGGGACGTACTATCACGTCATCTTTAACGGACAGCTCTGTCGCGTGCTGCGTGCATCCTGTCACCGTAAACTGCCCTGTCAATCATCTTGTCACAATTAAAATCCTCCATTCTATCTAATTTGATTTCCTTCCTGCCAGAGTCGTGGGTCTTTGATGCGCATACTCTCCTCATGTTTGCAATTTAAATATAATGATGCAATATAATGATAAACGTTACTTTTACAAAAGTTCAAAATGCTGCTGCAGATGCAATATAATGTGGACAACATTGAATACATTTATTTGTGTTAGGTTAGAGACTGATAATTAATCACTCGGGCCTCGGCATGCCAATATATCGGTCTGGCTTTAATCACTACGCAACTTTCTGTCGCACAATAGAGACATTACTGTATAGACAGGAGGAGAAGCTCACAGGCAATTTATTGCCTGTCTATGAGGCAATCGGGGGAACATGGAGGCATAAAGTCAAGGAAGAAGCCTTTTACTGTCTATGGGAGAAGCCTATAGATAAAGAGTCCATAAAAGCAACGGGAAAAATATCTCAACAACATTTTGGCTTGGCACAGCTACAAGAAGATTTTCAACAGTCAGACTGTCGTCACGTTCAGTTTGAGCCTGCGCAGTCCCTCAGACATCAGACAGGAAGTGCACAACAGTAGTAATACACAACTTTTTTTAAACACATTATATTATAATAAGGAATATTTCTTAAGCAGCAAATCAGCATATTAGAATGATTTCTGAAGGATCACGTGACACAATATTACCATTTTTATTACTGTATTTTTGATGAAATAAATGCAGCCTGCGTGAGCAGAAAAGACCTATTTCAAAAAGATTTAAAAAATGTAATATTTCATAATCTGGAAAGACAGAGAGACAGCAAGTGAAGCAGAGTGTGCCGGTCAGGCCCTCAGGCTGGATTCTGTCTGTCTGCTTGTCTTTGAGTCTCAGCTCTTTGTTGCAGTAAGTGCTCTTGCTAGCCTGTCAGATCCACAACTGTTGCTCTGTCTCCACATCTGGAGAGGAGCAGGCAGTCAGAATTCAACACAACAAGCCACCTGTGTGAGGGAGCCGGGCTGGAGTCACGTGACGGGTCTCTGTTGAGATTGACGGGCTCTTTGCCAACGGAAACTGACTGAAGGTTGCATGAGAGAAGAGGATGAAACTGGGGAGCGCTGTCTAGACAAGCAGGCCATCTGAGTCATGATAACTGAGCATCAACAAAGACCCAGAGGCCTTCTGATTTTTATGCAAAATAAACATTTATATATGCTTAAATATTTAATCCAATACACTTATTTTAATCTACAAAGATCACGCCACTTGGACTATACAAGATCTGGATAACACACTGCACGCCTAAATAATTCACATCCATAAATGCAGATCAGAGTTTGATCTCTTAAATATTCAGATGGCTCCAGCGTTTCACACTCGGATATGGTTAATGGATCTGGATGCATAGCCTTCAAAACAACTTTATTCTCCATTTGCTGATGCGAACTCGACATTCGAAATGGGCAGCGGCGAACAGACGAGCTGACGGTAGAAGAAGCTTCTACGCATAATCATCCATCAAAGCGACTGTCAAAACCCGCCATGCTTCTCTGTCTTTATAACGCTGTTAGAGGGACTTTGATGACTAAATATACAATAAACAGATGTGACGATTGCTGTTGAACATGACAGTTGTTGCGAGTCTGCATTTTAAAGTGGTGAAAACAGCCCGTACGAGCGTATTTGGACACGTGCGTGTACGCGGGACGCCTGAATGAATTCATCTTCATAAACCTCTGTATAGAGAGGAATCGGATTAGTTGCATAGCAAAAGCGAATGTAAAACGCTTGTGCTCGCAATATACCTCACGAGCTAGCAGACTTCTAAAAAACAAAGTGTTTGACCCTGTGAGGCGAAGCATTAACGGAGCAAAAGAGGTAATTGAGATGTACTAGACGGCTCTTTTGTGGAACGCTGTTCGCATTTACTTGCCTCATTGAAAGTGAAAGATATGAGAGAAGTAATCCCAGTGTATTACACTGAATCCAGACTTGTTCTCTGGTGCTTTACCTATAGAACGTGTGTGTGTGTGTGCACGCTAAGTTCCCCTCACAGGATCTCTGTTTAACTACATCACGTCTGTGTGTTACACCAGAGAGTGTTTTACTACTGCAGTCCAAGCTGTTGTAGCCTCATCCTGCTCTCTTTTTCTTCGTTCCCTCTCTCTCTTTCCCTCTCTCCTCCATCTCTGCAGGTCATTAAGAGTGTTGTACTGCCACATACCCAAGAACAGAGGACATAAAAAGACAAATAAGGCTATAAAATGCCCCTATGCCTGTGCATACAAATGCATTGCCTCTCACTCTCTCTTGTTCAATCTCAATGTCCCTCCCTCACTTTTTTTTACCCCTCATCCAGTATCCATCCTTTTTTTCTTGCTTTATTTCTGACATTATATCTTCTATATGAATTATAAAAAGGCTGGTTGCACATGCTAATGAAATGGCATGAAGCCCCCAAAAGTATTCTGAACATTTCTGGACACTTAAAAACGTATTTGTTTATCTGCATTAGATCAGGGACTTTTGTCTTTTCAGCTACTGGTGTTATTTTAGTATTATTGATATGACATTATATCAATAATACTAAAATAACAGCAGTAGCTATAATGGTATTTAATAATAATTTGAATTAGCTTTTAATATAATATTATTAGTTTTAAGTACATATATTATATTTTAGTTAAACATTTCTTATGTGATTTGTCCTTTTTATTCATTTTTTAATCTTTTATTTTATATCTATTTTGCTTTCATTTATTTTTTATTCAGTTATGGTAATTTTAGTACTAAACTCCTTTTATTTAGGTTCAGTGGCCAAGAGAACATTTCTAATTTTCATTTGAGTTTTTAAAGTCTTTTTTTTGTCATGAATATTTATATTTTAAATTTTATTTCAGCTTTTTTTAGATGAATGCCAATGTTATTTCATAGTTTTAGTTTTAATTAACAATAACACTGACCCCTACTCAAATTTACTTCTAATATAAAAACAAATCTTTTTTTTTTTAGTAACACTTTATAATAACTTCAAATAACAATAGAGCCACCACAAACAATGCTAGAGTTTCTAGTTCTAGTAATATTTGTCAACCTTTTGAAAATTAAGCTTCACTATCAGAGGAATAAAACACATTTTAAAATATATTACAATTAGAAACTATATATATATTTTAAATAACATGTCATGATATTACTGTTTTTACTGTATTTGTTGATCAGAATAAATGCATCTTTGGTAAACATAAGAGACGTAGGGCCTGCTCACATATCGCGTCTTTTGTGCGCTCAAGTTCGTTATTTCAAATGTCAGACGCGTGGTATGCGCGCTCATAATGGAAGCGACGCGGTGCAACACGCTCGCTTTTTCCAAGCGCGTCCTCGCCGCATCGAAATAGAAAAATCTCAACTTTTCAGAATTCCGCAAACACACCATAAGCACACAGTAGGTCACGTGACAAGAACCAGACCCGGAGCGCAACCGCCCTAGCGCTTTGGAAAAGGAGAATGCCCAGTGTTTTCTACGCGTTTTAGGTGCTATATGTGAATTCTGCCTTGAAGAGGTGATCAGATCAGACTCAGAAATGTAATCTGAGTACATGTTTCACAGGCTGCATCAATAACACCAGCAGATTCACCCTGGGAGCTGGGATCATGCTGGGAGCGCCGCATTTTCCTTTTTCAAAGTGCTAGGGTGGTTGCGCTCCGGTTGGTTCTTGTCACGTGACCTACTGTGTGCTTATGGTACGCTGCGGCATTCTAAAAAGTTGAGATGTTTTTATCTCAATGCGGCTTGGAAAAAGCGAGTGCGTCGCACCGCGACCTCGTCGCTTCCATTAGGAGCACTCATACCACGCGCCAACATTTTAAATAACGAACTTGAGCGTACAAAAGACGCGATATGTGAACAGGCCGAAATGTATTCAGTCTTGGCAAACTAGATTTGCTCGATGCTGCTGTTACTATTTATTATTGATGCCGCAGAGCAAGTATTGATTTACTGATAATTGATAACACAGACACACTGCGGTGAGCATGTACACTCTAAAAATTTTGGTTATATTTTTTAATTAAATTTTTTAACCCAACGTTTGGTTTTGTCCATATTTGACCCAAAGTTGGGTTAAAACAAAACAGCATTTTTAGAAGATATGCTGCTGTTGCTGCTGTATAAAGAGGAATAACTTGCAACAAACAATAAACCAGAGAATTTAAAAGTTGGGCAAGCAATCTAATTGGCTGCAAGATCAAACAGAGGCCAATCAGCTTGTGTTATTTGGTAATGATGTGATTGCTTGCAGATTGAATGTAAAGGAATAATCAGCCTGCGCCCTCTAGAGTTTCGTGACTGAAGTAGATATTTTTGCCGTTTATTTCCCCCCAATATATTTGCCCTTTCAAATCCCATTTAATGTGAAACTGATTTTCTTTTTTACCATTGACACCATATTTCTTATCAATAAATGTCCTTTCATCAGTGGCTTCCCGTGCCTGGCTCTCCTTGACGAACGTGAAAGTGATGAAGGCCCTAAAAGAGGGCTTTAATCTTCTCGAGCATTCCTAATGAGTTTTCCTCTACAATTATCTGATAAGAGCGGAGACGGCACTGTAGGCACTGTCAATGATCCAGTACCTGTGCAGATCATGCACAAGCACACACACACAGTCATGCATCCTCAAAGACACTTACATGTGTCCGCCTCCTAAAGAAAAAATGTGCAATAACGCAGACTCAAACATGCAGGGACTAACCACACTGAGGCCCAGCTGCTCTCGCTGCAGGTAATCCAGATTTCGGCGCTCCAGGCTGGCCAGGTAATGTTGCAGACGGGAGTAGGTGTAAGGGTAGCAGTAAGCAAACTGATAAACGTACATCCTCGCGGTTCGAAACAGAAGGCGAAAGACATCACATAGTTCCTCCGATGGTCAGGGCACCGATAGTAATACACATTCTTGGCTGGCAATCTTTGCCTGTGACAAAGAAAGAAAGAATCAAGACAAAAAAATTCACCCTGTTTGCTTTCGCAATAGATGCCATTAACATTGAAATAAAATAAATGTCATCATTATAGTGTGAAAAAAATTCATCTGGTGTAACCAAGGCGCAAGGCGGCATGCACTCTAAATGCTAGCTTATTATTTTTTCAACCCAAATGCTGCGTTGAGAGTGTTGGATACAGAAGCTGGGTTGATTTGACCCAATTTGGGTTGATAATCGTTCATAAGTAGTAAACAAACGGTGGGTTGGGAATGCAGACGTAAAAGAGTGCATGCACGTCACACAAGTTCTAAACGTCAAAGCAGAGAAGACAGAGTACTTCTGAAACTGAGTGCAGCGAGGAATGTGCTCATTTATAACTGGATTTTGGATATTGTTGGAGTGTTTTCTCTTCATCAAAATCACCAGTGGTGATAGATGACTAATGAACTAGAACTAAACAGGCTGGAATGGCACATGAGTGATTATAAATGCTTTAAACAGCAATGGTAAAATCCTGTCAATTCGCTATAATACAACGTTTTTTCCCTGATTTTTCAGTGTTTTTTGTATTTCTTGCCGAATGTGGTGAAGAGATGAGTCCCAGCTTAGGACCCAAGCAATCCAATTGGTTCAAAGCACGATTTATGGGTAAATGCTTTAGTACCTGCTTACAAATAAGATATTTTGGTAACACTTTACAATAAGGTTCATTAGTTACTACGTTATTTAACATTAACAAAGAATTGTACATTACTTCTTCAGCATTTGTTAATCTTTGGTAATGTTAATTTCAACATTTACTAATACTTTATTAAATTCTTGTTAACATTAGTTAATGCACTGTGAACTAACATGAACAAATGTTTAATAAATGAACCTTATTTTAAAGTGTTACCAATATTTTTTTATTATATAAGTCGAATGAACTACGTTATAACAACAATTAATGTTTTTTAAACTTGTATGTTTCATATACTAGTACTGTATATAACAGATACATTTCTCGTTCTTAGTGTTTTTTAGTTAGCTTAGATAGTAGCACACTACTATTCGAAATTATTAGAGATAACGTTTTTTTTCACCATCTACGATATTTTTCATATTTTTCAATTAGTACCACTGTAGTTGAGGTCACGAAAATATTCATGACAGTTATAGTGGCCTCATGACAGACAATGTCAAAACCAACCACATGACAGTTTAACTTAATTTTATGTCAAGTTGTCATGACAAAGACATTGACAGGTTATGATGTTATTGTTTGTCAAGACTGAGCGAAAGACACTTAATGACAGTTGTCATAAACATGCATAAACCTTACTTCATATTCAAGACATGTGTTACCCAACACTTCAACACACTGGCCATAGCATTAGTGTGTTTATCAGCTACAGAGAAAAAATAAACAAAATACAGTCAAATTAGTTCTTATATGGAAGTTAATAAATATTCTTTATTAGTATTATTGTGAGTGTGTGTTTTTATTATATTATTATTATATTATATGATATTTTATATTATGATTAATATTATTTAAAAAAGAGTATTTGAGTTTGACAGACAATTGCTTTCTGACATGACTATCTCCATTTGATTTGAAAAAAGAAAAGAAAAAGAGATGAAGTGAGAGAATAAGATGAAATAACATGAAGTCAATAAAATAAAGTAAAAGAAAAATAGAAAAGAGTTGGGAAGAGAAGATGAAGAGAAGAATATAAAAAATAAAAAATAAATAAAAAAAAAACAATAATATTGAAAATCTTGTAAATAATATTGGAAACTTGCAGGCCAACCAATCCTCTACATCAGTTACTCACATTACTGCTGTTCAGACATCTCTCTCTCTCTCTCTCTCTCTCTCTCTCTCTCTCTCTCTCTCTCTCCCCATGCCTCTCCCTTTAAAATCCCATCTAGATAAAGGCAAACACTAGAAGCAAACTGTAAACAATGAAATTTTCTGCAGTGCACGATGAGCTGGGTGAACAATGAAAGCAATGTTATTTGCATATAAAATGATATACTGTGCTGTTAATCAGTTTTATGTGGAGCTACTGAAAGTAAATCTGCACCATCTGCAGAGATAGAGAAAGAGAGAGAGAGCAAATAGCAGTGAAGGACAGGCAAAGAACATACGATGGAAGGCAATGGAGGGAATAACAGCGGGAGGGAGATAGTGAGAAGATGAGAAAGAGAGGAAAGATCAGAGCTGGAATGGGTTGACTGTGGGACAGGGACGAGAGAGAGAGAGAGAGAGAGAGAGAGAGAGAGAGAGAGAGAGAGAGAGAGAGAGAGATCAGATGGAGATGCTATCTATGTGAACAGCACAGAAGCTTCCACACGGCCATACTGATAAGAGAGAGGAAACAGCTCTCTAAAATCAACCTTCAGTCCTTCCATCTCATTCCTTGCCACTAAACAACTCACATACACACTGTACACTGATGTAACTGGGTTAGTGTCTTTGTTTGAACGCTTCAAAAGTTATAAACACACACCTGGTCCCTTATCTTCAGTCACCCACACGCATAAATACATATAAAAACAGACATATACAGAGGGATCCCTGAGCCTGAGACTATATTGAAAATATGAGAATCCTTTATAGGATTTTGAACATTTAAATTGAAGAAAAGACATCATGTAAAATAAATAAGGAATACTTCAGATTGCGAACTAATCTACGTCACTATTTGAATATTAACATAAACAAGTTTATAATCACCATCAAGCAAAAATTTCTGAAACTCACTCATTCAAAATGAAATTTAATTAAATAACATAAATAATAAAATGTTGCATTATATCAGAAAAAAAGCAAAATGGAAACTATGGTCCAGATTTACTAAACAGGGCAAATTAGCATGAGATTACAATTCCAAAAAAGTGCCGACGGGAGAAGAAAGTTCTGCGCACAATCTATACGCGCAAATTAATACAAAAATACACAGACGGAGCCGGATCATTTCCATAATGACCAACTCAACCAAGAGCAGAGCAAATTAGCGTCTGGTTTAAGACATGCTTTACTGAGCAGTAAATAATGGTGCAAACACCAATAAATTGACTATAACACAAACCTTGAATCAGTAGAGAATTAATTCACCTTGCATGATTCAATACTCTCCTCCCATAAATTTTGCGTATGCAATAGAGCTGGTAAGTCCCGCCCCTTCAGCTAACCCCGCTGGACCTCTAGGTTGAAAAACCGTCAATGCAAGTGAATGAGAGAAAATAATTATTTTCTAATCCCGTTTGAATTTTGCAATGAATGTAACATATGTTGTCTGTGAATTTTTTATATAATGTTTCGTGTAAAGAATGCTACAATTTAGCGGGTAGAATTTTCATACGGTTAGACTTTGTGTGAGAGCACTTTGTGGACTACAACTCTTTTGACGTGTTTGATATACATCACCCCCACTAACACACGGATCCCGCTAAACATGCCTGTGTCTTTGGTGCACTTCACCGCCTTCTTTCAGGGAGAGGACAAACTAGTTGAGCGTGGTGAAAACCGTGATTTGTGGAGGGAAAATGTGTTATGCGGCGACGTCACATATGGGACGTGTAGTCTTTCTCGTTATGTCTGTTCCACAACTGCTAGCCAAAGAATCATACAATAAACTGTCAAACTCGTTACATGAGAAATTATATAAAAATTCACAGACAACATATGTTACATTCATGGCACAATTCAAACGGGATCAGAAAATAATTATTTTCTCTCATGCACTTGCATTGACGCTTTTTCAACCTAGAGGTCCACTTTTACGGATGGGCGGGACTTACCAGCTCTATATGCAATAACGTTAGGCAAAAAAATTACCACTTTTCACTGCGTGTCTTTAGTAAATCCTGATGGTAGTTTTTTTAACACCAAAAGAGGGTTTGCGCTGCCATAAGCTGTTTGTAAATCTGCCCCTATATGATACATGAATGCTATTTGGCTAGTGAATTAGCTACATAAGTGTCATTTTTGGATATTATACTGTAGGCATGTTCCAAATGCTGTCAACATGCATAAAACATATGCACTGCTCAGCATGTTTCCTGAATAGTGAGCCCCTCAGGTGCAGCATTGTTATTGGCCGTTTAAAAGAGCACGTTCCACCCTGACGTTCATTAGAAAACCATGAGAAATAAAGCTATGTACACAGTAAAACATTATTGTGATTTTAACGGTAAAAGACTACAAAAACAGTAGAAATGCTACTGTGAAAAACTGTTAATTGGTTAACAGAAAGTTTCCTAACTATATATGGTAATAACTGTGATATACTGTATATATATATATATATATATATATATATATATATATATATATATATATATATATAAATGGTACATTTAATAATGTCATTTTACTGTAAAGTATCATTAAATTTACAGTTTTTGGAAGTGAAAAAAGAAGTTATTGTATAATTTACAGTGAAAAAAAATGTAAACTGACATTCCCACAATTCACAGCGTGACAATTCACAATTAATGCTTTTTTTTGTTTCTTCATAATTTTCATAGTTTTTCTAATCAGTTATGTACATTGGGGTTTTATGTTACATTGTATGTTGTTAAATTAATGTTTGATTGCATTTTTTTTATTTCAACATGTTACCATAATGTTTGTGTGAATGAAACTGTGCAGCTTCCATACATTAGTATTAACTTTCTTGTGGAAGAGCTGCTTGGGATGAGCTTTGATCATGTGACTCATTACTGCTGTGATTGTTGGCTGTCAGTGTATTACAATGGAACAAAACAGACATTAATACTTCAAAAGGTCAGTAAATTAACATTATATCAGATAATGAAATATGGTTTATTGCTGTAAAATTACATATGGTTAAAAGTCTGTTAAACCTAAAATGTTGCTACCGTATTTTTAACTTTAAATTAAATTAATTTAATTTAATATTAAATTCTGGTAACCACAGCAGCCAGTTTTTTTCCGTAAATTTAATGGATTTTTTTTTATAGTGTAGAACTATGCAAATATGGAAACAACCACACACAGTGTATAGCCAACATAACAGAGCTTCATCCATACACACACTGCACAATGCACGCAGGCTCCTCTGCAACCTGAACAAAGTGAACCGCTGAGCCGAAATGAAAGTGAATTAGCTTTTCTCTGTGGAGGAAAAGACAGCAAATGAACGATCAAGCCGAGAAATCCTCTGGGGGACTTCTACAACACTGCTATCTCTACGTGTCTCAAAGAGTGTTAACACACAGGACAGGTGAATGCTTGTTCCAAACTACACTCTACTGCTAACACACACAGAGACACATTAAATGATCTCTAATGCATGTCAGGCTTGGCGACAAAATATACTACATCACGAACAAAACACATGACCCTTCACTGTCAGTTACTAAGGCCTACATCTCAACACACACTCATCCCACTCAATCACTCTATGACACCTAAAAAACACAAAATGACACCCACAATTCACACACAAACACAATTTTGTTCACTCATATTTAAATAACCAATATGTAAAAACCAGTAAATGAAGTAGTGTATTTCCTCAATTATTAGATAAATTTTAATAAACGCAGGTAAACCGACATAGATTGTCTGGGTCCCCAAAATAAAAACTTAAAATGTAAGTAAACAAATAAATGAATAACTACATACATTTTGTTCACAAACAAAAGAAAGCCTTCATTTAGGATGTAATGATAGCCTCATGTAACGATTCGATACATATCACGATTATTGCGATACTACAAGACATGATAAAAGGTTGACAAAAACACTATTTGATATTACATTGTGTGTGTAAATGAATAGGCTTGGTGCTGATAACCCAATGCACAGGACAATGGTGACGCCAAAATAAAAATATTCATTATTCTGGAGTTGAAAATACAGGATAATGTTATATGAATATGCTTGCACTCTGTCACTGACTAGATATATTTAAAATAATGTAGGCTACTTTTTGCTGGTAAAATAATACATTTGGCATTATCAGGACCCACAAATATTCCCCCACTGAATTGCTTATATATGATATTCAACATTATATATAGTAGTTTAATGTAGTACAGACACCAAATTTAGAAAATTTGAATTTATTTTGGGTGAAATATCCACCATACAGTACATGTTGTATTTTTGTATTGGGATATACTGTATCGTGACATGATATATTGTTACACCCCTAATTATTATACATATTCCCATTATTTCCAACAGTAATTTTGAACAGTATTTTTAATGCAATAAAAAAATAAATAAAGAGTTTTAATAAATACCATGGTATAGCCTACACCAGTATTCAAAAGATTCTTTTTTAAAAGAAATTAATACTTAAATGTATTAAGGATGCATTAAATTGATCAGAAATGAGAGTAAATACAATTATTATAATGTTACAAAAGATTTAATTTTTAAATAGAAATGTGTTCTTTTTAACTTTCTGTTCATCAACAAATCCTAATATAGCATGAATAAATTACAATTTAAAATAACAAAATGTAAATTTCACACAAAATTTCAGTTGTTTTGTATTTTGATCAAATAAATGAAGTCATGTTGAGCATAAGAGACCTGAGCATTTTAAATCTTCTTGTATATAACATTTTATTTAAAAAAAAACTATTTAATTTTTTTTAACTCTAATTAAAAAAATAAATACAATTATTTTGTCCCATTTTTTCTGCTTAACAAAACTATAAAATAAGATAAAATGGTCCTAGAAAGGACAAATGTTCCATATGCATATTTGTAATTTGAATACATTTCATTCATAAACAGACACGTATATTTGTCTATATACAGTATGAATGTACTGTATGTTATGTGCTCGCTGCAGTATTTGGCCTGCGTTTGAGTGGGGTTAGGTTCAAGACCCGCTTCTGTTCGTCATGCACCCCGAGTACCCTGCCAAGCAGACATTAGTGCTCACACACACACACGCTCACACACCTCTCCCCACGCAGGGTTAATGAAACAGCGTGACACCTCACTTTATTTTTTTTATTTATCTGTTTGGGCATTATCCCGGTTCCTCTCCAGCGTTTGACCTTGTTGGCTACTGAGCGAGTCGTGGCTATTGATTTTAATTACCCAGCGGGAATTTACTGCTCGCCTTTGCCGCGCTGCTATTGGCCAGAGAAAATAGCTTTGTGTTGCCCCTCTATGTGTGTGTGTGTGTGAGAGAGAGCCTGGTGAATCTCGAACCTGCTGGGCGTTTTCTATCTTCGCAGCAATGTATGTTTTCGCCTCTATCATTCTCTCTCTCTCTCTCTCTCTCTCTCTCTCTCTCTCGTTGTGGCTGCAGGTAATTTGTTTTATCTAAATGATAGTGCCCCATGCCTCCCTGTGCTGGTGGATGTGGTACAATGCCCCCCGTTCCAAAACACATTTATCTCGCTGTGTGTCTTGGGGTTGGGGGACAGGCCGGCGGACAATAACCTATACACACACACACACACGGCTTAACAATTCGGCTGCCCCCGAACGACTTTTATACACACTCCCCACCCTGAGGAACACACACATAGTGAGCTGTTGCTCTCCGGCTCTCTTTCCATATAGAGAAAAGGTCAACGCCTGGAGCTCAAGGTCACGGACTTTAAAAATGAGGGAGTTTTGATAACTTGTTAGAGAAAGAGTAAAGAAACCCAAAGTTTCTTCAACTTGAGTGGGCAAGGCTATCGCTGACTAGCGGTCGTATCTATTTTTTCACGTGTGCGTGTGTGCGCTGTTAGCTAAACGGCCGGGACCGTACAGAGGTGTCATTCTCAATCGCGGCGCTTTTCAACTCCGTTAGCAGGAACACGACGGGGCCTTTGATGCCGGCGCAGCTGTCGGCTTCCTTCTGAAGAGAACTAGACGAGGGGAAAATTGCTAGCTTTCATACGGAGCGGGACATCTTGTCTATATTCTCAAATCAATCAAGCGTAGAGGTCATCACAGTGGCTTCTGTCTCTCCGACTCCCTCCATCTCTCTCGCTCTCTGTTTGTCGCCCTCCCTATTCTTCTAAGAGCACTGGCTGTCATCTGCTTAATGTTGGGAAGGTTAAATGGTTTCAAATATGAGCACGAAGCTGTCAAGTGCCACAATTCTTCTCTCATCCTCCTGACAAAAACAGCTGAAGAAAAAGAGGATCTATTACACATACGGATATTACATTTCATCACGACAATGATACTCTCAGATCTGTGCAGGCTCTTTTGACTTTGGACGCAGGCCCATATTGTGTAATTATTGCTCAAACAAGCGATCCCTCTTCTAATGCATTTATTGTTTTACATTTGATACTGGTTTCTTTTCTCTCGATTTTTCTGTCGTAATATGAGAGGTAGAGGGAGTGGAGTGGCCCTCCTGTGATTGATCTATCATTTGGGACATGAATCAGACTGGAGAATAGCACTGGATGGCACAGTTACTAAGCAACCTCACTTGCTTTGTGGTCTAGCTGTCCATGTGCGATGGTATGTTTGAAATGAGGGGTTTTTGGCGTGCAAATTCACTGTGTGATTCTCTAAATGGTGAAGGGCGTCGAATGCATATAGAGGATCAGAGATAGGAGAATGAAACTACCCTAGGAGCTGTGGGACAAATTAGCCAATTTGGGGAACAGACTTGACATTATACTTCGTGTTGGTTAACCACATAAGATATAAAAAATAAGTCATTTTCTACAAAAAAAATTATAAAAAATTGTGAGTAGTGCGTACCTTGATGGTCCAATGCTAGAGTCATGTGGGTGGTTGCCAGGGTGTTGCTGTGCAGTTGCTAGGATGTTCTGTGTGGTTGCTAAGGAGTTCTGGTGAGTTGCTAACTGAGCCTAGTTCAAAAGAGCCCACCTCCAGGTTTACATGATATTCTGGTCCATAGAATATGGCTTGGGTATATGGGATTTTTTTACCTAATTTATGGCAGAACTAAGTCAGTATGCGTAGAAAAGCACACCAGATTTTTCTGCTCACCAGTCGTTCTAGAAGCCCTGTCAACAAATTCACCGGAATCACCACAATACACCACATTTTCACAAAATGTCATGTCCTCCAGAATATTGTGTTGTATGAATATCTAACCATGCAATATATCAAAAGAAACGCCTCAGCTTTAAATAACAAACAAACAAAAGAAGTTGGTAACACTTTACGGCAAGGGTACATGAACTATCATGAATTCATGTATAAGTTAATGCATGAATTATGCATTCATTCATGCATTAATATCTCATGAATCATCAGGAACTAACAGTTCAACAGTTGTGTGAAGTTCAATGTTGTTTTCATTTTGCATCGGCAGTTATAGGGTTAAATGCGGTGAGTAAAACACTTTCTGCGGGACGAGCCTTTACATCTGAAGCCACTGGCCTTCATCTCGCCACCTTCAGTCACCATACCTGCTACGCTTTACGGCGTTTATATACTTTTACTCTGCCGAGTGTGTGTTCGCCGCTGCGACTCACACTTTCTCTCTCCCATCTAAAAGAGCTGTGTCTTTTTAAAGATGCTTTGTTCCTGTGGCTCATGCCGAGCCGCACTCAGTGACGGGGAACGCAATTTCATCTGTGTTTCCTTCCTGGTTAAGGTATCATGCAGCTCTCGCGCTCGCTGATGGTGGATGCCATCATTGCGAGATATTGCCATGGTGACTCTTTGGCCATGAAGGACTTGCCTGGCATTTCTCTGAAGTCTGCACTTTCACCCGCTATAGTGGCGTGCCGTTAAAAGTGCTGTATTCAGCGGGTCCCCGAGATTCACCAGCTTCACTCCGAGTCGCTCACTGACGGACAACAGCCGCCGTCGCGCCGCTTCCACCATTAATGACGACGAGATAGCTGCATCTGTAGAGGCCAGCTGCTCTATCCTGGCATCGGACAGTGAGCTGGGTGAGCTCTGTGGACCTCCCCCTCTGCCCTCCAAGCTCGTCAGGGGAACGGGGCCAGCATCAAATCCAAGCCTGTACTCTCACAGGCCGTGGCGAGCCTCGGGATTGCAGTGGCCTGTGCACAACCCAGATCTGGATGGATGTTTCCTGCAAAGGGGGCGCGTACTTCTGTCTCAGCAGCATTCTCCGTGGTGGACGGTGCTAAAGACAGAGGATAACACTCTCTTCCTCCAGTAGAAGAAGCTGTAGCGGCCCATCTCTTACCCGCCTCTGCTGGACGGCGGATAAGACGGCACTACATACTAAAGCTTGCCGCACTACTTCCAATTTGCGCTGCAAAATCCGCTGCACAGGCCACTGGGCTGGAAGATGGCTTCTCTCAAAGTTTCAGAGAGACACCTTTGGCTGACGGTATCTGAGATCGTTCCTTCGACGCGCCCATCTCCCCAGCTGGCCTCTTTGGATCATCCGTCATAGATTTTCGCATAAGGTCATTATGGGACCTTAATGAGCAGATAAAAGCTCTAACATAAACATACACTATTGGAAGCAGCACAACCAAGAGAAAAGCTATGAAATTAGGAGAATGGACAATTGGGAATAATTGAATACTCATTCTTGGAAAAAAATATATTGAAGTGCAAGTCAGTGATTCTGATGTGTTTAGGCCAGCAGAGAAGGCCTTGCTGGCCCTGACAGCTCACCACATGGAAAATTCTCTACTCTTTCAGAAGTTGCACAATACGATATAACATATAGGCCTACCATTTAACTGTGAAAACACAAAAAGTCAACAGAAAAATCTGTCAAAGGCAGGGAAGTGTTGTCTCATAAATTACAAGAAATTCTGTCAATGGCAGAGAAAGAAGTTAACCAAACTAGAAAATAGTATCTTGGCTACAGTGCAGTAATGCAGAACATAAGACATACAATGCATTACAAATTTGAGTACACTAGATCAATGAACATAAAATTCATTTTTGCAATGCAGCACTGGACCAAAAGGTCAAGTGACAGTTTCTCAACTACTCCAAAATTCTCTCACACTAGCTCATGGGTCGGCAAAGCTCAACAAATGGTGCAGGACGAGTTATGCACCACAGTATAATTCTTCAGGTTATGGGTTAATAACAAACCCGTGGGCTAATATTACCAAGATGCCCTTACACTGAAAAAGGAATCACGTACAATGGTTATTTGGATTTGATATTCAGATGCAATTTTATGGGCATACTGAGTTAATTTAAATTTAAACGACTTATTTCACCATTGATAAAGCATACTGCATTTTTTTGTACTTAGTAGTGAGATTCAGTCGAAACCAATAATTTATGGCCATATACACACATGGAAAGATAATCCATTCCTTCATTTTTAATATGGATGTTATTCCAAAAGATGGTTGATCTAAAATCTAAAAGTGGTCTTAAATTACAAACTACACAAATGGCTCGAATTTTTACATTAGTCTCATTCAGGGAAGGCACCAACGCCAAAATGAATTTCATAAGACTCCAGACATTGATTACAGTACACAAATTCATTTTACTGATGCAAAGTGGGCCTATAGGGGTTATTGTCTTTAATAAGTAGTGACAGATTAAATCTGAGTCTATCGTGATCTATTACCCTCACCAGATTGAAATGCATAGCTGCATTTGAGCTCAAGTGTCTCTGAATTCTGGGAAATAGCTTGTCTATTGAAGTGGTATCATCATTGAACATGCCAAGTGCATGCACTAAGAACAGTGATACACTCCAAGCAAAGTGACACACACAAACGTGTGTTAAAGTCTGAGATGCATTGCTCTTCACAAGCGCAGCGGGACACGTGTAATATTAGTGCTAAGAGCCCTGGCCATCACACTGCCTTCACAGCTCATAAATCATCTACTCATTACAGCTCAGATCATAAACGTACACCCATGAGAGAGAAAGAGACAAACTCTCAGGCTAATATATTCCAACCTAACGCTCTTTATGACTGCTGCCCAAGCAAAAAGAGCGTCCGGTACCTCTGGGGTGATATTGGGTGGATAATGCTATCGGAACAGCAAAAGGCACATTCAGATGCACTACAACACGTCAGCCTGCTCTTAAAAAATAAACGGAGAGTGGATACTGAATATCCCGGGTGTGTCGGTGTTAAGATTAGCTGTGAGATTATGTGGCCTGAGTAAAGAGGCGCTGGAGAGATTTGACACTCGTTACTATTGAACAAAATACAGAAAGTTGCAGCAAAGGCTACATAAGCTATAAAGGCTAAACGGTGAGTGGTTAATCAATACAGAAGCTCTGCATAGGGCGCATTAATGCTGTGATGGTTGGTACAAACACATCCTGACATAAAGGACGGGACCTTTCATTTTATTTGGCGATTAGCATGCACTGCAAAACAGGAACTTGCCATCCTGCACACTTTTAGACACTAAAAGTTTCACTTTATGTTGTGTTATCAGCAATATGGTACCCATTTTACACAATCAATCACAAGATCATCTTATCCCCGGGTGTTTGACCTCACACATACTCATTCACAGAACAATGCAAGAGTTTATTCTAGACAACAGGGGCTTTCGCTTTCGGAAGTTATAGGAACTCAGGCGCGTTTAGACAACACCGTTTTCAAATAAAAACAGAAAACGTTTTATGCAGTTTGACCGCACAACGAATATGTTAATTTGTGAAAATGGTGACATTATGCGCATACGCATTACGTGTTCAGTCTATAAGCGCATAGTGTTTCTTTACAAAGTGACTGTGGCAAGCAGGGTGGGGCAAAAGCCACGAGGGAACATTGTGAGGCTGGTGGCAAGATTGATAATGAGTAGTTAACGAAAGTTATCATGAGCATTGTAATATTTAAAGCGGATGTCAAAACAAATGTCAGTAGACCAGGACATTTTTTTTTTAAATGAGCAGTTCGTTCATAAATCCTCTGCTGGAAATACAAAGCGGAAGACAGAACATGAGTGCAGTGATGAAAAGGGGTGGGACTACATAAAGTCTAGGCCAAATTGAGGGAATCATTCAATCTGGAATCATTAGTCAACTACAACATGGTTCCAATACAAAAATAAAATAAGTTAACCTTTAAAGGAGTAGTTCACTAGTTCACTAAAAAAACTTTTGCTGATAATTTACTCACCCCATGTCATTCAAGATGTCCATGTCTTTCTTTCTTCAGTCGAAAAGATATTAAGGTTTTGATAAAAACATTCCAGGATTTTTCTCCATATAATGCACTTTACTGGTGTGCATTATATGGAGCACGGTTCAAGGTTCAAAAGACAGTTTCAGTGCAAACCGGGCTTTAAACAATTCCAGACGAAGAATAAGTGCCTTATCTAGCGAAACGATCGCTCATCTAAAAAAATTAACAAAGTTTAAGTTTTATAAGCTCAAATGGTCACTTTGCTCTGTTCTGTGATGCGCGTTTGTGACTCTCCTGTTATGAACGAATCTTTTCCAGAGTCAATTCGTTCATTTCGTACGTTGAATGAACCAAATGACACGAAAAAAGATTAGTTCATTTCAGAGTCACGAACACGCATCACAGAACAGAGCAAGGCGAACCATTTGAGCTTATAAAACAAACTTTTTTTTTTAATGAGCGATCGCTTATAAGACCCTTATTCATCGTCTGGAATCGTTTAAAGCCCTTTGACATTTGCAGTTTGCACTAAAACTGTCTTTTGGACCTTGAACCGTTTGTTTACCAGTAAAGTTTATTATATGGAGAAAATTTAGATATTTTCATCTAAAACCTTAATTTCTTTTCGACTGAAGAAAGAATGACATGGACATTTTGGATGACATGGAGGTGAGTAATTATTAGCAATTTCTTTTTTAAAAGTGAACTACTCCTTTAAGGGATTCTGTTATTTGATTTGTCCGTCACTCAGCACTTCAACCTAATTGTCAAAATCATAATATTTGATTTAATAAAATTATAATATAGTTATCAAATAAACAGTTTCCATAATTTCCTTTAATACGATGGAATTATCGGACTATGCAAGGTTTTTATATGTTAAACTCGTCTCCAAATTTGCAACAATGTAGCAATAAAAGCACACTGTTTTTAAGGGCAGCATCTTCCACCATCTTGCTCTATTATTCAGGCATACATAGTATCATCTGGCTCCTGTTTATACATACTGCTCATTTCTGCTCTCATGCTTGTCTGGGACAGTGTGCACACCTGGCAGGTCAGTAAGATTTCAAACAATTTAATTGCGTCTCACAAGTGTACATTATGATGCTTTTTGTTGCAGACAATAAACCCTTATGAAAGGGGTGACAAGCTTCAGTCTTGTAGTGTGCACTAGAATTTATGGACATTTAACAACAGACGCCCGTATGCAAATGCATGGAAATGCATGGGCACTAAATAAATGAAAAACAAATAAACAAACGCAAGGAAATACGAACAAACATGAAAACAGTAATCTTCAGATAATTGGTTGCCGGATGGCTCCAGCAGTGTGCAGGTGGTTAGTGAGGCCCCTGTCATTGGCTGTGTGTGGGAAGAGATGAGATTTCCCTATGGTGTGTATAGTGATGCTATAAGAAGCAACATCCACCGACAAAGAGAACAGGGAGAGGGTCAACAGCAAAGATTCTCATTATGAATCAAATTCAAGAGCCTGAAGCACTTCTAACCATGCAATCGCAGACATACTCACATAAATGCACTGAAATTGAAAAAAAGAAGAAGCTTGAATTCTAAATCCTTCGTAATACCAAATAACACTTACATCAAAAGAGGCTTATAATACCTGGAGAAAGCTATCCATTAGCATTCACGTTCATCTCAATGTCAGTTGCTCAGCTAGTCCACTCAAAAGTCCGTGAATCAACTTTTTTGTGATTGAACAACTTTCTGTTATATTTTAAAGGGGGGGTTGACTGCGATTTCACTTTTTTTCATTTTAAATAGTGTGTAATGTTGCTGTTGGTGCATGAACAGTATCTGCAAAGTTACAGCGCTGAAAGTTTAGTGTAAGCAGAGATATCGTCTTTTAAAAATCAGGAAGTATAATTGCCTACAAAAACGAACTCGTTTTGGACTACAGCTGGGTTATGGTACGTTACTAACCTACACATTTGCATCAACCACTCCCTCCGGAATATGCAGGAAAGGGCACGCGCATATTTCTGACGCACGTCGAGTGAGTTCACGTCGAGTGTTCACCCAGCTGTCAGGTCTTCTGTGTTCGGCTTCCCACAGACGCTATACTTCAACAACAATGGATACAATTTATGTTTGATATTCCTGAAAGTGACAATCGTAATCTAGCTCTCTGTGCTGTGCATTTATGGAACAGCTTCCAGAATCTCCACGAGTTCAACACCGGATTCAACAAGAAACTGTTACTAAAACATTAAGCAGTTCCAACTTTAAAACCAGAGGCAGCAGTTGTTGGGACACAACCTGTAAGTAGGCTAAGACTTAATCATTTTAAATGTATTTGCATGTATAATTCCCGACGTAGCGTTGTGTTTTATTTCTTTTCAAATACCAGCGCTGGCTTTGTAGGCTTTATGGGCTACTAGTTAGGCTATTTTGTGTCTACGGCAAACGTCAGTACAAACATTATGGACCTGAATTTTGTATAAGTACTAATGTTGTAAATGTATTTTTTTATGTATATATGCTTTAAGAATTTATTTTCGATTTGATCAAGAACGTAAACTTGCCAATGCTGTTTGAGTATAACATTAGTTAGCCAGTCAGTTGCTATCGTTGCCAGTCAGATGCTATTGTGTAAAACAAACGGGTATATGGTTAAAAAATGTAGCAAATTATCATTCAGAAACCTTTAGTAAGAGCCGTGTGTGATGAGGTTCTGCTTGACTCGATTCATTGCGGCTTTCTCGGTCTGATTCTGCCTCACTGATACTGCAGTCTCGACATCATTATTTACGTGTATCCACTGTCTATGGTATCCACCTTTGCCATGCCCGTTTCGCCCGTAAAGGTAATGGCCGTTAACCTTTCGGACAACGTGAGCGACAGTTTAGCCAATCACAACACACCGACCCAAACGAACCAATCTGAGCCCACTGACATGTTTCTGAGGGAGTGTTTTCAGAGACTCAGGAAGTCAACCGCTCGTTCAGGAGAGCGCGGCTTACAAAAAAGGTGAAATTTATGAAAAATAAGACTTTAAAAAAGAAAAACCACGGATACATGTTATATTGCACCTCATAAACACAATCGTGCAAAGAAAAAAAACCTTTAAAAATGTTATGTTATACTTGTCAGCACGAGTGATAATAATAAGAAATGTTTTTTTAAACACCAAATCATCATATTAAAATAAGGATCATGCGACACTGAAGACTGGAGTAATGACTGCTGAAAATTCAGTTTTCCCATCACAAGAATAAATTATAAATCATATTTTGTTTACATTTCAATTTCTCTTTTCTTGCTTGGCAAAGGAGGGTGAATGAACAACAGAAAGCACTTGCTCTTTCCACGGCCAGTAGATGGCCATAGATCTTGTGTTTATAGGAACTGACCCACCCTTGAATCCAAAATGACTTGCATCACATTTAAAAAAAAATGACACAAACATGGACCACACCCTGTCTGTCTTCACACAATAAGGCTCATGTGATCTCCCCCTCACTCACTAATGCGTCATCAGTATAATACTCCAAAACACCCTAATGCAGGGCTGCGTGTCCCAGGTGGCTCACTCCATCTGCAGCAGCGGCGTAATGGTGTGTGTGTGAGAGAGTGAGGGTGTGTGTGTAGTGATCAGGCTATAGCTAGCCTCAACAGTGGTGATATAATGTGTGTGTGCATAAGTGTGACCCTATGGCGGTAAGTAGCTGCCCTGCTGCGCTGAGGGATGTCTGGGGTAATTATCATAGAGCAGATGAGCCCTATGAACCAGCCAACATGGCGCCATGCCCCCTCATGGGGCACAGGGGCAGAAATCACACAGGGCACGTACACACATCCATACGCAGGCTGTAGGAGGTGGAGGCAGGTGTGCAATCGGGGAAAGATGGTAATAACAGCCAGACAGGGTGACGTCTGAAGAGGTGCCCTGGTGTGAATGTCTGTGTATGTGTTTACGCATTGGTTTTCCGTGGTTTTGCAGACTTTCCCCACCTGAGTACCCTTTGGCCTTGTGGGACGTCTGAGATTATGAGGGCACAGCCGGTGTCATCATAATTTCCATTACGCAGATTTACATTTTTGACAAAGAAAGCTACTTTGCTGTTTATGTGGAGGTGAAAGTAATGTTGAAATGTGTTTTGCTCTCCCTGTTTAAAGTGCAGAAACAATTACAGTGAGTAAGCTATTCTTAGGATAATTTCCCCAAAGAGTGTAAACACTGCGGATCTATGGTGCTTTCAAAATATTTTGCTTGTTTGAGCGGTCTGACGTTTCAACTTCTGGTACGATATTGGATCGGGACTACCTGCCTGTTTGAACTGGGATTTGGGAAATTTGTTTGGAAGCAAGTTGAATAAATGACGCCTCAAAACATGTGGCTTGTTGAGAAGAGGTTGACCTTGGTGGGGCAATACAACTGCTAAAAAATCCCAAAGAGTTAAATTGAAGGAGGGACCCAACCATTTGTAGAAAACAATCAGAACAACCTAGCAACCCCAGCAATCTGCTAAAAAAATGTCATAACACCATAGCAACTGCTCACCAATGTCCTGGCAACCACCTACAATGCCTCACATGAGCATCACACACTAAAAAAGAGAAGACAATAATAAATGGTTATATATATATATATATATATATATATATATATATATATATATATTTTATTTATTTTTTTTTTTTTTTAAGTATTATTAAGTATATATTAAATATATAAATTAGGACATTAACTAAATACGTATATTATAAAATATTGTTTAATAATAATTAAACAAAATAGATGGCCATTGGCTGCAACAAGTGTAATTAAATAAATAATAATGAATATTTTATTTGTGTACAAGAAAAACAAAACATCAAAGCCTGGTTACTGGGATGGTGACTGATGTTCATCACAGTCGGCATTTGTCATAGTAAATATTTCTGTTTTTAAATAAAAAATGTAATGAAATAAATGAATATAATAAATGAAACAATATAATTTAATTAGCATCAATATCTGTTTACAAGAAAAGCAGAAGATCAAAGCCTAATTATTGGGATGGTGACTAATGTTGTAGTCAGATCTAACACTTCACATGACCAAAAAAATAAACAAAACAAAACATTTACACTTGTTTGTTTAAAGAAAAACAAGTATGGGGAGAAGAAGGGATTCTCTGATGCAGGTGTGCCATTTCTTTTCCCTCCCTCCCTTCCTCCTTTCCTTTTTCCCAGGGGACGGAGAGTAGGTGGAGTGGACCCAGGGAGACAGCCTGGCGCCAGTCTGCACTCCATCTCTACTGCACTAACACACACATGAACATACACACACTGATGGAGATGAGACTGAGATAGACTGAGAGATGGAAAAACAGAGGGATGAGAGTTGATGCAAGTGAGATGGCAGAGATTCAAGCTGAAATCCATCCACATTAGCTCCATTAGATGTGAGCATCAGATCTAGGTTGAGATCGTGAAGCAGCATCACAGGGTACGGCTGGTGTTAGGATGCTGAGAGCAGACAGCGACCTCCTAAAATCACCACAACTTCTCACACTCAACAGGCAAAGTGTTCATGCTAGTGCACAAAACAGTTCTCAACTGCATAATCTAATAATCCCTTCTGGGAAATTCATACCACAGTTGTACATTAGGTGGACACTGAGGGTTCAATATTAATAAGTAGATCTGTTCAACAGACGATGTCTAAATGTGCAGCTGGGTTTAGTGACGGTAAGGCATGCCGATAAAGTTTGCTATTGTAATGTTAGCAGGGACAGCAATGATGTCATCAGTGTTTTTTGTCCATAGCACACAAGGTGACACTTGCAAGATCAAAACAATGACACACTCGGCTAAAAAAGGTCTCAAAGGAAGTGATATCAGCACAAGATGGTGGTAAAAGCCGGATGAAGGTCAGAGGGCTGGTGAGAAAGAGATGGACCACTCGTATTGGAAGGCAATGCTCAATATGGCTGCACGAATGGATGTCCTGCCTTCTCAGTTAAATAAACCAATTGCCTTTTTGAGAGCAGGACCTGCATGAAAATGCAGCTTTTCAGCATGAAATTGGATAACTTTTCACGATTTCTGAAAATAAAACAGGAAAATATAGCTATGCAACATTATAATTCCATTAAAAAAGACGTCCTTTTCACACTCAATGACCAGATGACGTCTGGCAAGCACTGCATACAAACGTTTTAAAACAAAATATCGAGGGCTCTGAGCCAGAGGGGCGTAAGTGGCTTTTAATAAACTTTACAGGAGAGACAAAACAAAATTTCGACCAAACTTCAATCACCTCTATTATTAACCTTAAACCACAAACATTGCAACCACAGGCATACTTACATTAATGAGTATTTAAGTAAAAAATTATGTCATATTAACACAATAAACATGTTCTGAAACATTTTCAAATAAAAAAATCTGTCAAATACATCAGATACACCTTTTTGTTGCTTTATTCAATACAGTTTGATCTCAGATAGGTATTTTGGCACCATTGGATAGAGCTCATCAAGACCTTTATTTTGATATAAAGAACTCATATTCGCCCAAAATGCCACTTACGCGCCTCAGGCTCCAAGGCCTCGATTTACACACACACACACACACACACACACACACACACACACACACACACATATATATATATATATATATATATATTTTTTTTTAATATATAATTTATATATATATATATATATATATATATATATATATATATATATATATATATATATATATATATATATATATATATATATTTTTTTTTTTTTTTTAGTAGGGCTGGGCAATCGATTAATCGCGATTAATCGCATCCAAAATAAACGTTTGTGTTTATGTAATATATGTGTGTGTAGTGTGTATAATTATTTTGTGTATATAATTACACACACATTCATGAATGTATTCACAAAATATTTGCATGTATATACTTTATATATATTTACACATAATTAATATTATGTATAAATATAAATATTTGCTATATTAAGAACATGTTTCTTAAATTTATACATGCATGTGTGTGTATTTATATATACTAAATAATTATACTCACTACACACAAATATATTACATAAACACAAACTTTTATTTTGGATGCGATTAATCGCATTTAATCGTTGCCCAGCCCTAATATATATACATAAAAATACAGAATTGACTGTGTTGGTTCAAAGATGTCACTGGTATAGTTATATTTTAACCATCAGATATGATGGTCACTTTCAATTCCCAGTTACTAGAAGAATCTTGAGTCGTGCAACTTTCAGTGTCCTACACTAAACAATTCCACGGCATAATCAAATATTCTACTGCACACAAATCTATAGCAGCATCATTCATCTTAGTAATGCTTCTATTACTCCTGAAAGTCTACGGCCTAGAACTATCAAAATACGAGAATTTAGACAGCTCGCCCTATTTGTGTAAAATTAATTACACTGCCAAATTCTAAGTGCTCCGTTTTAATTTTTAAAGCAAGTCATTTTTTGCATTTGTCAGGATCTCATCTCTCTGCTCGCTCTCCTTGCATCCTGTCCAGATCTGTAAACCATCTGTCCCTTGGGGGCGTCCCTGCCTGGCACAGCTTGCCAGCCTGTCTGACCACATCCCCGCTGGCAAGAGTGCCAGCTGCAAGTTTGCTCTCTGTATCTCTCGCTCTCTCACTCTCTACCCCACATACCCCCATCACTTTTGGTGCCCACAGTCAGACTGGTGTCTCCAGATGCCCGGGGGGAGGGGGGTTTGGGATGGTACTCTGCCTCCTAGACAGCAGATGCTGCCAATTAACTACCCCGCCACAGGCTCACAGAGGGACAATGTGCATGTGCAGGGCAGAAGTGAAGTTGTGTAGAGGTATATATGTTTGGGGTATACCGGCCATTGTATTTATGGAATTGACCGAAGTCATCCAGTCTCAGACAGACATATAGCACTACGCTCTCCTCTCTCCTCTCGTGTTCTTGGCCTGTCCCTCAGTGCCACATGCCACACTGGAGCCTCTGAGACATCTCAATTGCATCCAGAGAACAACATACCAGGCAACTGGCCATGTCCCTGTGACTGTGAGGGCAGAAGACACACGATTCTGCTAACCTTGCAGTTCTCCTATATCATTCATTACAAAACACAGTGGGACCTATCATGAAAAATGGGATTTTACTTGCTGTTTGGAAATAGAAAAGTTAAATGTACTACGTTGAAAAACTCTACAGACCCTCCCGAGTCCACCCTGAACAACCCGAAAAATGAAGAAAAAAAAATTTGGTTATAACATCAAATTAACATTTTACCACGCACATTTGCATATCAAAAGGATTCAGCAACTTAATTAACAACGACTTGCTGGTCGTTGCTGGTACAAACAGGCTAACCAATCAGAACAGAGGTAATTTACATCTCAGAAGATCATATTCACCACAATATAGGAAAACAAATATGGAAATTATATTTTGCACAAGAAAAAAAATCTTACTGTAATAAGGAAATATCTGAGACACTGATTTTCATTAAAATCAGCATCAATTTAAAACAGTACAACACATCCTTCCACGGTAAATACTTAAATAATAGTGTAAAAAATATAATTATACAGAACACATATGTATTTAATATTACTCTAATATTAAATTAAATAGTAACAGGATAATTTTCTAGCCTGACTTCGTCATACTCATATTCTAGTCAGAATATGATTCTGATACTGCTCCATAGGGCTTTGATTATGAGGCGTGTCTTAACCGAACCAGGAAAAAAAAGACTCAATTGGATAGACCTACAACCAATCAGAGCAACGCAGTAAGTCAACTACATAGTTGCATAGCATAGTTGTCAACAAAACTCAACTGTGCGCACGTTGGAAGTAGTAAATTAATGAGTGTTGATTCTTTTACTTGGTCCCCCATGAGTGCGTCCAAAAGAGAAACCACAACGACCACAGGGTTTTCATTGCGTCCCATCTTCTTAATGACCATTGGAGCCAGCTGATAAATTCAACTTTTGCCGAATCCCATAGGAAGGATGGCAAACGCATCTTTCCAATCGACAAATGCCTTGTTTACAGTTCTCTGTTCGTCTTTTAAAATGGGCTGTTGATTTATTTTACAATAGACGCGATAGCGTAATCTCAGTTCTCCAGCTGCAGTCATCTTTGAGGGAAACCAGTTCAACCCAAGAGCTCTTTGATAACGTGATGATTACGTAACTGCAGATAATCTGTGCCCATCATCGTATAAAGCCTGCCCTGGCAATTTGATTGGCCTGACTCTTCATTTTATGAAACTGACTTGGTAGAAGTGAAACCAACCATTAACAAAGTGCATCATATCTCAAAACTGCAGCAGAAAATAGTAAAAACCCTAATGGAGGGTGACCAATTCAAACACTAAAGTGATTTGTAAAGTAGATTAGTAAAGCCGATTGTAATTCTTCCTCTACGAGCTCACCGGAGGGCGTTTTGTGGGCTTTCTGCTTGAGAGATTCAAATGGCGGCTTCCCTGCTTTCTGTCTCTCATTCTTGTATTAGACGAGGTGACAGATTACTACTTACAGAGGAGAGAGAGAGAACTTTGGCTGCAAACGGGGAAGGAGAAGCTGGAACTGCGGCATTATGCAGTAAAGGTAAATCACTCAGCGCGATGGAGCTCTACAAAGCCATTTACACATATAGCACCTCTGCATGCAAATTCATAACAGCTCGCCGCACGCCGGCCAGGTACGTGCACTGGTGGAATGGGTTTGACTGAGTATAACCTCTCCTTCTCTCCCTCCCTCGCTCCGTCTTCCGGATGTAAAGTACACCATGAACAGCCAAGCATCTGCTAAGAGTCTGCGATTGATGAAGCTGATGCGGCAGGGATTGAATCCCTGTTAGTTTTTTGTCGGAACACAGGCATCCTTTTTAACGTAAAAGTCAGAATAATTGCATAAACTGTTGGTAGAGCTATAGGATCTTTTGTATATGATATGTGAGATTCAATGAAAATGTGTTGTGCTAATTAGCCTGTGCTAATAAGCTTTTTCCTTTGTGCTGTGAAACTGTACTTAAAGTAATTACACAGGAGGGGGAGAAAAATTAGTAATTAACCTTTCCTATTATTACAGAAATTTTAGCAGAAATATTTTTGTCACCTTGCAGGTCGATACGAAAACATTTCCCGCTAATTCAGAGAGGAAGGCACGTTCTTTAAAATCACAAATAGTATTGGATAAATCATTTCTGACCCGTTGTCCCCCAAACCACAGTCTAATTAAGCATATAAGGCCCTTCATCTCCAGCAATGACTCTGAGTTCTGGTTGGGTTTGATAACATAGACGCCATAGTTCTAATATCCCTCATTCTTACAGGACCTATTCGTCCATTCTTCCCATGGAACAGCTTAATGGATGGCTTGCCATCCTTGTCATTTAGCATCATTAAGAAATTAGCTGCTCATTATCAAAAGCACATACACCTATTCTCATTCTGACAGTTTTTTCTGCTACATGTCCGTCAAAAGTTAGACCAGGGGATGCAAATCACACGTAGCTGGTCTAAACTACATACAAACAACCATTATCGCTCCATAATGGTGGAGAGTTCAAAGTGCATCCTTGAGAAACTCACAAATCAATAGTGAAGGCTTTCATGGTGGGCTTTAATGAAGGCAAAGGGCCATGGGAAAGGGGATAAAATGACCTTTTATGTACTCCATACATACATGCATCCATTAAACCTACCACAAATTAGATGCATTGAGGATATGGGATGCATGTATCAATATCTTTGTGCATTACTCAATGACGCCTCCGTATAAAACACATACAGTAGAGTGGAGGATCCACAGTGGTTTATTGGCATAAATGTGTATTATTGCATACAGAGTAAAATGTTTAGTTTCCAAAGTCACCTGATCTCCGAGGACCAGAGCGATCGGAGCTCTCACTAATCTGAAAATATGTTTGGGATATGTGTTCCCTCTGCACACTTCGCTACTCAGCCTTGCCTGAGCTATAAGCTCCAACACCGGCAGGAAATGGCATTCAGCCAGAACGGAGATAAAACATAATGCAAAAACGCCACTCTGCCTGGCCTTGTCATCCACCATGTTATCCTTCCCTTCCCTTCAGTCTGCCACTCTGTGTCTACCCCCCACCCCTGTTTCTCATTTCCTTTCAGGAACGAAAGAACAGGACCCCCAAAATGAATAATGAAAGATTGGCATCAATGTTTTATGAAGTAGCCACCATATTATTTTGAAGGAAGGCAAGGATTAATGAAAATATCACTTATTTATTTGTGTCTAGAGGAGAGAAAAGAGTGAGTAAGTGAGGAGGGGAACCGCATTAGTGGATCCAGGGGAAGACTTTGGGCTATACGGTGACCACACACTCCTCTTTCAAACCCACTGAGATCTTCCACACATACCGCAGAACCCTGAATGGGCACCGGTAAGCTTCATAAAAAAAGAAAATCAACCCCAGGTCAACGAGAAGAATTCATTGAGGGGAAGGAAACTCAAGTTTATTAAAAAAAAGGACCCGAGTTCGAATGAATTATTCTTGCTGATCCTAAAATGTGATCTAGAATCTGATTTACTCCAGTGTTAGGGACACCTGAGGTTTTAAAAAAAAATCAGAGGCAACACATCTACTATCATGAAGCCAGTCAAAAGCATCCATTCACCTCAAAATCCCAAAATATGAAATTACACTTGCTTTTAAAGAAAGTGAAATCTATTGTAGTGCAATTAAGATTTTTTCTTTGCATTGTGAATATTCATGACCGTTAGACACATCTGACTTCTGAATTCTTAGTGTAATGCAATAATTTAATGAGCATAAGAATTTATGTGAAAAAAGGTATGTGTAAAATATAAGTTGTTGTATATGCCTTTAATTATTGTTAGATTTTTAAGCATTTTTTTTTTTAAAAATGTATCGCATTACTATTACAACAAAAGAACAGAAACAAACAACGGTGGATGGATGAATTGGATGGATGGATCCTGAGTAGGACTTAATCAAATAAGTCAAGAAAAAAATTAAAATGTAAAAAAGGTTGTTTTTTTTTTTTAAAAAAGAAAGAAAAAAAATCAGAGGCAACACATTACTATCATGAAGCCAGTCGAAAGCACCCATTCACCTCAAATCCCAAAATATGAAATTACACTTGCTTTAAAGAAAGTGAAATCTATTGTAGTGCAATTAAGATTTTCTGCATTGTGATATTCATGACAGACACATCTGACTTCTGAATTCTTAGTGTAATGCAATAATTTAATGAGAACTAAGAATTTATGTGAAAACAAGATATGTGTAAAATATAAGTAGTTGTATATGCCTTTAATTATTGTTGATTTTTAAGCATTTTTTATTTAAAAAAAATATATCACATTACTATTACAACAAAAGAACAGAAATAAACAACGGTGGATGGATGAATTGGATGGATGGATCCTGAGTAGGACTTAATCAAATAAATCAAGAAAAAAATGAAAATGTATAAAAGTTAAGGTTTTTCTTTTCTTCTGATTTCAGGTTGAAACTGGGCATGTTTTGGTGTATTTCAGCCCCAGGAGAGCTGTGCATGTGTGTGGGGCTCCAGGCCTAAGATCAAACAGACGGAACATTCAAACAGAGCAGGTGCCTCTGCCACATTCACTCAGTGTAACACACATATCTGTAAAAGCCCACACCTGAGCTTGACAAACACACGCTCAAATGAGTAAGCACACACAATGATCACAGCTGAGCCTGCGCTGCCGTCCCGTCCCGCTCCCCAACAGAGAGATTACAGCCCTGCCATTCTTCACTGTCTGCTTATGACTTCCTGCATGCACTGGATGACTTTCATTTAAACCCACTGAGGCTCCATGGCTCCACGCCCTCCCTGCTCGGGCCCTATTGTTCATTCATGCGAGGGAGGGGCTTCGCTCGGTATTGGATTGGTACCGCAGAGAAATGGGTGAATTGTTACGGCAAGTTAGTGCTTACTCTGTAAGAAATAACAGTTCACAACTGGAAAATGGAGAGCGGAGAGTTCGTGACCACAATTTTTCTTTGCCGGTCGAAGCTAGACACACATAAACTGGAAAACGCTTTGGAGCATTCTCCCCGCTCTCAAAACACACACATACACACAGCAGAATTTGTGTCCTGCAGTGGGTTTAATCTTCATTCTCTGGTTGTCAGAGCTTTCTCTGGGCCTGTGTTACCACTGAAGATTGCTGTTGTGTGTGGATGCTCCACTAGGGTACAACATTCTGGATTTAAGAATTGTCTGCTTTCAAATTCTTGGCTGTGTTCCAAATCATATCCTCTTTTGAGTAGGTACTTATTTTAAGAAAGTACTTCACAACTGCTAAAAATAACATGTTCTATATAGTATAATTGTGTCCAGATGGACTACATTTGTCATGTTGTCATTATCATGTGACCTACAGGACCTACAGTCCGTTGTGCCGCTTCTCTGCCATTTACAAATCCTCTCCAGTGGCCTCAAGCGATAGTAAAGTGTCCATCGTATGCACACTCGCTGGGAGCAGTAGGTCAATCTGGGTACTTTTTGCCTACTCTTTTATGTGTACTGTGAATTCAGACATACTTTGTACAAACCCTGTATAGTAGGAAAGTATGTGATTTCGAATACAGCCCAGGCATGACTTAGAATTTAAAATGAATTGGCCACGCCTACCAGGATGTTGAAATGAGAATTACAGTGAAAGGGATTTACTGCATTTCAGGGGAATTTCATTAGTTGACAAAACACAAATAATTACATGTAAAAATATGCTTTTTATCTTAGAATGCATTTATAGATTGCATTTTCAACTGATTAGACTATAGAAATTCTCTAATATATAACATATATATTTGTATTTTTATAAGTTACCAAAGCTATATTGCAAAAATTCACATTTGTTTTAAATTTATAACAATTCACACAGCTATCAAAACAAAAACAAAAATGTATCATGTAAATGAAACTACACAATTTGAATCTACACAATTCTAAAATATAGAGTATTCTGGAAAATTAATTCAAGTTTAAAATGAAAAATTAAAGTTGTCTATTTTCACCCAATTTCAATTCGATTTCCTTAACTGAAATTCCTTAATTCAGATTCGGGAAGTGAATTGCATTCCTGGCATACATATATATATGTGTGTAGGGTGACACTGATGCACTGATGTGTGACAGCTCTGGTCATAAAGCTGTCGACAGGCTGATGGAGGAGATGGACTGGGTAGAGGCTGCACACCTGTCTCACTTCCTCCACTCTTTCTCCTCCTCCAGCTGAACGGGATGATTTGTTTCTGTGGCCTTGAAAGTAGAGTTTTGGATCACAGAGTGTCAGGAACGTTCAGCGCTGACCCCGAGCACCCACAACAACTCAACTCTGACACAGTGACTGCTTTGTACTGACCCAGTCTCTCTCTCTCTCTCTCTCTCTCTCTCTCTCTCTCTCTCTCTCTCTCTCTCTCTATATATATATATATATATATATATATATACACACACACACACACACACTGTATATATATATATATATATATATATATATATATATATATATATATATATATATGTCTATATATGCGCGCGTGTGTGTGTGTGTGTGTGTGTGTGTGTGTGTGTGTGTGTGTGTGTGTGTGTGTGTGGGAAAGAAAAATGTGTCCTTCCCTGCGGGCATTGGAGCATGTGAGATTTGCTGGATTCCCTCCATTCACATTTCTCTTTGAGTTTTAGCCCCTCACCTTACACACACACACACACACACGACAGCAAGGAAGCAGTGTGCTGGCACTAGGAGGTCCTCTCCTTCTGGGCTCTACTCCATTTTACTTGAGATTTGAAGTGACCTTTGCAGTGCAGCTGCAGGTCTTATGATTTATGTACCCAAACAAAGAGCAGTGCAGCGAATTCTAACCAGAACCACCGTTTGATACCAGAGAAAAAGAGAACAAGACAAAGAGATTATAAAAGTACACAGAAAGTGACAAGAGAAAGAAAGTCTTATGTGAAAGAAAATGTAGGGAAATTAAACTTACACACAGAAGAAACCACATCTGTATGCTTGTGTTTTAGGCACAGAAAGACGGGGCAAATTCAATGTAATGTATATTTAATTTATAATATACTTATCCACATGAAATAATAATTACAAAAGTAATATTACTTTATATACTATTTTCTAAACAAAAGAATACTTCCATTCAGCAAAGATGCAAATCAAAAGTGAGAGGAAGGACTTTTACATCAGTGCAAATATCCTTAAAAAGATTTCTGCTAAATAAATCCAGTTCTTTTGAACTTTCTAATTCTGAAGAACAAAATGTACCATGGTTTCCACAAAAAATATTAAGCAGCATTTTTTTCAACATGGGTAACATTGAAAAATGTTTCTTAATCACCTAAGCAGCATATTAAAATTAGGTTTTGTGGTGGGTTTAGGGATCAGGGGTGGAGCTAGGTAAGTTTAGGGGTGGGTTTAGAGATCAGGGGATGGAGCTGGTTAGTTTTAGGGGTGGATTTAGGGATCAGGGGGTGGAGTTGGGTAGGTTTAGTGGTGGGTTTAGGGATCAGGGGGTGGAGCTAGGTAAGTTTAGGGGTGGGTTTAGGGATCAGGGGATGGAGTTGGGTAGGTTTAGTGGTGGGTTTAGGGATCAGGGGTGGAGCTAGGTAAGTTTAGGGGTGGGTTTAGGGATCAGGGGATGGAGCTAGGTAAGTTTAGGGTGGGTTTAGGGATCAGGGGTTGAGCTAGGTAAGTTTAGGGGAAGGTTTAGGGATCAGGGGGTGGAGCTGGGTAGGTTTAGGGGTGGGTTTAGGGATCAGGGGTGGAGCTAGGCACGTTTAGGGGTGGGTTTAGGGATCAGGGGGTGGAGTTGGGTAGGTTTAGTGGTGGGTTTAGGGATCAGGGGGTGGAGTTGGGTAGGTTTAGTGGTGGGTTTAGGGATCAGGGGTGGAGCTAGGTAAGTTTAGGGGTGGGTTTAGGGATCAGGGGTGGAGCTAGGTAAGTTTAGGGGTGGGTTTAGGGATCAGGGGGTGGAGCTAGGTAAGTTTAGGGGTAGGTTTAGGGATCAGGGGTGGAGCTGGTTAGTTTTAGGGGTGGGTTTAGGGATCAGGGGTGGAGCTGGGTACGTTTAGGGGTGGGTTTAGGGATCAGGGGGTGGAGTTGGGTAGGTTTAGTGGTGGGTTTAGGGATCAGGGGTGGAGCTGGGTAGGTTTAGGGGTGGGTTTAGGGATCAGGGGTGGAGCTAGGTAAGTTTAGGGGTGGATTTAGGGATCAGGGGGTGGAGCTAGGTAAGTTTAGGGGAAGGTTTAGGGATCAGGGGTGGAGCTGGGTAGGTTTAGGGGTGGGTTTAGGGATCAGGGGTGGAGCTGGGTAGTTTTGTGGTGGGTTTAGGGATCAGGGGGTGGAGCTGGGTAGGTTTATAAGGTGGGAGGAGTTTGATCTGGATCCGACTCCTCGCCATGAATTTTTATGTTCTGCAGGGAAGATCCATCTCCACAAGTTTGGTGTTGTTGATTGGTTATTGTTGTTAAAGCGCTGATTCCAACTATGTGAATATTCATATTGAATTCTTGATGGCATGAGTTTGAACCAATGAAATGTAATTTTCAAACGCATGCTGATGTAAACAGAACAATCTTACTAGTGCTGACTGACACATCCGAAGTGTGTAACAAAGACTCGTCTTAGACAGCGCATGATCCCGATATGCATAGCACTACAGTATTTCAAAATATCTGTCTTGGCGAGTATTCACGCAAACATAATCTATTATGTCTTAAATCAACATTTGGTTAACTGTTGGGGAAAAACCTCTGATGTGTAACATTATATAACATTTGTGCGGTGCAGTAGGTCTTAATACATCTGTGTTGATGTTTATCAAACAATTGTGTTATCATGGGAAAAAAAAGTTGAATATATATTGTTTCCAATAGATATGAGTTTTGACCTGGTGTGTGCCAAATTTGGTGTTATTACCAGGGATTTAACACGATTTTTTCTCAAAATTGACTTGACTCTATCGACTTTGAACATTTTTGTCTGTTTTTTTTGTTCCAACAAATCATACATCATTTTGAAGGTTTAATATTCTAAACTGTTTTAATTATTCTGATTTTCTTTGGATTATTTTAATTTCTTCTATGTAAAGCACTTTGAATTGCCATTGTGTATGAAATGTGCTATATAAATAAACTTGCCTTGCCTTGCCTAATAGAGAATGTAAAAATAACAAATCTTTTAAAAATGTGCTCATTGTGACTCATTTGCCAGCACGGCTCACAATCATGTAATTTTTTTTCTGCTTTTCTGATCGAATAAATGCAGCCTTGGCGAGGAAAAGACATTCTTTCAAAATGTTTTTAAATATTTTACTAACCCCAAACTTTTGAACAGTATAAATTCGACTCACCCATAACTCGGAAACGCATAGAATAGTTTCAATCATGCGACCTTCATCAGGCATTCAAAAGGTAGTCTACATTGATAACAAAAAAAGAGACATGACTGAGAAAAGAAGTTACTCCCCTTTCAAAAACCGTGATCATGTCCCCTCTGTCCCCCTCCAAATCTACAACCATTGAGTCTCACCGTGGCATCAAGCCATGTGCAAGACATCGATTCATAGACAACTTTCTGAATTACATGCTAACCATCTGTTGACAGTAACAGATTTGAAGCTGAAGCACATTTTGAGAGTCGCTCTGGATAAGAGCATCTGCTAAATGCTTTAAATGCAAGTTCAAAGAGTTCAGGACTACTAGGGCAGGCTGGCACTTAGCAGTCCAGTCAGTTGGGGTGTCAGTTGGGCCAGACGATGCTCGTGTGGAGCTGGCCCTCAAGGCGGGTGCCTGAGAAGGTAGTGAGGAGATATATTAGTAATTAGGCAGTAAGGCAATTAATTTAATATGGGTCTGCAACAGTGCAGCAGGGGATCTCTGGCAGACCAGGCTATGGCAGGCGTGCTAAAAGGGAGAGGCAGAGGCGAGACCACGCGTAAAGGCTCCGAGACGATGGCAAGCCGCATCCTGCCATCAACAAACTCGAAGTGAGTTAGCAAGCGGGTCAAAAGCACGATTCTATCAGTTTAGTCCAGAGTTTCTGAACTTTTCTAAACTAAACGCCTCTTGTTTTAATCCAAACACTGCCATGACAACATATAATGTACTTGTATTATATACATTATATGTCAAGTGGTGCAATATTTAAAGTGTGCAATACTAAAAAAACAACTGTTGATATCCATGCAGAATATTACAGACGTGTCGTATACATACACACACTTTTCTTTGTTTATAATGCAATAATGCAACCATTAGGCCACGACTTATATGTCAATCCCAAAACTTTGCAGCGTATATGTGGCCACTAGAGTGACAGATTTTTTGTGTTTCTAAAGGGAGCACTTTTTGCACACTTTCTAGGCAATATATTAATAATATATATTAACGATTTGAATCATCTTAGTTAATTGCAATCTCACAAAATTCTGTTATAATCAATGACGTTGACTGCACACTTTGTTATAATGTGAAGATTTGCGAGTATGCAGAACTCAGCACTGGACAAAAAAATCTGGTGTTTTGAGTGGTGAGTGGATTCTATTGTAACTTATCCTACGGGGCTGCTGAATGCTTGAATCTGATTGACAAACTTTCTAAAGTGTGCAATTATTTTCAGGGAAAACGCACAGCTAAAGTAGTTCAAATCAGGTCTTGACTGCATCACAGTTCCATATTACTTCGCCAAATGATTTCCGTTATTTCGAAGGTCTTTAAAGCCAACAGAACCAAAACCCACAACGACCACAAATTTTTTTTGCCACAAAATTGTGCTTTTATTATTATGCATTTATTAGTTATTATAGAAAAGCATATATCTCTTTCTCACGCTCTTTCCCACTCAAACGCACACAAATACAGTACGGACGCACGCTCTTGCTCTGAAGATTTTATCAGTAAAATAGTTTAAGCAACTTGACGTTTCTCACTAGCAAGGTGCAAATAAATGTAGTTTCATTATTAGTAAACTTTGGTGCCGAACTCTGTTGAGAGACGCACAGACTAAGGTAATTCACACATGCTAAATCTCTCTCTCTCTCTCTCTCATAACTGCATTAATTAACTGCATTAGACTGCTATCAGTGGTTCAAGACTCTCTTACTACTGTAGTTCTAAAATTACAGTTTTGGAATTAGCAACCGAGGGTTGGGATGAGATGCAAAATGAATTAGTCCCACATACAGTTGTAACGGGATTAGACTTTTCGACTTCCCCCTTTTCTTAGTATTTTGGATTAGTTCAGTTTAGTATAGTATAGTGTAGATTGTTCAGTTTTCCCACTCCTCATCATCCCTCAGTTAATTCACCTGTCTAGTTAATTATCTGTGCCACCCTGTGTTATTTAAGCCCTCTGTTTCTCCCTATTCCTTGTCCGTTCTCGTTCATATCATGACAGTGTGTAGCAACTCCTAAGTTTTGTTTAAATAAAATCCTGTTCTCCAATTCCCTGTCATCTTCCTTGTGTTTCCTCCACCACGTCGCATGACAACAGTAGTGGAAAAATTAATTAATTTATTTATTTATTTTGGTCAAAACCCTAACAAACGTCTTAAAATACATGATCTGAACAGTGTTTTGACGGGCCATTGAATTATTAGTAAAATTAATTAATAACAATGGCCCGTCGTAATTATTCCTTACTTAAACACCTCTGATTGCAGCTGCGAAGCAATGTAGCAATCCAAGAAGCACAGACATGAGGCGTACTTAACTTCATAGAGACTGTTCGAGTGAGCCTGCAGGCCTGAAAGCCTGATTTAACAACCCGTTTGAGTCTCAGCCTGGAGATGATGTGTGATGTGTGCCATCAGAGACTCTCAGATCAATGAATCCACAAAACACAACAGCTAAAAAAAGTAAATATTACAATTATACGCAAGCATGCATACTTTGATACTACAGATCTAAAAGCTTTGTGCAAAAAAAAAAAAAAGATAAGAAAACCAAGAATTTCTTGAAGGATGGTTTGGATTTATGTCAGGTTGAGAATGCCACTACTTACTTAAAGCATAAACATGGGTGTGTTTTTTATTAATATTTTCATAAAGAAAATTATTTGGGGGTTGACCTTTTTTGTCTTTGAAAATGAATAAAACCTAACTCTCAAAAGCAACCAGGAGCCAAACAACAAATTTGAATACAATGTAAAATTAAGGGGTGCTCATAAGATAAACAAAAATGAAATAATGAAATTAAATTAAATAATTACACCAGGCCACTTGATCATTACTATGGAAGTCGATGGCTACTGTCAACTTTTTTTTTCCCCAACAGAAGAAATACACTCTTACAGGTTTGGAACAACATATGAATGATTAAACGATGACTTTTTCATTTTTTGGTGAACTATCCATTTAACTTTGCACATGACTTCCCTCTAAATCAAGACTGGAAGGGCCGGTCACAGCTGCGACTATACTGATATTGATTGGTAGTTCTGGTTTTGATGGTTCTAGTGATCAATTCTAATGGATTTTTCATTGATCACATGAACGAATATAAATGGAGTTAAGATGTAACCACATGGACAGAGTTTACAGAAGCACACTCAACTGAGTTCTGGCAGTCCTTGCCAGTTTCTGCGTTACCTCAGCAGCCCTTCTGATCTTAAATGGGAAAGTGCATGAAGCAGGCAAACAAAATGAGCTTGAATTCAACTTCCTGCAACACATCGGATCCAACTCAAAAATGACCCTCGTCGAGTGCGTCGCTGAAACGTATCAGGATAAATGACACTCGCTCCCGTACTGCGCTTTTAATCAAACCCTCTTATAATTAATGCTACACTCCATTGCCCAAACAAATATCTTTGTCAAGGTGCTAGTTGCCGTACAAGTTCTCCTCAATGACATGATAACAGGGGGCATCCTAATTGCTTCGGTCGCGAAGACGCTGCCATCTACGGGTGCAGATTTATCCTGAAAACCTCTCCTGTCCAACAAGTCCATAAAATATTTTATCACTCTGGTGCTGGCTAACTTTAATAAAGCCAGTGACCTTGAGGGATTGCCCAGGGGAGAGATGAAGCCTCTCTCTCCGAGCAGCAGATGAGGTTCTTCCACGCAGGGGTCCTTATCACAGCCCTACTTAATTACCTGCTCTAATTTCAACAGTTTTTAAAATGACCTCCGCACCAGCACATGACAGGCTGCTTTAATTAAACAAATGAATTCGGTGCTTATCTAACAAGATCAAAGCACTCATTTGTCACAGTGATAGTTAAGAATGCTGATAATGTTATCTGGACCAGACTGAGTTTTTGCCACACAGAAAGACTGGTGATCTCATCTTAAATGCATGTGATAATACGGCTGAGATTATGAATGCTTGTACCATCGGATTAGGAGAAAAAGACAAAAAGCTGTTTATGTGCTCGTGACTAAGTTTAACTTATTCTTTTCTTTTACTTTTTCACTGCTGGACTGATATGCAAAGTGAGAAAAAACATCTCTGAACGTATGAAAAAGTTTTACAACATGTCAAATCTTCCATGCACTGTTTATCTAACGTCCGTGGCCACACACAAAATCTTTCAATCTATTTTTCGGTCAACATATCACTCCCTTAAGACTTGGAAAAAAGCATTCTAAGGCATGCTTTAATAGAGATGTAGCCAAACATCGGTAATGTCTCTCTCACACACACACACACACACACACTGATTCTGATGTTTCCAACAAAGTCATGAATCATAAATGCTGCCAAACACAGTATGACCTTGTAAAATAAGAACTAGTGGTGAACAAATCATTGTCTTTCACTTCCATCCAGTGACTCATTTATATTGTCTTACACTACATGTTACATGTCCTAACCAGGTGTGACATGGCAAAAATAAACATCTCAAAAGATACCACTTTAATGCTAATCCCAGTATATTAAAGATCAAACATGGAATGAGAAGAGAGTTGAAGTAGTGAAGCATTGGATATAATATGATAACCCTTCTTCCACTAGACAAACCATAAAAAGGTTTGTCTAGTGAATATATTAAGTGAAGATTCAATGACTCATGAAACTAAAAAATGAATAATAATAATATTAATTATTTGTACAATATTTAAGATAAAACTATGATCAAATTAATTCTACACATAGACAAAACCGCCTACTCGTGTAATAATTTAAGCCACAGAAAAAGCCTAAGAAAAAAACAGTGAATGATTTAGTAATCAACACTTTTTAGTAAACAGAATCAAATGATTCAAACAACTGGGTTGAAACAAAATCCTGATTATAATAACAGATCCACTGCATCTACTTTTATTTAGAGCACAGACAACATGCAAACAGAATATCACACCAAATTCTTTCACAAATCACGTATATCATGAAAATGTAGAAAATATTCTGCTTGTTTGAGAGAAAGTGCTAAGGATTCAACAAAGTATACTTGTATACTCTTAATGTAGGGAGCACAAGGGCTAACATTAGCCAAAGAGTGAAAATGGAAGACCAATTGAAAATATATAAATGAGTGTGACTTCAGCAGCATACTAAAACCAGTATTCCAGCAGACACATCATGATGCAAACTAGCTGTGAATGAATTTCAAACTACCAGCACATTAGTGTGTTACTGTCTCTGTTATCTTCTGCAGCACACCCAACACAACTCGGCTCCATAGCTGTATTGCCAATGGATTGCCGCCCAGAGACAACACAACATCTGTGTGATTTTACCACTAAATAGAATTAGCATTCTGTCACATGATCTAGCTAAACATTAGCATAACTAGCATCGTGTTTTGACTCGATTATTTTGAACTGGCTGCTGCATGTATAGCTGCTCTATTTTGCTGAAAAATAATTATTGCAAAAACAATGACATTTCCGTAACATCATTCCATGGGAACCATGGGCTTTTTTGGGAACTACCCTGGTGGTAATACCACAGAATTCTTTTAAATGATCTGCAGGGATGTGAAACTGGGCTGCAAAATAGTTCTGAAAAAAATTGTGTTAAAATGTAAAAATAAATATAATTAAATACTATAAAACTATAAAATTAAGTAAATAAATAAGTAAATGAATACTGAAAAAATCTGACTTTCATTCTGCTTTCTTAAATAATGGTTCTAAAGAACATTATATATAATTAATGTTAGTATTTAATCAGCAGAACAATAAAAAAACATGAATTTCAGAATTACTTGCTTAAATTTGTTACTTGACGTCACAAGTACTGGCTGGCGGGCAAGAATTAAAAAAAATACTGAATACTGATTTTTTTTTTACAAAATCTGACTTTCATTCTGCTTTTTAAAATAATGGTTCTAAAGAACATTATATATAATCAATGTTAGTATATAATCAGCAGAACAATAAAAATAACATGAATTTCAGAATGACTTGCTTAAACTTGTTATTTGACGCCACAAGTACTGGCTGGCAGGCAAGAACGCCGTTCTCCAACAACGAAACCCAGTAAACTAGTCAAGTATCTTGCCAGGACATCGCCAGTTTTTATACAAAAGTTGGTGTGTTGAGGAGTAAATGACACGCCAGATTGTTATGCGACTGGTTGCACTAAACAGATGAGATAAGCGACCTTCACAGTATACACGTCTGTGCAGATATCATTCCATCACTCCATCAAAGGTAATTTCAACATTTTCAACAATAGGTGTATGATCATGTAATTAATCGTGTCTAAGTTACCCTGCAGTTTCGTCAATCAATTGTGTTATGAGGCTAACTGTACATTCACACCTTTTGGGCACTTTGACGTTCTCGCCAGTGGTGGTGTTAAACGCAGCTGTCGTATTTTGCTAACAACAACAAAAGTGTGTGATAGGTTGTTTTGAAGTTTGTGATATCAATGGTTTTCAATAAGAACCAGAGATGACCCAACAGTAGAGCTAGATTATTTACCTTAAAACCTTGTCTGCTTTACACAATTTAGCTACCTTCATCTTGGACTTAATCCTAGTCCATAGTTATGCAGCTAGCTCGCTAACAGATTCGAAAGCTACTAGAAAGACCTGGAACTACAGGACGCTGACGTTGAAAATACCCATTGTTGCCCGCCAGGTATCCATGGTAGTCATGTGACAGCAAATTATGAATAAACTGCATGTGTCTTGAGGAAGAACACTGATTCATGATGCACTCCCTCATTATATATATTTAGTACATTTTAAACACAAAAAAAGTTACGGGCTGCAGCTTTAAAAACAAACAAACAACAACTTTATTTCAAGTTTAAATTCCCCAATTTTCAATGTTGACTTTTAAACCCAACTGTATGAATATGCTAATTAGCAGTACCATGATATAAATCAAAGCTCCATGGCATTACTATAAGATGATATCAATAAATCAAGCAACTGCCATAGTACTTTTTTTTGTAAGGGTGTTCTCATCATCATTATGATCCAAGTGTCTCAAACAAAGGACGGAGACACGTAATCTGTAGAACACCATGGCGTTATCATGTTAATAATCCACAACAGCAGCTGAGGACAGAAAAACAACAACAGCATGACAAATAATACCTGCTTGACAATGCACTCGAGACACTTTACTGCATGATCAAGAGTCTTAATGAGCTGGCCGAGGAGATACCTGGTTGGCAAATAGAGGGAGAGAGAAATGGAGAGAGAGAACGAGTGCCAGTTTGACTGAAGACTCCCTCTCTTCTACTGCATGCCGGAGGGTAGAGCTGAAGTCTCTTCAGGAAGCAGCAGGCTGGATCTATGGAGGCACCTCTCTGAGACACAGACATCTGCAGGCCTGACAGCCTCTGACAAATGAGATCCAGTTAAAGCTAAACAGCTCACTCTCAGCACCCCTCATCCCAAATGAAAGAACCAACACACACACACACACACACACACACACACACGGGCAGGCTGAGGACCTGTCAAGCATGCAAGAAGACTGGATGGCCTCCGGCAACAATCTCACACATTCAGCGGCGGAGGTAGCTAGGGGGCTACACCCCAACGCAGCATCCATTCGTATGACCGATCAGAGACAGCGAGATGGGAGAGAGGAACTCTGTGCTAAAGACTGATTTCTACACATTCTTGTTGGTGGCTAAGGTGTGAGAAAAGCTGTCAAAACAGAGCAGTGCAGGCTCTGTCTGTCGCTGAGCTGTCCTTGAACTTGTGAAAGAGCAGTTCCACACTGGCAAGATACATGACGTAACATAAGCCCTACATGCCATGAACGTCACATCACTGTCGCTTTGTAGTGCAACTGAACTACTCAGGGGTGTTTGATGTCATGCTAGTTGGTCCCTAGGGGTCACAGGGTTCAGCTGGTTAGCCTGGCACAGTTTATCCCTGCTGGTAGATGCCGGAACTACACTGTGTGGGCCAAAAAAGCTAATATTTTTTAGTAGCTGTATTTGCATGCTCCCAAATAATCCATTAGTAATGGAATTGATGGCCTTAATTGATTCGATTGATTCAGATCCATGTGAAACTTTGACATAGACCTGAATAATCAGATTTTATTATAACGGTCTCCTCAATTGGATTTAAAAACAACTTGCACACACGTACAGCGTGAAGTTTGCCAAAGCCCTTTAATATCTCTGTTTACACATGTTTTACTTTTTACAAATGTGCATGTTTTATTTTAGCCTCGTGAGACCATCCTGATCTCGCGAGCTTTTAAGGTTTCACTCGCAGATCAGTCTGGATACTTTCCGTTAAAGAAAATTTGGGAGCAGTTCACCAAACAAACGTCCAATCAGCGTTGGCTTTGAGGCGGGTTGAGGTATGACGCAACGAGAAGCGCGACAGTTCAGTCCAGAGTCACATGGCGGCTTCAGCGGATGAAACTAGCATCAGCGTGGCTATCGAGCAAGTTTTATCGGAATTACAGAGTATTTCCTCACTGAAAGAAGAGCAAAACACTGCTCTGGAGGCTTTTCTCAGAGGAAAAGATGCTTTTGCTCTTCTCCCGACTGGTTTCGGCAAGAGTTGCTCTGATTGGTTGATTTGGCCCGTCTATCACCAACATAGGCCAATCAGCTAACCAGTATTTTCGCCCCTTTCCAAAACTACTTCAACGGAAGGTTTCCAGATGGATATGCGGAGCAAATCCATCTGGCGGAGTCAGGTTAGTTTTATTTACGTCTTACGAACTGGTCAGTTAAGAACACTGAATATTTTTGCTTTAAAAAAATTGCTTTAAACTTTCTATTAATAAAAAAATGTATCACAGTTTACACAAAGTATTTATATAAGCAGCATAACTATTTTCAACATTGACAATCATAAGAAATGTTTCTTGAGCATTAAATGAGCATTTTACAAAGACGGGAATATTGGCTGCAGAAAATTCAGTTTTGCCACCATAGAGTTAAATTACATTTCAAAATACACTAAAATAGAAAAGTTATTTTAAATTGTAATTTCATGAGTTTTTAATGTAGTTTATGTTATACAGAACATAAGAGAGTTCTTACACACTCTAAACTTTTAAACAGCAGAGTATATATATTTTAAAGATTAAACCATAAATATATGACTGGAAAAACTGGAAGAACTGGAAGAGAGGGCTACTCTCTGAGAAAATAAAAGAAATTAACATCTAAACTCTCATGCTACATTACCATCCCTATTCGAGACACGATCACCTCACAATTTCACCCATTCACCTGAATTCACCCAAAAATCTATATGGTTTAATTTGAACAATTATCGTACAGTGTTATACATGTTTGGTATCATTTGAAATGTCTCAGTGCGACTGGTACAAATGTCTCATTCCCAAAGAAGTAAACCAAAAGGTAATAAAGTGTTTAAGAGTTGGAGATAACTTGCACATAGAGGAGGGGTGGGTCCTCCAAGCAAATGGCATTATGCTCCCAAAATATGTAAACTTTGAATGCAAATCCCCATTGTTAGCAAATGTTTCTATGTGAAAGACATTTCTGTCCTGACCTGGGTATATAATACTTAGCAACAAGAGGCTCTGGGTGATTTCAAGTCAGCCTGTGATGCTGAGAGTGGCCAAGACTCTCAACATCATGTATTTTCTAATGTCAGGTTTGCATCTTTTCTCTTTATTCCAGAGCATTTGATGTTTTGTATTTATTATCTTTGAACTAATTATGAAATTGGCAAGATACATTTACCTGACATAATAAATTGTTATTTGGCATGATAAATTTACCTGACATAATAAATTGTTATTTCATTGTTTTCTGACTTGCTCTGAAATTGTTTTCCCAAGTAGATTAAACGGATTCGTATGTTACCTCAAATCTGTGTCACATTAATATTTGGCACTAATTCAAGTCTACTTGGTTTTGCAAAGACAAGAAGGGAATTTCCATTTACGGCAGCAAATGCTGTTAGACCAACCTAAATTTGGGTACGTTGGGGTAAAGTGTATGTGAGAAATCACAGCATGGCCAATCCAAAGATATTATAAGAGAAGTAAACTTATATCTGTAAGTAGTGGTCATACCTCTACTTAAGTAGAACGTTACTTTAAATTCAAGTGTATGCAAAAACCATGGGGGCTATATAAAAGTATCTTTGATTGTGTGAGCATCAATGCGGCCCACTCAACTATATAGCCAATTACCTCTGCTAGTGACTGGAGCTGGTGAGCTTGCAAACAGAAGGCGTGAGGACCTCAAAAGCGACATAAATTCCTAATATGAACAGGTGCAATATAAGTAAAGAGTCAAAAAAGAATCATCAAATGTGCTGCTAAACTATTATATAAATGACCAATAACCAATTAGCAATCGTAACTTAAATTCAAGGTCAAGATAAAATTAAGACTTATATAAAAAATAGAGTGAGATAAAAGCTTAAATGGAATTAAAATTACTATGCCACATGGAGAGACAGTAACACACAGAAATCTTCACCGTTCTTTTGGAGATGCCTCCATTGGGCCGATTTAAACAGGTTTACAAAGTCTATATAAAATATATTGTTCAATGGAAAGACAACACTCTGATTATCAAACTTTCAAACTTCAAATTAATTTTAAAATGTGTCTTTAAGACTTTAAATATGCCCAAAAGTGTCCAAATACTTATTGGGGCCTTATTGCAGGCTTTTAAAACTGGCCCAAACCGAAGAGGACACAGAGCATTTTGTAAACCAATTTAAAGTCTTGAAGCCTTTTATCCCACCTTGATGGCACATATATCCATGTATACAGATGCAGTCATCCATTCACCACAAGAGGATAGAGATCCAATGTTCATTCAACACTCATGCTTTAACAGGGGGATTAGAGGGGATTTGATTTGTCACCTCATCAAGCCATGGGAGGAGTCTCCTCAATGAACTTTACCCTCTCCTCCTCTTCTTTTGCTCATGCAAGCTGCTAATACAGTAATTCCCAATATTCTGATTCTCCACCTATACCCTTCCCCCATCTTTCTCTCTTGCTTGGTTTCTCTCTCTCTGGCCACTAACTGATGGAAAATGGCCTGTGTAATGGCCAGTGTCCTCAACTCCAGTGCGGATGGATGATTACAGGTAAATGAAGTTTGCGAAAGCAAAGGGAAGACACGTGTACCCATTAGAATAAAAGATTACAAATTCAGCATATCCTTGAGGACCATATCATAATAAAATCTAATAGGTGGTGTGGTGTAGTGGTAATTGCTGATTCAATGGCTGCCAATCAACACCATTGTGCAGTTAACCCTGGTTTGCTTAGGGTTAGGTTATCCCTGAAAAAAACAGTGCTGTTTTAAGGCTATATTACACCATTTTATGTCAGTTGAATTCATAGCAACAAATTCAATTGGCATGATCATGCACCGTCAAAGCAAGATAACACAATAGTCTGTGAGTTACAGTGATTGACAGTTACAGTGATATAATATTACTATTCAAAAGTTTGAAGGCAGTAAGATTTTTTTTTATATATGTTTTTGAAAAAAGCTCTAATGCTCACGAAGACTACATCTATTTGTAAAATAAAGAAAAAAGGAGTGATAATGTAAAATTTTGTTACTATTAAAAAAACTGTTGTTTATTTTCATATATATTTTAAATATAATTTATTCCTGTGATGGCAAAACTGAATTTCCAGCAGCCATGACTCTAGTCTTCGGTGTGACATGTTCCTTCAGAAATCAACAAAAATATAAATTATATACAATAAAAGCACACTGGAGTCAACAACAAACTGTCAGCTTGTCTGAAAGTGCTGTTTTAATGCAAAGAGGACGTTTAGTCAACATTTACTATATTACTTGGTGGAAATAAACAATTCTGCCAACTAATTTAGATCATTAGACTAACTGTAGGCAGTGTATGGTTACCAAGCAACACAGCAACTTGGTGCATTAATATAGAATTCAGCTGATGTAAAATGATGCATGTTTTGACAATTTCAAAAGGACTTCTAATGAGGGTCCTCTAATCAGAAGTATACATTTTTACAAAAAAACAACACTAATGTATTGAAATACTGAAATACTCATTTCAATTGAATGAAACAGAGGCTGACTTACAATTTAACTGCACCCACAAAACAACTATGGGTCTGTTACCACAGGCATATTATTTTTCCAAAACTTAAAACAAGAGTTTGAATTAATTTAAGGCATCAGCTCCATAACATAACAGGCCATTTGGGAAGATAAAAGACAAGTGTCTTTCATGGTGAATTTCAAAGAGAATTACTGTGCAATGTGTTCCACTAATCACTCTCTCAGCCAGTTATCAACTCGCTTAATATTATGAACCGCACTGCAAAGAGCGACTTATCACCCATCATTAAACTATACAGAAAAAGTAGAATTTCAATGTGCACTTTATTTCTATATTCCACTTTAGATATTCTACTTACTGTTAGGGTTAGGGGAATAAGTTGACATGTACTTGCAAAGTTAGTCAGTAGAATGTCTGATGGGGGACCATCAAAATAAAGAAAATATTAAGCAGATATTCTACTAATACTCTAATGGATGGTAGTTAATATGTAGTTGCAAAGTTACTTATAGTTAGCAGAATGTTTAAAGTGGACTATTGAAATAGTGTTACCTCTAAATTACATTTCAGTACAAACATGCCTCTTTCTATGTAAATTAGACTATGTAAATTAAAAATCCACTGTTTTTTTTTTACAATCTCAATAAATCATATGCTGTTCAACGAGCTGTTCTAAGATTCAGCGCAATGTGACGTAGAATTGAGCAAGGGGTTGATTGACAGTGTGGTTGTGCATAGACCCCGCCCTCTGTGATCTGTACACATTGTTTCAATGACAGCCGGTAATGTCTCCTAGAAACATTTTGGGATGGGATGGGATGTAATAATGACATACATAGTAGTTTTCACTTACTTCCGACATCAGAGCCACTGAAAACACAGTGGATGTATTGTATTTTGAAAGTTTAAGTTGAAAGTTTAAGTGGCATAAATAAGTTTATATTCGAATCATTTTCTGACTGACGACTGTACGTAGCAAACTTTATCACAGTATGTGTTTGTAGTTTAAAAAAAATTGTGCCAACGTTAGTGTCTGTGTGTGTGTGTGTGTGTGTGTGTGTGTGTGTGTGTGTGTGTGTGTGTGTGTGTGTGTGTGTGTGTGTTGCACACCCATAATTGCAAAGGGTGATTACAACTCTATAAGTACATAAATGTATCAAATAACCATACCGAGATGTCCTGGTTTATTCTGCCGCAGTCCTCACCATCTGGGTCTGATCAGAGACTATTTATATATTCCGATTCAAACATGTACGGCTGAATGACATTCAAAACAGCGGGGTCTCTCACTCCGACTGCCATAGGTATGCAAGTTACACCCTCATCCAAAGGCAGGGCGGGGATAAGATTTACATTTAAGGTGGTACACACCAAAACAGCTCTTTTTAAAACAGGTCCCAAAAAAGACATTGTCAAATGGTTATAATAAATTAACTGTGGGGTATTTTGTGCTGAAACTTCACAAATACATTATGGGGACACCTGAGACCAATATTACACCTTGTACAAAGGGGCATAATAGGTGCCCTTTAAAAATGCAGACAGTGCATTGCAACAGGTACAATTAATATTTAGTAAATCCCTCCCTATATAGTAACTTCACATATATAAGAATATTTGAGTGCATTTATTATTATACAAGTGCAATAACTGGAATATGCATCATACTGCGTTTTTACATACAGTGAGAGACAAGTCATTATGAAAGGCATTAAGGAAAACAGGGTGCAAGCAGCATGAGATGCTCATGCGCACACACACACACCAACCAGGGGCCCCGCATGCCACCACTGTAATGGGTTAATCTGCGGGCCTCTGATGGAGTGCTCTCTCACACACTCAATGGCCCAATGATCATTTTAATGGACTCCAGTCACTCTCTGTGTCCTCTAGCAAAGACATCACACAGAGCTATCTATTCAGATGGCGGCATGGAGCAGCGACGGAAATAGAGGAATTTTTTTCCCTTCATTTTTTCACCCCTGAATCACGGCCTTAACACTTCCAAAGTAATATCTCAGAGTTTTAGAAACTGTGCCTACATGGCCGCAGCTCAGATGAGGAGGGGGGTTCTGGGAGGTGTTGAACCCGGTCTAATACTCTTTGCTGGGTTGGTGAATCCATCTTAATCAGCGAGGCTCTATACCTTTTGCCAGAGCAAACGATGGAGCTATTTCAGGAGCCAGCGCTAAATACCCCACAATATAATGAAATATTATCAGCTCGCAAACAAGACCAGACATTCAGCATTGACATTCAGATTTGTATTATTATTATTTTTTAAACAAATAGAGGTCCTTAAAAGGAATAGAAAAGAATAGAAAAGAAAAGAACTGGCTTTTAGTCATTGAGTTATTTGTTGTTATAAAGCACTGGTTTTCTAGAAGCAGACTATGTGATTACAAGAACATTTCATCAAGTCATTTTCATAACAGTATTGGGAGGGAGTCATTAATCTTTTCCGCTCTTTACTTACTTACATAGTTCCCATATAATTATGTAAACACAGGTTCACAAGAAACAGCCTCCTCATTCTCCTAAACTGACTGCTATCAACGGTTTTGACATTTTATCCCGGTAAATTATACATGCTTCGATAAAAACTGAAGCTCAAGGTAACCCATCTATCAGCTCGCCTACTGTATATGCAAACACACAAAAAAAAATTAAATAAGAAGCTTATTAATGTAAGAAGTTTGAAATACCTTTGCAGCGATATACTGTTAGAGAGCAGCAGTGAGAAAACATCTGTTAAAGGAGTAGTTCACTTTTCAAAAAAAACTTTTGCTGATAATTTACTCACCCCCATGTCATTCAAGATATCCATGTCGTTCTTTCTTCAGTCGAAAAGAAATTAAGGTTTTTGATGAAAACATTCCAGGATTTTCTCCATATAATGCATTTACTGGAAACCAAACGGTTCAATTTCCAAAAGACAGATTCAGTGCAAACTGCAAACTGTCAAAGGGCTTTAAATGATTCCAGACGATGAATAAGGGTCTTATAAGCGCAAACGATCGCTCATTTAAAAAATAAAAAAAAAATTTAAGTTTTATAAGTCTCAAATGGTCACCTTGCTCTGTTCTGTGAATGCGCGTTTGTGACTCTCCTGTTCGAACTTGATCATCAAAATTCTAAATTTGTGTCATTTGGTTCATTCGAACGAATGAAATTAACGAATTGACTCGGAAAAAGATTCATTCATTTTGATGAAAGAGTTCAGAACAGGAGATTCACGAATGTGCATCACAAAACAGAGCAAGGTGACCATTTGACTTATAGAACTTAAACTTTTTTTTATGAGCGATCGTTGCGCTTCGATAGAGACACTTATTCATTGTCTGGAATCGATTTAAAGCCCCTTTGAACAGTTTGCACTGAAACTGTCTTTTGGACCTTGAACCAGTTTGCGTTACCAGTAGTGCATTATATGGAGAAAAATCCTGGAAATCTTTCATCAAGAACCTTATTTTTATTTAACTGAAGAAAGAAAGACATGGACATCTTGGATGACATGAGATAGTGAACTACCAGCAAAAGCTTTTTTTTTAAAGTGAACTACTCCTTTAAGAAAGCATTCGGTAATAGCTATGTGGATATTTGCATGAGCTCTGCAATTCAACACTCCAGTCAAGTAAAGTCACATCACTTTTATTTATATTACACTTTGCGCAATCAGACGCCTTCAGCAGTGACAACATGAACACACGGTACTGCGCATGTGCATAGAACTGGCCCAAACTTAACTTCCGGCAAACTTGCGCAGACAATCCATAACAAGTAAATAACCATAGTAGCTGGTATTTCTTGACAGTCAAAGAAAATAAATGTTACCTGGCCAAACTGAAATGTGACACTACCAGACCCGTTGAACAAAAATAGGAGACAAGATGTTTTCTACCGACAGTGTCTGATTTACCGCAGTGTTAAAAAACTGTGGCGAGCGGAGCGCGCGACGAGGCTTTATTAGGTGAACATATCTCTCCTTATTAGCTTCTTACATGCTTGCTAACCTTTTTTAAGGCGCGGTGTCTCCACATGACAGGATGTTGGATGGATCTATGCAGCGTTATGATACATTCTGCTCCGCTGTTAATGTGTTTGTGTGAGAGAGAGAGAGAGAGAGAGAGAGAGAGAGAGAGAAGCTTGCGAATATGCGCTACACGCAACTCTGCAGTCAAATGCAACTTTTCCTTAAATTGTAAAACGCGGAAATCGAATATGTCAGCGGTCAGCGCTGATAATGAGTTGGGCTGCCACTAATAAATGCATGGGAAACACTGTACCGGATACTCGGATAAACCTAGCTATTTTAATATAGTATCTAATACAGTCAATGCCGTATTATCCAATAAACAGTATAAACTAACAGAACGGAAGTTAACTTTGGGCCAGCTCATCACCATGGCAGACGCGTCTGATGAAAGCGTCTATAGAATGCTTTAAACCAAACAGCTTTACGTAATTAAACATGAAAAATGTTAATTTGAATGTGTTGACCAGCCGGAGCAAACTTTTCCAGAAAGCAGCTGTTTCTAACTCTAGAAACTTTAGAAAGTCTTTGATGAGGATTTATAAAATATAGGAACAGACTAGGGTCAGACTAGGTAATATCATCATATAAGATGTTCTGCACGTACTTCGTTTGAAAAATGTATATCTAAACTGAGTCTGCATTCTTTTCTATTGTTTTGTCATTTCAAAAAAGCTACATTCTGTCCCTCCCAATCACGGCTACATTTTTCACCGGGAAAAGGCTAAGAGACGGCAATAAAAAGCAAAAAAGAATTGTGGTCCCCCCCCACTCCTTTTTCATTTCCGAGGGGAAATGTAGTGAAAGACAGAAGTGCAGTACTGTAATATGTTTAAGTGGGTCTGTAGCTTTGAGCTGGCTGTGCAATCCAGCCACTGACGGAGGGTCAAGCCATTCATTCGGTGGAGAGGCAGAGGATGTGCTGTGCTTATAATGTTTGTTTTGGGCTAGCCTCCCACATTCTCTCTCATATCAGCTTAGCTGTGGGTCCAGTGTGAAACAACACCTCACAGGTATTTCAAAAGTAACTTTTTTTAAGTGGATGGATGATGCTCAAGACTCATTACCTGGGAGTTAGCTTTGTGCTTCTGACACACTAGTGAGACCCTCTAGTTGTGTAAAGTAACAGTTCTCCATCGAATCAGCAAGTCTAAAATACATATGACCCACCTGCTGCTCTTGAACTGACAATCTCTCAATCTGTCTCTTTTCCTTTGTCTTTCTATCTCTTTCTCACACCCAGGCCTTTTGTTTCATTAGAGCACACAGATGCACTGATGCTTACTGAATTACAGATGAGTGTTGCCAACCCAAACCAGATGGGACCAATCTATATTCAGATTAGCTATTCTCTTCATTCATAATAATTCCACACTGTTATCCTTCGGTTCATGACAGTTGGATCACATCAATTGCCTGACACTCCCCTCACCTCGTGTCCAGCCACAATGACACAAAATAGACAAATTACACAACTGTATTATAATGCACTGCTCCGATTAAACTCATCTGGGCAAACATATTTAGACACTGGTGAGCTTCATCAAATCTAAAATGTGATTGGTTGACAGTAAGGGACGGGTACAGGTTACATCCTAATTTGTATACCGTTACTTCTGATATATACTACAAATATGTTGAGAAGCTTTGGAAAATAATTTTCATTATTACAATCTTAATTTTGCATATGAGGAGAGTGAGGTAAGACTCAAACTGTGACTATATATTTATAAAGGGCCAATCTTTTTTAGCTTTCTGTATATGATTATTTTAGCTTGCTTTTAGGATCAACAATGCTTATTTTTCTAATGTGCATTTCCCTAAATTGAGCACCTGTGAGATAAAGTGTATCATGCTTAAGCCTAATATGCATGAGCAAAAGTACAGTAGATACTATAGTTAAAAAAAAAACCTTTTTATTTCTTCTTGTCTAAAGGACATTTTAAGCAAAAAGTGGCCCAGTTTAGCCCTCTTTCCCTAGCAATTTGCAAAGCAATATGATTCGGCTCTATTCATAAACTAGAATACTATTAAGGATGCACACAACATGCAAACTAGGATGCAGACCATGCAGCATTTATGTATTCTCCTGGTCAGCAGCTCTCCATGATAAATTAGGCACAGAGACAAACTGAACAGATAATGTGAACTGGATGGCAGCCATTGCTTCCTCAGACATTCTGATTCCATGTAATTTGATTGGTTCCCGCATTAATTCAGTCAGGCTGGAGATTTTTAAGATACTCAGTCCCGCTCAGCTTCAGAATGCATTTACTGCACTTCTTCTCTCAAACACGTGCAGCCGAACATGACGGCATATCGTTCTCTGAGACACAAACCCACAAACAACATTCGACTAAAGAAAAAGGCACAATCACTGGGAGATAAATGTTACTTCTGTTGCATTTGGATGTGATTTCGAGTTTCATTTAATTTGATGTTTAGCAACAAAAACAGTTTTGAATCAAATTATTTTGTTGCATTTCATTTGACTTCAAACAATGAAGTTCTACAGTATGAAGTATTTGAAGTTTAACTACGGCAGACACATTTAATTGTTTGTTTGCTGTGATCAAAAGACGTTTCAGGGCTCTACAGTGCGGCCATTTTGCTCGCATACGCCCCTGAAAATCGAATACGTGCGAATGGGGAAAATGATTTACGAGCACAATGTGCGAGTAACTACAACCTACAGTACCATAATCGAAAATCGAGACGATATTTGAAACAAAACTAGTTTTGAATGAGAAAAACTATGACTGAAAATTGAAAACGAAAAATCCAAAACGATTTGGGAGCGATCTAGTCAGAACTTGTGTTCCTACGTTTGTGGTAGATCTATATATGATCGGTGGTAGAACCCTGTGTTTGGCTATAAATGGAAATGACTGTTCAAATCATTACAAAAATATTTTGTTCACTACATTTACAGCCAGGGAGGTTAAGGGCGGTTCTCCATGCCAAGCGTCAAAACTAATTATCTAATGAACTAATTATCAATTATCATCGATTCATTGTTGAAGGTCAATATAGATTACAATCCTCATGAGTTTTAGAAGTCAGATCAAATGCATTCTTATCCCCTGAAGCAGCAGAGCTGGCAGATAATGAGAAAAGAGTAGTGAAAACCAGTTCGCAAAGGCTTGTGGTCTGAGAGAAGGCTACTCTCATTGGAGAGCAGGAAGAGAGGAGGGATAAGGGGAAGAGTAAAATGAAAAGAGAGGCGGGAGATGAGAGGAAAGAGGAAGAATGAAGGGATTGGGCATCAGCCGATGGATGCAATTAAGGGCGAGTAGCATTTCTTTAGGATTCATCTTCAAAAGAGTGTGGAAATGCTTGGAGAGGTCTGCTTTCTGCAGATACAGGCCGTAGCTTCACTGCTGCCCACCAGTCAGCTTGTTGACATAACAGTCTTTCTTTGCTTTTTTTAATTTGCTATGCTCCTCTGTCCTGTCTCTTCCGAGAAATTATCCACTCTTCGCCTGGCTTTTCCGCGCTTTGTGGAATGGCTGCGACACTCACAATGCTCCAGCTGAGGTCAGAGGTCACCTCACAAGCGCTCTGTTCTCGTCTCAAACTTCAACGCCAGCCAACCTTAAGAAAGCGATATCCACGAGGCTAGAGCGCTCCTCATCGCTCGCCCCTGTGGTTTATTAGATTGGAGTGGGAGGGAAGAATAAAGCAGGTAAAGAGGCAGGTATGGCTAGAGCTAATGGTGAAAGCAGCGTACAGTAATCATCAGACTGTTGGCCGCAGAGACGCAACACTCAAATAGTTCATTATAAGATGACACAACCAATTTGTAGCAGGGGTGGCAGCAATCTCAAAAATCTCCCCTGACAAAAGCATTTAGATTAGACTGCTTTTCAACCAGGAGAGCACTGACACGAATCGCTATGCTCACTGGGGGAATGGAATCTGTTTCAATTCTCCTCCAGGCAAACATAAAACTGTCCCAGGTAAGTCATTTACGGAGAGGGAGAGGGACTGTTTCACCCTAAAAAAGATCTCTTGTCTCACACGCATGCTATGCTAAGACTATTCATCTATTTGTTACATTTCCCTCTATTATTTCTGTTATAATCTTCCTTTACTGGCTCGGCTCATGAATGCTAATAGCTCTCTTGGAACAACAACGGCGTGTAGATTATTTCCGATCGGAGTGCTTCTTTTTTTGCTTGCGATTGTGTTACACATGTGAATGAATCCTTCTAGATGAAGCTGGTGGGTGAGAATTGAGTAAGGTGCTATTACATCTAATAAATATAATTTTGTAATTACATTCTGAAAGAAGTGCTTAGACCCCGCTGGCTCTAAAGAATCTCCCAGAGTGCAAGACCACCGCTAACATCTCAGCCAGACCTAATGAACTCCAATACTGCGCCATCAAATAGATTCTTTATACTCCCTTTTACATTTTTTAGTTACTCTATTCCAACTCTGACACAAAATGCAAAGCAGATGCTCTGTTCCTCAGAATAAGGGCTTAGGCCTTCGTGTCTTATCACGCTACATGCAGAAGCCCCACTTGATCTCCTACAGCTCATGTTAGGAGAGCCAAACTCTACAAAGCAGCATGAAGACAAATTCAGGAAGGGCCAGGGGGAAAGGAAACGTCTAATCCTGGAACACAAACATCGGAAAACAGAGAAAAGACATGTTGGTAATGTTTGGCGGGGACTGGGGAAATTCAGCAACAAAAAGAAAGAGGTGTTAGTTTGCTTAAAAGCCCTTTACTGTAAGTGTCGGTGTAAAATATTTGTGTATTTCCACACACAGAGCGTTGGTCAAGTGTCCAAATATGCTATAATAAATAAATGTGCTTCTCCCAGCAGAACTCAAGTATCAGCCCTTAAATGCAGGTCACCGGGACCTCATGCAACAGGCTCCGCTCTGTATGGCTGTTTCCAGAAAATCCGCAACTAAGGGACTATTTCTTTATTCCATCAATGCTAAAAGAAATCCCTCGTAACACAAGCATGCAGTGTGTGACCGGGTGTTAAAATTACTTGTGAATATTAGGCCTAGTTCCAGAATCAAATCACTGACTACGTTTACATGCAGCCAATAACCCGTTCAAAACGGCACATTGGCAATAACCTGGTCGCGAACGGCCATGTAAACACTCGTCAGAAAATCCGAATATGCTCATATCCCGGATTTTAAAAAACGGGATATTATACCTGGGTACACCTTTTCTAAACTCGAATTTTTGGTCATGTAAACGCGTATCAGCATATCCCCATAGTGATTTGTGTTCTGCGCATGTTCTATTCGCAAGGAATCTTGGTCTTTTGAGTAGAGAACTTCTCGGCGCATACAAAAATCCACGTGCATTATACCGGAAGTAAACATGGCGAGACAAGGCGAGACGCAGCACAGCATACTTTTGGAGCGAGCTCAGTAACCGTTACCAGCATTCTAAGCGCAAACACAGGCGATCGCTATCTGCCCGAATATTCATTATCCGCATGTTGCTGCTGTTGTTGTTTTTGGATACAGGAAGAAAAATCTGGAAATGACGCATATTGTGTTTTGTACGTCCAGAACCAGCGTGCGCACAAGCCCTCAAAAGTGAAGCCAAAACGTCTCGAATCGCCCCCTGTGGCCGGTCCTACATATAGGTCATAAACCCCGCCTCCCCATGTTATTCAATGGACGCGAGACCAACTAAAACAATTAAATTGCACTTCACATATCCTGTTTCCAAAGGATAGTTGTGTCATTTACTGTAGTTTCTATCACGTTGATGTAATTTCAAGTGTTTGATTTTCAAAATAAGTTTGTTTTTTGTTAGTTATGTGATGATGAAAACGGTGCTCTGACGTCATGATTGAGAGCTGTGATTGACAGGTTCTCTGTGAAGTAGTCACTGAAGCAGCAGCGGGCTTTTTTCATAATGTTGACTACTGGGCTAGTGCAGTTGTATTTACCTTTTTTCACGAAGGTTACTGCAATCAGCAGGACATCATTGGAGAAAACGGGAGCAGCCAGAGGCCAGCTTTGATGAAACGTGGCGTGCTGCTTTGCGTTTCGATTCAGCGGGGATGAGGGCGCGGCCTCGGTTCACGGCTTTACTTCCTGCTCAGCGACTACGTTCCTGTCCTGACTTGAGTCCCGAAACACGGCAAAGTGCGCAGACTCAGGGTCCCCAGGATGTCAGCGTCATCTGGAGACACTGGCGGCTTCAGTTCTCTCTGATGGGAAGAAGAGCGGAAGGGGCGCCGTCCGTCTTTTTTACAGTCTATGTGACCAGACACTAAGCCAGCGCGCACGCCATTTACATCAGCATATTGCAATTCCAACACGATCATAACCCGAAAACAGGCTGCATGTGAACGTCGTCACTGAGGGTTCTTCTGAAATGCCTGAGGTGTGCTCTCATGTAAAGTACAGATGTAGGTAAAGCAACGGCTCTACTACAGCAGTGTAGTTAGACATTTAAGATTTTCTTACACGTCATCACGCTTTACAATAATCGAATGAGTAAAAAAATTGCTGTGAATATTTTTTATTAATATATTAGTCTGCATTTATATTGATTTAATGTATTATCTATTTAAAGGGATACTCCACAGTTTTCATATTGAAACTATGTTATTCCCTTAACTAAGACAAGTTGATATATACCTCTCTCGTCTACTTTAGCGCACGTAAACATTAAGCTATCGCACCTAACTAGCCCAGTTCATTCATTTGGATCCAAGCAGAGAGAGCGACCAAACACCTACATGTTTTCCTGTTCTAAGTACAGTTACACGAGTAGTGTAACTCTGACAGAGAATGGTGACACAAAATAAAACGTTGCACTTTTCTCAGCGTGTAAAGTGCATAACTATAATGTATGGTGGAATACATAGAGAGGTATGTATCAGACTTGTTTTTAGTTAAGGGAATAACATAGCTTAATATGAAAAAAAAAACAGGTGAGTATCCCTTTAACATCATTATTCTCTGTCCCGTGCAGAGTGACTCCTAGCCTGGCTCCCCATTATGTTTAGCCCAGTTTAGCCTCTATGTTTCAGACTACTAGCCACGATAAATTGGCCTCAACTAAGCATGAGATCCAGCTCTCAATGATATAGAATCAATAGATGATAATGACAACAAACAACCAGACTAGACAGACAGACAGACAGACAGACAGACAGACAGACAGACAGACAACGCTCTCGTGACATGTGGACACTGATTGAGTTTACTGAGAGTTTAGACCAGACAGAATCAGGGACTTGATTTGTTTGGAAGACGATTCCTTGGGCTCGACTGTATTATTGTCTCAGAATTCAGCCAGAGCCGGTCCTTGTCCTGTATGCCCTTAATTGAACAAGCCTGCAATTCCCCTATTAATTAGTACAAGCTCTGGCTATTTTACATCACTCTTCATTTGTCGACAATTCAAAGGCCAATTATTAAAAGCATGCCACACGATTAATTGTGCGAGGGGATGGGCAGCCACATTGGTGTGAAGATGGTGGGAGACCTGGGAGAATCAGAGCGGACGATTCCTGATGAAGATTTCCAGAAAGTTCTGTAACTTCCTGATGTTGCAAAAGACAGTGTACATGATTAGGTAAAGTATAATGTACAGTCAGGCCCTGCCAAGGTTTATTTTGCAAAAAATAATTGGCTGACTGTACATTGAAAAAAATATAACTGTACTTACACATTAACATTGATTACCATCAAAAAGGTGCTAAGGGATATTTAACCCTAAATATACAAAAAATATACAATTAAATATAAAATATAAAGCGATCAGGATAGAGTGTTTTAGCATCTGTTTCGTCCCTCTATCTCCAGCTGGGGTCAGCCCACTTTTTCAGCATTTTCAAATATTGCCAGTGGGTGAAGTCAGGCTCTGACCAGGGGTTTAGTTACCCTTTAAGTTTTACCTGACACTCAATGTCACTATCTTGCACAAGGCCATAGGACAAAAAGATACACAGGAAAAAAAACTAAACACAAATCTATTTTTTTTAGAAACAGCTCTCTTAGGTTTAAGACCTGAGATCACCAAAGCAGATATACACATACTTTCAAAAACATAAGTGCTAAGCAATGGCAAAAATACAGATTAATCAATCTAATGCACTGCAGCACAAATGCATTTCCATTTAGAGCGGACCCCCTCTTGGCTACTATAATCAAAGAGCAATGCGAGCCATTCAGAAATTACTTCCATCATAGTTTCCAATGCCCAAGCTCCTCCATCTCACATTGGCATTCATTGTGTCAGATGTTTGGAGCGACCCTCAAAACTTTGAGCCATAAACCACACAGACACAGTGTCAGAGTCTCTTGGAAGGGACAGAATGGGGACACAAAACAAAATGGCCTTTCAGTCTAATAGCAAATATATAAAAAAGAAACTCAGCGAACCCAACACTGTCCTTTCTATCGCTCACTTCATGATGTTGTAACGAGCAGAGAAGATTGTTTGTTTCATATTTGGTTTGCAATGGTGAGATTTACACGCTCCACACGTGAAATAAACTTCTATTTTGCGTTTTAAAATCCCAAATTACATTATCAGACAAACCAATTCAAAATGGGAAACATTACAACTTTTTAATGTTTTAAAAGAAGTATTTTATGCTCACCAAGGCTGCATTCAATTAGTCAGTTAGTGTGAAATATTTTACAATATAAAATAATTGCTTTTTATTACATTTAAAAACATAATTTATTCCTGTGATGCCAAGGCAAAATTTTCAGCATTTTATTACTCCAGTTTCCAGAGTCACATGATCCTTCAGAAATCCTTCCAATATGCTTATTTGATGCTCAGGCAACATTTAATCATCTTTACGAATGGTGATTTTTTTGGTGATACTTTTATTTGTCAAGGATGCATTAAAAGTGTGTGATTTTTGCGACATCTAGCAGTTCGATTTGCGAGTTTAGACTAAGGCCCCGTCCACACTACTGCGTTTCGTTTTAAAACGTAGAATTAAAACAAATACGATCTTTCTGTCCACACCAGCGTTTTATCTGCGTATTAGAAATGATCTCCGTCCACAATAAAGCGACTGAAAATGCGGATCACGTGACCATTCACCAACACTGGGCATGCGGTGTCTTCAGGGATCAGGGAAGGACACGTCATGACTGATGTGGCGCCCAATCAGGTGGGGCCGGAGCGTCAGCCTCTGCGTCACGTTTCTATAACTCCTTTTTCCAGTTTGTGACGTCCACACTAAAACGCCTCCCGGAGATTCAGAGGAACGGGAAACGGAGCTGCAGCGGTTCTAAACTTCTCCGTTCCATCGTGTCGTTTTTCACATTTTAGTCTGGACGGGAGGGTGCAGACGTCGCGAAAGGTTTTGGTTTTTAAACGGAAATGCAGTGCAGTGTGGACGGGGCCTAAGGGCTCGGCCTGCTGCTCACCCTACCTTTGGGAGGCGCTCTGGTCTAGAGACAGCAGAGCTTCCGGTTCGCTTACAGAATGAGACAGCAGAGAATGGGCAGTGTTATCCAGAAGCGTGTGACAGGTGTCACTGTTTCTGTGCCCATCTATAAAATCGATCATCTATCATGGAATAACTTTACAAAGCCATAGTCAGGTGCAGGATCAAGGGTCTTAACATATAATACAATAATAGTAATCAGCTTGATTGCTCTCACAAACATAACCAGCACATTTCTCCCCACATAGCAAACCCATAATACAGCCAAGAGAGACCACATGGAAATTATGCAACTATATATATTTTTTCTAACAGGGTAGTAAAAGTTTAAGCTGGCTAAATATGAGCTGTTACTGTGGCTGAGCTGGTTAAAGCGTAAAGCCTTGTTTAAACTGACGCGTCCGCATGAGCCCAAAGGTGCATGCAGCAGAAATGACATGATTGTAACAGCGCACACGCCTCCGCATCCCCTAGGCACCATTTACTACACACAATAGGTTTTTTCTGGATTGAAAACTCTTCGCGAATGACATTAAAATGCTTCCAAGATCGACTTGTAACAGATGACGGGTTGATGCATTCCTGTAACGTACTGTTTTACGGTCAATGACAAGAGTACTAATCAGCTGTCTTACGAACGTAACCAGCACATTTATCCCCATATAGCAAAGCCATAACACAGACCAGGGGGAAGAACAAAGTTACATGAAACCAGGGCTGTAGTTCTAAAATTGCGAATCTTGGACTAAAATTCGAACTGAGATTCCGATTTTCTATGGTCTCGGACTTGTCTAGGACTCGCTGGTATTTGGACTCGGACTTGTCTCGAGTCTCGGCCACTGGTCTTGCCAAATATGGCGTTTGGTCTCGAGCCGAGTCCAACATTTTGTATGCGTGTGTTCATTCATTACTAGCCTATCAGGGTAACGTTAACTTAGAAAATGCCCAAATTAACCGACCAAGTGCTCACTCCAGACGAAGCGCGTCTTCTCATGCTGTTACTATAGTTACTGGGTGTTGCGCACAATTCTAATGATTCCCGCAGGTCTCCCATTTATAATGCTGGATATTCCCGCAACCGTAATCCACACAGATTATAAAATCAAATCATTCTTTTAATAACTATCTGCCAGACGCAATTTCACAAACCAGCGTGATTGTTCAGCGTTCTCGCGTCTTCTCTTCTCTCTCTCATGTGTTGTGGAAGCCAAGCATAAGCGCTGCTGCGATAATACACACTCGCGTTCAGGAGTCGGGACATGACGGAATATTCACTTGCATTCGAGCCAGTAGTGCATCGTGAATAAAGCTTAACATTTGCACGTCTTTTTCAAGTCTTACCAGTTTAACATTCAAGTAATTTTGAACTTATCAGTCCCTTGCGCGCTCTCTGGGATGACTATGCGCACATTCATTGAAAATCCGCCTCAGAACCGCTGGCCAGTAACAAAAGTTATTTTTCACGGATTAGTTATATTGCTTTAACACTCAAATAAGTGTCAATTTCAGATTCTTCGATCAGTATAATGGTCTAAACATTAGTCGGTTTGTACTTTAATAAGCATAAAACGCATGCCAGTATGAACAGAGATCTATGCTCTTAGCTCTTAAAGTGACAGAAACCATATGTGTCGTTCATTAATTTTGTCGTCAAAACAAGAAAAGAGAGCTTTAAGTTAAAGGAATCAGGATTAGCCTATGTGTTTAATTTATTCAGGACTAAAATACTATCCAGTGTTATTTTCCATTTGATTACTTTATTCAGTTTCTGACTAGTGTAGACCTATGCAAAAACATTTCTCTTTATTTGTCTTTATTTGTATCTTTATTGTATTTATTTGTGTAACTTTTTTCAATTTAATTGACTATTTAATCAAGCCTTGTGTTGTGTAAATTCTTAACAACATTACCCCATTGTAAAAAAATGCAATGAGCACAAACATTTAAGCAACATAAATTTAAAAATTTTGTTTGGCAAAAATGAAATTCAGGCCCTGAAGACTTTTTTTCCTGTCCTGGACTCGGTCTTGACTCGGACTTCAACCTTTTGGACTCGAGTCTTAACTTGAACTCGAACCTCTTTGGACTCGGTCTTGACTTGGACTCGACTAGTCCTGGTCTTGGACTTGTCTTGGACTCGACAAAGGTGGTCTTAGAGACTACAGCCCTACAGTCCAGGCTTCATATTTTACACCATTGACAAGGGAAAAGTCACTATTCACAGTGTCTCTGGCTCAGCTTTCCAGCTTTCTACTGCTTCTCTTCAAGGTAGTGACGAAACGCACTCTGTCAGCGCTGTTTGTTTGCTGTCGCGCTGCGGTAGAAACATGACGTCACAATATGTCGACATTCATAGAAGGGGTGCCCATGGATATGTAGATATAAATGTCTCATTCTAAGGTAATAAAAACATTACAGTTTATTAAGTAAGTTCTAGAAAACATTGTTACTGGATACCATTTTGCATTTGTGGTAATGGATACTCAAATGTTGTACACATTGCACCTTTAAATTGATTCAAAGTGACAGTGATGACATTTAAAATTGCAAAAAGATGCCTATTTGATACATGCTTTAGTAAAAACTTTCTATTCCATCAAAAAATATCACCATTTCCAAAAAAATGTTAAACAGCACAACTGTTTTCCATGCCACCTTACTTTTTTGTTGTTTTAACAGTAGCACCGGCCTTGTAAGCAGCGAAGACTCCCAGGGGCAAGACAAAGGCCCATGGGGCCTACAGAGAAGAGAGTGAAAAAGATGGATAAAGAGATAGAGAGTGAAGAAAGAGTTTCCTCTCCTCTAAGGTGAGCTTCCCCTACCCACAGCTTAACCAATCAGACTCAACAGCAGGAGCCCAGTGATTGACAGGGCAATTACCGCTAGCAGCCTCTCTGGTGGATCCCGGAGACACTCTCCAAATACAATTTCACTATTTTGTTACATCAGAACGTTCACCAGGAAGGATTTCAGTACAAAAGCAAAATTGCCAGGCGGACTGCATGGGTGGAGCAGTCCTGCTAGTGGAAAACTTCCTTACTGCGGAGTGTGTGCGTGTTTTCATTCCACGCTTTTTTCATAAAAACATACCCTTGGACAAGGTTATTTCCCCACTAACCCCTGTGCTATTTTTGAAAGTATTTCTCTCAATAATAGTTTTTCTCTTTGAGGAATGATAGAAGAGGTTTTTGCTGCTGGTGAGAGGAGAAATTCACCATTAAATGTATCTCTTTAAATACGTAAACGTAAGGACAGCAGTAAGCTTCTTATTATGGTAATGAGTCCTTCATTCACTGTATGATGGGGGAGTGGGGTAAGCTGTGCCACAATACAAAAGTTGTCCTCCAGGCAAGGAGAAATGCTTAAATGAATTAACCTAATTCTATTTTAGAATGCAAAAGAAGAAAGTCTAAATTCAAAGAAGAAGTATTAGCATAAATGATATGATATGTTTAATATAAAGTCATGTGACAAACATTAAAACCCAGTTTGCTAGATTAAAGTTGTGACGCATCTTACCCCACTCCCCTTATGAAAAAACGTAATTTTGCCTTGCAGTTCTCCTGCAGGCGTTCTGAATCCACATTAATTCACAAGTGACAGTTCTGTAGCTTTGTGCCAGGAGAATGAAAAGCTCTGTTGCAATCACAGCTGCAATCATTCACTGTTCTTTGAAATGACATCCAGCGCAGGTCTGATCGCTGCAAAAGTTTCTTGTTTTTCGGTACGGATGGCACCCGCTCTTCCCTGCCTCCACTGCATGCTGGGAGTTCCCAGCAGCATCTGCCACAGAGCTCTCCATATTCACAGAACCCAGAACGCCAGAAGCTCAGTGACACTCCACTCGCTGCGCTTGCCGTTTTTGCCGGCAGAAAGAAGCTGCTTGCTAATTCTTCGCTCTATCAGGCTAACAAATAAGCCCAAACTGCGGGGGGGTGGGAGGGAGGGGGGGTGTACCGTCTCCCCTCTCCAAGTTGAGAAGGTTGTTCACCTTGGAGTGTGAATGAAGGGGGGAAAGATTTCTATAAAAGAGATGAGAAAAGGGAGATACACAGAGGCACTTCTGTGGAGAGTCAACACATTTTGCATATTATTCTAAACTAAACTCACTTTAGTGTTGGCTAAAAACATCCTAGAAGTGGCTAAACTCAAATTGTTCACATAAAAAAACCACAAAGATATGTGTTTGCATTCATACTTATGCCACTGACATAGAAAATAAGTGGCATGCTAAAAAAAAGTACATTGTCAGAATGCATGTCACTTCTGAATTTCTGTCAATAGAGAAGGATAATTTTTGCTGCCGTTGTGTAGTGTAGTTCCAGTATCTACCAGCAGGTGCTAATGTGGCCATGCCAAGTTGAGCTAAAACAAAATTGAGCTAAACTCTTTACATTTTAGCTTCCTTTCTATGTTAGGGCATTACATTTAGCCTCAGTAAACATATGCGTTCATTAAAGAGCAACAAGTTAAGCACATTTAAGACCAACAAAACAGGGTGTAAGACTGGAATTGTCAAAAATACAGGAAACAACTAAATCACCTAAATCAACTGCAAAATCACCTACTGCACCTGAGTGGACAAACACACACACATTAGGTTTCCGTGGGGACTGTCCACAGACAATTGCCGTGTCTGAAATCACCCATTACTCACTATATAGTGGACTATATAGTGAGATATGCCATTTTGTAGTGCTGTCCGAATGTATAGTGATGATTATTATACCCTATATAGTCTACTCAATGTATCCCAGAATGCATTTTGAAAAGTAGTGTACAACCAATGGTCACTGAACCTAAGCCCTACATGCCATTCATGCATTGCGCTGATCATAAAAATAAGTTATAATCATGTGTGGTGTAGCACATTATAACGAAAACTGCCAGAAATCACTTTTAGTTTTTAAATTTTGGAGAAATAAGCTCAATATAATGCAATGTATTTATTTTTAAAAATCTATTTAGCCCAGATTTAGCCGAATTTAAAAATCTATTTAGCCGGCTCGACACCAGCTGACAGATGATGTAATCAACGGCGCCGAGAGACGATCGAATAGTGTCCGAAAGTGGTGTTTCTATTATGCTGGTGAGCTCACTATATAGTGCTCGGCTCTCTACCCCCAACATAGGGGGTAGTGAGTAGTGCTTTGAGTGGAGATTTCAGACACAGCAAATGATTTTTATATCTGAACAAACCGAATGCTATTTTCTATCCCCTAACCCCTAAACACAACCCTCACATAAAAAAAAAATAAAAAAATAACTTGTATGATTTATAAGCTGTCATAGGGGGCAAAAATGAAATTATCCCCACGTATAGGGAACACCTGAATACCACCTATATTTATACATGTTTACTTTCATGAAAAACTACTTCATTTGCATCTTTGCTCGGTTTATATTTGTACTTTTGCTTGTGATTTGTTTCTTTGTTTATTATTTTGATTACAGACTTTTTATTTGAATAATGATTTGAAAACCTTGATTATTATTATTAGTTAATTAGTACTTTAAATTAGTACTTAGGGAATAATTCTAAATGCCACAGTTGGTTAACATTTATACTGATTTAACTTTTAAAATATTTTTCTTCTCTTGTATTACAATTGGTATTGAGAATTATGAAATTTTACTGGTATTGATTACTGATTTTCTGGTATTGTTTGGAAAACCCTAATATGGCTATGCAACAATATATAGTTTAATCTAACTTTGCGAACAAAACTCCTAAAAAGAAATACAACGGTCTAGTTGACAGACCTATGAAACAAGCAGCAAAATCACTTTGGAGAAGGAAGAGAGAGAGTTACTAAAAGCTGAGAGAGCCAATGATGCAGAAGAAAGAGAGGTACAGTCTATCCTAGAATAAGCACCCAGAATCTCAATATGGCCATAGAATGGATCTAATGTGTCAGGAGGATCAACAGTCAAAGGTCTCTCTCTCTTTGCTGAATGCTAAACAGCTTTCAGTCCTGTGAAGAGCTCACAACCAGCTTCATCCTCCCACTTAAAAGCAATAAGCCCAATGCATCAGTCCTCCTCACTGCTGCCAGCCGGCTGAAACACAACCACACGAACCACAGCGCAAGAGATACCTCTAACGATTCCAAAACCACCATTAAGCTAACAGTCCCAGCCACATTCCCAGACCACTCACGGTCTCTCTGATGCTTACTGAACACAAATATGGCAAGCTCCAACCTGATTGGCTGGCTATGAGTCAAGGTACAAAGGCTTTAACCAGAGAAAAAAAGTTGTTTTTAAAAGTTTGCTGGATTAGCTAAAAAATGTTCATGGCACTGAACTCTTTGAAATATATTAAAGAGATTTGTTTGAGCTATAGATCTGCATTCTTGCAGAATACCCATGAGACCTGGTTACATTTGTTGAGACACGGGACTAAATTTGTTGTAGACGGGTGCAGGCGGTTCTGCTAATAATGTGCAGATAGAATGTAGCCTCTGCATATATTGTGAGTTTGCACAGTCAAAAATAAATAAAAATAATATTACATATATATTAATTTAAATGAAATACCATTCCCACTCAGTTCCTTTTGTTTCAATGAGACGCTTTAAAACTAAATGAAAAAAGAAAAATCAAGTTGGGAGCGGGTGAAGACGAGACAGGTTTGGGACACTTGAGCTTATATTTTATATTTATATTTACATTCTCCACAAAGAATTTCCATGAGAATTCACTTGATTCAGATCCAATTTTTGATTCCAATTCAAATTAGGTAATGCATTAGCCTAGAAATCTAGGACGCACCCTAGCGGCAGCAAAATATGAAAAAAAGAGTGGTCTAGCAACTCTCCGTTGGCTTTCGAAGTGGAAAAACCAAACTCTGGTCAGGCCAATCACATCGTGTATAGAGTTGGTGGGCGGGCTTAACACAATGACGGCAGAGTTGTGGCGGTTCTGCGCAGTTATTTCCATAGGTGACTTCGCTGATACTTGAAAACAAACAAGATGCAGCTGGCGAACAGCGGTCTTTCGATTTCGGCTTTGGCCGCGACTCGGATGACTTGGAGTTGAATGTCACTTAAGTCATTCTTAAAAAAGGAAGATGTGTTCAGAGTTTTGACGACTAGATGCGGCAAAAGTTTAAGTATATCAACTTGCTCCACTGGAAGGAAAACCATGGGGAAAACGCATGGGACTCACTCAGCCACAGCCATACATTGCTCTGGTTGGTTAACGCCATCCTGATGGCGTGCATATTGAAAAGACAACCTTTTATCCCTGCCGCCCGGATTGAGGTATGCCAATTGTGAGTTCCCAGACCTAACATCTTGATAGGTCTGGCTTGGTCAGGCTAGTAATGCATCATTAACATCAATTTGTGTTGACCAATCACACATTGGTTGTGCAAGCAAGTTTTACACAGCAATTTTAGCAACTTCTAGGAGATTAAATATTTTATAGCTCAGAATAACAAGAAAAACGTAACATAAAAAAAATTTTTATGATGTTTGAGCAAAAAAAAGGTGTGTCTAGCAAGAAGGGCGGGGCTCGAGAACTGTGGAAACGGACTCGAGTCTCAAGTCCCATGGAGGAGATACAAACAGACTTTATATTTTGTTTTGTTTTGGTTTACATTCCTTTTGTCATTTATGTTTATTTTGTGATTAAAGTATTTTATGCTTCCTCCTTCTCCTGAACTCTGAGCCCTCACCACTTTGGGAAACTTGTGGTCCCAACGGGCAGGGCTGAGCAGAGTCTGCCATGGACTTTCAAGGATGGGACTGGAGTGCTCTCCTGGAGTTCTCTATTTTTTCTCTCTCACCCTTATATCATTTCCTTTCCTTTAGCTTCGTCTATACTTACCCCCAGATGCTGCGACTGCCGTGACACTGTGAAGGGCAATGGGGGTATGTGGCAAGCAGGGCGGGGCGGAGAACCATGGAAAACAGAGCGAGGTTACCTGGAGCACCACACTCAAGACACCACACCTGCATATCTTCTCATGGAGGAGCTCCGGAAGGATAAAAGGAGGAGTGACAAGAGTAAAGGATGAGAGAGGACCAGGCCTGGAATTTATGTTGTTGTTTTGTTTGTTTATGCGGCAGTCGTCCATGAGGGGGTGTCGCTTTACTTTTATATAGTTGTGTATGTTTATTTTGTGCACGTTGAGCGTTCGTCCGTTTCAGCCTCCTTCTCTGAACTTGAACATTGTTACAATCTGAAAAGTTACACAGCAAAAATATTACTCCAAAGGGAGATATTGTCTATATCAGTAAGCACTGTTTCTGAACAACACATGGTTGCTCATTGGCCATTTCCTGTCCTATTGCTGAACTGCAGGTGCATAAACACACGCATATATCCAGAAACAAACATGCACACATCCAAGATCCAGTCTGATGCCTGTCTGTCTATCATGGGCCAAGAACAGATGAGCCCCAGGTGGCATACACACACACACACACACACATACACGTGTCACACACAGAGCTCCAGCATCAGCCAGCCTTAAGGAATAACGGTCTCTGCAGATAGAGATAAAGGTTTCAACTTTCAGGTTAAAAGTGACTTTTTCCACAGATAAAAGCAGCAATGGCAATCTGTTCTCTTCGTAAACTGTCTCTCTCTCTCTCATTTCTCACTCTCTTTCTCCCACGCTCAATCTTTTTTTTCTTGACTTTATCCAATGCTGCATACGAGGCTGGATCAGACAGTTAACGCTGCTCTTTGCTTTATTTCATATCTACTTCTCAAAGAAAGATTAGCAGTTTTTGAGCTGTTCTACTTTGCTGTCATGATGGAAATGACGAAGGAAATGTGAAAGAGAAATTCACAGGCAACAACAATACAAACCAAAAGCTCAAGAGAATTGAACGGACAGCTGTTTGGGGTTTTTGAAGCTCAAAACATTGAGATTGAATCAATGTCTTCTGAAATTGCCCCTCAGGAACTACGAATCACAGAAGAATACTCACATATTTTGTTGAAACCATATGTTTGGGGCGGGACATTCTGTACTGAAGGGCTCATCCCATTTCTTTTTAGATAGCCAATAGTCTTTAGCTTATGTCACAGCCTGTCACAACCACACGCCACACCCAAGGACTATAAAAGCAAGGAGGACACTAAAGAATAAACTACCTACTTCAATCACAAACACAACCACAGTATTTTCCCCCTCTTGATATTGCTAGTCAGAAAAAGGTAGTAAAATTAAGGGTGAAGAGTCATTATCTGTTTTGGACAATATAAGCATATATTCTTATTTTGTGGCAAAAATGGCACGTTGAACACTAACAATAATTATTTTCTTTTTGATTACATAATTATGGTAATATAAAGATGTCATAGTAAGATATGCCACTCTGGAAGTTGTGGTGCCTGATTAAATGTGTCCCAGTTGTCTTTTTTTATATATATTATTCAGTCAGCACACAATTGCAGTTTTTCTGATTGGTTAGTAGCCTACAGTACATAACAGACCAAACAGAACGCAGTTTAGAAATGGTTTACAGCTCAAGTGCTCAAAATCGAATGAATGAATGAAAAGTCATTGCAAAATGATAAGAACTTATGGTGATATTGTCCAAAATACTACAATTACAATCTTTTGAAGTGCACTGTATTAAATAGGTAACGACACTCTAAAAAATGCTGGGTTGTTTTAACCCAACTTTGGGTCAAATATGGACAAACCCAAATGTTGGGTTAAAATGTAATGTAAAAAATGTAACCTAATGGCTGGGTTTGTCCATATTTGACCCAAAGTTGGGCTGAAACAACCCAGCATTTTTAGAGTGTATGGAATATTAACATCATTGCCATGTGAAAAAGACAAACACTCACTAATCGTCGTGAGGTGTATATGGGGTGATAAAATATTGTACAGCCAATGCATTTTTTAAAACTATTACAACACAATGTCACACACAAAAAATGAACAAGCGATATGTCCTTGGCCAACATATTTCAACAGGTAAATTTTGCAGTGCATGTCTACACTGACCAGCACTAAATCAGCACCTAACTAGCATAGAATTTAGTGTGGTACAGTCCATGATCACATGAACCATTATGTTTACATCTGTTTCACACACAATATATTAAATCCTATATATACACCGCTTAACACATATGGCCATTATCACATGTGTGCTTGAGTGTGTTGTGAAGAAGGGAGCATGTGTACCTGCGTGTAAAAATGTGTGTGTAAAAAAGGCCTCCCTTTTGCGTCTGCAGCATGTTGTTTTCACATCTCTATAATTGGATGAGAAACGGAGGATCGTCTTGCGTTTGTGTGAGAATTACGTGCTCTTTCCTCGCTTTATTGAAGTCCTAATGCCCGAGTCTGCGGCACAGCAGCATGCGGTGTGATCAGCTCACCCTGATCCAGACATCTGATGACTATCACTGTGGCATTTGTACACAGAGGTTCTCTGTCGCTTTCGTTTGGGTATTCAGAGTCTCTAAATGCTACAGGCTTATTTTCACACCACATGCCGCACACAAACACAAACGGTGGTCCTTTGAGCTCCAGATTGGTATTAAAAAAACACATGATTCAGACAATGACTTTGATGCCGCTGGAAATAAAAGAAATGTCGTCTAATGTCAATCCGCCCCCTCCCTGCTATGAAAATGTTAGAAAGTTAGCAAAAATTGCTCAATTTCCAGTTAGCAAAAAAGTTTTTAAAGAATTTGATAATAGAGGGGCGACTTTGTGATGCATTAAATTCATGTGCGAGGTTCCGTCTATTTCTATTCCGTCACAGAGAATAGAAATAAGACTGATGGTTAAAGCTGTGACACAGGGAGTATACTGAGAGTTTGTTGTGCTCTTGGTGATCTGGGTTCGAATTCACCCTGACAGTCTTCTTCCCTTCTCTGCAGAAAAACAGTTCTTCTTTTAAACCCTAACTGAGCTTGATATAATGTAAGGCTGCACAATGAACCAAACACATGGTTGAGAGCAGGATTACAGGTCAATCAGGTCAATTATTAAGTCTACTCCTATTTTTCTGTTCATATTGTTTATTTTTGTCGCGGTTATTAATGTTTAAAAATCAGGTGTTTCTTCAATTACGGACACAATTATGTCCCAGGGGTTTATTTTTACTAAAACCAACAAAAACAGATTAAACTAACTTCGGTTATACTAAGGTCACATTAAAAACTTCAACCAAGCCTCCATCCTTTATTTGTACTATTTTTTTAAATGATCTGTAGTGTTTTTAACTCGTACCTGACCTGTATGTAGATCTTAAAGTACGAAAATCACGAAAACACTGTTGCATGCTTTAAAACTATGATAACCTGAACAAAAAGTGAAAATCAATTTAAATATCATTTGTGAGCATACTATTTTTATTCCATATCATTTCCAATTAAGCTGCAATATTGTCAAATGATGCACAAATAAATGAAATATTATGTAATACACATTTTTTTATCACAATTGTGCTACCTTAGCAATTCCTTTTCTAAAGAGAGGTTTGAGGGGCGCAGGCCTATAAAAACTGAGATATGACTTGCTACAAACTCTTAAATACCTCTAGCACTCTCCTGAGGGAAATGTTAAACATGGGCACGTAGGAGACGTCAGCTTGACTGTGAAATGTTTTGCAGTCCATTGTTTTCCGGCAGCATCTCCATCTAATTGTCTTGTCCCATTAAGCCGTGACCAGGGTTTGGCAGAGGAAGACAGGCTCCCTTGGCAGATGCCTGCCATTTGTCTGAATGCCCTTGATCGACTCGTGACAGATGTCAAGGCTTCCGTTGAGCGGGTATTTTCTGTCACATGACCTCTGTTCGGCGTGTCAGGATAACGTGGCGTAGTGGCTCTCGTACGCACCCGTATGGATGCACACACACTTCTGCATCCATCAGTTCCTTGCTATTACCTCTGACAGGCCTCACCTGCCCAGACAGCATGACCCATGAAAATTCAACCTGGCAGATGAGTGTTTGAATGGTAATGCACAACTCTGATTGATACTGATAGGAGGCGTGGATTTATCGGTGTGTGTGTGTCTGGGTACGTTTTTAGTAATTAGGGATTTGCAAACTTAACTTTTTCCAAAGTTATTGGAAAGTGCTCAAAGTACACAGGCACACTATAAAAGCAGTCGTACACTATAAGACTGAAACGTGTTGCTGCAAAAAAGTGAAAAAAAAAAGTATAAATGCGTAGATATTGCATAAATATAATGTGTATTTTTTTTTTAAATCAAATAAATGTAGTCTTGGTGGGTATAATAGTATTTTTCCAAATCATTAAACATTAAACCACTGTTTTCACTAATAAATATAATTTATATAATATATAATATATTTTTAATTCCTCCCACTTTAATTTATTTTCATGAACTTAAACTATAAGGATTTATTCTGTAATAATACTTCATATTATGAAATAACAATAAATTATAATAACAATAAAAGCAAATTTGCGTGAAAAACAAATGGCAGGATCATAAATAATCAGAGATATGTTGTAATTGACACATCTAGACTGTGATTATTAAAGTACACAACAACTAGACAAAAAAACAAGACTCTGAGTCTTTAAATGTGTATATGGAGATTTAGCATTTGGAATAATCACAGACAAGAGATCAAATAAGCCATATGTGAAGAATAGCAGATCTCACATAGAGCAGGAAGGATTTGATCTTATCTTTACATTGATGCAATAAATGTAGCCATTTAAGAGACATCCAAAAATACACACAGCTAGGGGACTACATTTGCCTTTCACGCATCTCCTCCTCCATGAAGGCAGATGTGTGTCTAATAAAACCAACCCTACCGCTGACAGAGCGCAAAGAGACAAGCTGATTAAAAGACACACAAAACACGTTTAGAGAAAATGGCGCCTATGATGAGTTTGTCCAGCCTGAAGCTCACTTCCTTCTCTGGCATTTCTCACAATTCGTCTATCAACAGCCCTGTTACTGTCCCTTTTTCAACCCAGATGGCGTCACCATGGTGACCAAACATCCCCAGCAACACAACCTCTCATCTGGAACATCAAACACACCATTGTCAACTTTGAGAAGGAAGAGAAAGTGAGAAAGTGTTGAATGCTTCCTTTAAGGAACACAGGCAGTTTGAAAACTCAAAAGAGGTGGTAACGAAAAATCCTGTTGTTTGTGGAAGAGAGATAAGACAGATATTGTGAGTCAGATATGACGGGAGTCTACACAGTCAAGTCTTATTCGACGAGTCTGCAGGGCATGTGTGGAACCCATGCTTGGGCCAGCATTACACACATGGAAACTACACATGGAAGAGTAGTCGTGGATTTGTTATATGGAATTAAAGCGTGGAAAGCGCAGTGGTGAACAGCGTGTAGGTGGAGATGTGATATTTGCAGAGGGTATGAATACCATTTAGGCCGGCTGGTCGACTTCACCACGGGGGACATCCCATCTCTGTACAGGCTCTTGGTCTTGCTGAAGTTCACGATGTTGAAAATCACCCTCTGAAACAATAAAAAAACAGATATTTCTGTTGAGATGGAACCAAGGTTATTTTATTATATATGAAAATGCATACAGCAGTGGAAAAAAACCTACAAAAATAAGAGTTGGCATGATTTTTGAAACTGAAAAACAAAACAAACTATAAATGTGCACTTCGAAACAATATTAAAATGGACTTACAGCAATAGAAATTTGAGTTTAGTTTTTGTTCTACGTATGTGACATTTAGGGACAGTTAAATCAGAAATTGTTTCGATTCCATAAAAAAAAACGATAAATAAATACATGTTAAAATAAATACATACATAAATAAAGTGGCTTACAGCAAATAAAAAAGCATGAAATTGATTCTCACCGAGTTGCCAATGCAAACGATCTCAAACAAAACAAACCTTGTATATGTATTACATTCTATGCCATGAACTTTGCAATTTTTTTTGGTAAATCCAATGGTTCATTCTCCAGTAAAGGGCTTTGATCCAGTTTATTCTGCTGAATCATAAAAGCCCCTGAGATGCCATAGTGACGGTAGTTACAATTCTGCAGTAATCGTAGCAGCAGCCTGACCTTTATAGCACATTGAAATTGTCCGCAAATACTGTGTGTTATGAATTTGATAAATAAAACATTGAAATTGAACTTTGATGGCACTAAGTATTTTGAGGCTTCTGATAAATTGTTGTGTGTCATCATAGGCAGATGTAACAATTTGTGGTGCTTTGAAATCATATTGACAACATACAAACAAAATAAAAAGTTTATGAACCATTAAAACTAACAGCAAAGATTAGAAATGCTCAATCGGGCTTCTCTTGAAGAAACCTCACAGTAAGTTTCAAAATTAGCAGCGCAAATGGGAAGTGCTGTACGAGACACCAAACGTGTTAAAAGAATCTTGCAGGATCTCGCTGACTACGTAATGCGAAGATTGTGTGAACTTATAACACATGCGAGACAATAGAGGCAAAACTGTTGAAGGATGTGAGTTTCTCATGATTTCTACCAACATATGGAACTGCACAGAACACAAAACACTGCTAACTGTAGTTTAAAAAGAAACACAACACTGCAGGAAGTGAAGATCAGGGCGTGTAGAGGTGAAGAGACGCAGAGTTTGGTGGACCTAGAGCTGCATTCCAGCTTGTATGCTATCCATAGTGTATACAGATATAGAGGTCTGTCCCAAATCATAGTATGTTAGAAAATTAGTATTCCAAAAGGGTGGTACTTAGGCTAATATTACCCATAACCCCTTGCACTAAGAGAGGAACAGTTTGTGACATTTTGCGTCAATAACTTTATGCACTGAAAATAAATAGGAATGGGAGACCAAAACTAAAAAAAAAAAAAAACATAAACAAACAAAAAAGTGTTTTAAATGCACAAACATACAAATTAAGCAATAATATTTATTTTAGATCATGCTAATGTAGTTTTAGTTATGAACAAAACAATTCATACTATGCATAATAATACCAATTTGCTTAAGCCATGATTCTATAATTGACCCAACCTAAAAAAAAAAAAAAGTTTTCCCACTGGTAGTGGTACATATATTTTACAGACATCATACATTACTTCTACTGTGCAGTAGAAGCAAATGATTAGGAGCCTGGTGTCTGGTGTAAGGCCTATTACCTACAGTTAGGGGTGCTCTATTGTCGCATCCCTCTTTTTACCCATTTGATGCGAGTGTGGTGCAGAGTAGTGAAGACCTGGGGTCACTGTAGCATGATCGGGGCAATTTGAGGGCAGGTGGATTTTTCTTCGAACCCTTTTTTCTAACATATAATGGGAAAATGAAGTTTATGAAATATGAAGTGTATAAACAGTAAAGACAAAGCTAAATATAAATATAGCTGCGAGCAGCGATTGCGGGCCCAAGCCGGTGGCACCGCAACCCCGGTGCCTAAAGGCACCGGGATGGCGTACCGCCGGCTTTGGCCCTCCATCGCTGCTCGCAGCTATATTATATATATATATATATATATATATATATATAAAGCCGGTGGCACCGCCACCTTGGTGCCTTTAGGGTTATTCTGCACGACGTGCAAAAACGTAACCCCTGCTTTGGAATACATACTAGTATGTATTCCACAATTGGAATACATACTAACATACTAGTCAGAACTGAATAGTTGATATCTGAATGACAGATCACCATAGAAGTCACTGGAAAAAATGTGACTAGTAACAAAAGAATAGTTACTAGTCACCATTGAAATAAGTACTAGTGTCTAATGAATAAGTACTAGTATCTATTTAATAGGTACTAGCATCTAATGAATAAGTACTAGTAACTAATTAATAAGCATTGGTATGTAATGAATAAGGACTAGCATCTAATGAATAAGTACTAGTATCTAATAAATAAGGACTAGTGTCTAATGAATAAGTACTAGTATCTTTAAAAAGGTACTAGTACCTAAAGAATAAACACTAGTATCTAAAGAAAAGGCACTAGTATCTAAAGAATAAGCACTAGTAGCTAATGAATAAGTACTAGTACTTAATGGAATAGATACTAGTATCTAAAAATAAGTACTAGTAGCATGAAAATAGAGACTAGTAGGTTAAAATGATTAAATGTTAAAACAGCTTGCCATACTCTATCTGTCGTTTCGACTAGTCACAATTACGTTACAGATATCTTAAATGATAATACAAACTATCCAAAATGTAATTACGACTAGAAAGACGTTGTTGATATCTACAATGTTAATTACGAATAGTCAAACTTAGCTTTTAAATGTTAAAAGGGCTTGCCATACAGAAGTGTAGGCTCAGAGAGACACTCAACATTTTCAAACCAAAATATCTGACTTTCTGTGGGTCCTAGCTCATGAGTGTAAATTAGAAAGTTGTCCGGCTTAGAGGAGAATATATGAATATATGAAACGATGAGATCAACATGTGTACTGAGTTTCATATTATTACATGCAAGCGTGTTTGATTTATGGACCAAGTTTTTGGACCCCGTTCCAGGGGGCGCTGTCTAGCCCCCTTGCCACACCCGGGTACCATCTTCCCGGCTCTGATGGCTGTGGGATCTGACCTGTGTGCAAAGTTTCAAGAGTTTTCAAACCCATTAAGGACCCCAAAAGCCGCTAAGAGACTCAAAATCATCAAAAAAAAGGAATGTTAAAGTTTGATGCGTTGCTATGGCAACATTATCTTAGATATTGAATAATGCTTTCACAGCTCTTCATCTGGCGTGTGTTTACATTATACAGATGAAGTTTGAAGCAAATCGGGTAAAAGTAAGAGTGTGATTTCAAAGCATTTTGCAAGTGAAACACTTTCTGCTGCCAGTTGGTGGCGCTATATATTTGACTCACAATAGTCACATCCATGTGATCGGCCTCTTACAACGAACACACTGCTGAAGTTTCATCAAGATCAGTTAATGTATGCAGAAGTTTTAACACACTTCCTTTTTGATTTATGGACCAAGTTAATTTAATTAATACACTAATTATATAAAACTATTGTCAATGCACTACAATTAAACAGGTTATATGTCTTTACTTATAAAAAAATAAAAACAAAAACTTATTTAAAAAATACCAGGCTTAAGAAATGTATTTACTTTAGCAGGCCAGACACACAGTGAAATTATTAAGCCCCCTCCCCCTACACACACACACAGAGACTGTGTGTCAAAAGACTCAATCACACACACACACAGACTGTGTGACAGGCCTAGGCTCAGAAAGAGCATGATCATATTCAAACTACAATATCTGACTTTCTGTGGGTTTGAGCTTATTATTGTTAATTAGAAAGTTGTTTGGCTTGAATAGAACAATATACACGGCAAGTTTTGTAACTGTCAGTAAAACTAACCAAGTTATAACACACTTTATGTGTCCTTTTTTAGTCAAAAAAATCCGCCACGGCCAAACCGTTCGAGATATCAAAAATCCGTCCGGAATATAGCATCCTCAATGTCTTGACTTCATGCACACCGAGTTTGGTGGTGATTGGTAACAGCATGGGTTGTAATTTGATGTTTTTCTAGGACAATTATTTAAAAAAAAAAAAACATAATTCCCGACTTCCGTTTGAACTGTCGTAAAACTTAGAGCACGAAAGTTGTTTGGCCTGATGTGATCTATGAGTGTACCGAGTTTCATATTAATCCATGCACGTGTGTTTGATTTATGGACAAATGTTCGAATCCCTAAAAGAATGCATCCTAAAAGAATGGTAAAGTTTGATGCGTCGCCACGGCAACAGTTTCAAAGATATCAAGAATCCATTCATAGGTCTTCATCTGCCGTGTATGTACATTATACAGATGAAGTTTGAAGCAAATCGGGTAAAAATAAGAGGGTGATTTCAAAGCATTTTGAAAGTGACACACTTCCTGCTGCCAGTTGGTGGCGCTATAACTTTGACTCACAATAGTCACATCCATGTGATCGTCCTCTTACAGCGAACGCACTGCTGAAGTTTCATCCAGATCAGTTAATGTATGCTGAAGTTATGACACACTTCCTGTTTCACGTTTCTCGCCATAGTTTCGTTTCCTCGCCACAGCCAAACCGTTCGAGATATCAAAAATCCCCACACAAACTTTCATCCTCAATGTCTTGACTTCTAGCTGACCGAGTTTCGTCGAATTTGGATCAGAGCTCTAGGAGGAGTATTTAAAAGTTCATTGCGTGTGTTTTACAAAAAAACCTCAATAGCCGACTTCCTGTTGGGCTGGGGTAAAAAGCAAGAACGCGAGGTATAGATGAAATTCTGCTATCGACATGTGTACCGAGTTTCATATTATTACATGCAAGTGTGTTTGAGTTATGGACCAGGTGTTCGGACCCCATTCCAGGGGGCGCTGACGAGCCGCCCTGCCACGCCCGGGTACCAGCTTCAGCCCGGCTCTGATGGCCGCGGGTTCTGACCCGTGTGCAAAGTTTCAAGAGTTTTCGAGCATGTTAAGGGCCCCAAAAGTGCCCGAATAGTCGCTAGAAAAAAAAAAAAAAAAAAAAAATAAAAATAATATAGCTGCGAGCAGCGATCCGGGCCCAAGCCGGTGGCACCGCAACCCCGGTGCCTAAAAGGCACCGGGATGGCGGTACCGCCGGCTTTGGCCCTCCATCGCTGCTCGCAGCTATATTTATATATATATATATATATATATATATATATATATATATATATATATAAAGCCGGTGGCACCGCCACCTTGGTGCCTTTAGGGTTATTCTGCACGACGTGCAAAAACGTAACCCCTGCTTTGGAATACATACTAGTATGTATTCCACAATTGGAATACATACTAACATACTAGTCAGAACTGAATAGTTGATATCTGAATGACAGATCACCATAGAAGTCACTGGAAAAAATGTGACTAGTAACAAAAGAATAGTTACTAGTCACCATTGAAATAAGTACTAGTGTCTAATGAATAAGTACTAGTATCTATTTAATAGGTACTAGCATATAATTAATAAGTACTAGTAACTAATTAATAAGCATTGGTATGTAATGAATAAGGACTAGCATCTAATGAATAAGTACTAGTATCTAATAAATAAGGACTAGTGTCTAATGAATAAGTACTAGTATCTTTAAAAAGGTACTAGTACCTAAAGAATAAACACTAGTATCTAAAGAAAAGGCACTAGTATCTAAAGAATAAGCACTAGTAGCTAATGAATAAGTACTAGTACTTAATGGAATAGATACTAGTATCTAAAAAATATGTACTAGTAGCATGAAAATAGAGACTAGTAGGTTAAAATGATTAAATGTTAAAACGGCTTGCCATACTCTATCTGTCGTTTCGACTAGTCACAATTACGTTACAGATATCTTAAATGATAATACAAACTATCCAAAATGTAATTACGACTAGAAAGACGTTGTTGATATCTACAATGTTAATTACGAATAGTCAAACTTAGCTTTTAAATGTTAAAAGGGCTTGCCATACAGAAGTGTAGGCTCAGAGAGACACTCAACATTTTCAAACCAAAATATCTGACTTTCTGTGGGTCCTAGCTCATGAGTGTAAATTAGAAAGTTGTCCGGCTTGAGGAGAATATATGAATATATGAAACGATGAGATCAACATGTGTACTGAGTTTCATATTATTACATGCAAGCGTGTTTGATTTATGGACCAAGTTTTTGGACCCCGTTCCAGGGGGCGCTGTCTAGCCCCCTTGCCACACCCGGGTACCATCTTCCCGGCTCTGATGGCTGTGGGATCTGACCTGTGTGCAAAGTTTCAAGAGTTTTCAAACCCATTAAGGGCCCCAAAAGCCGCTAAGAGACTCAAAATCATCAAAAAAAAGGAATGTTAAAGTTTGATGCGTTGCTATGGCAACATTATCTTAGATATTGAATAATGCTTTCACAGTTCTTCATCTGGCGTGTGTTTACATTATACAGATGAAGTTTGAAGCAAATCGGGTAAAAGTAAGAGTGTGATTTCAAAGCATTTTGAAAGTGAAACACTTTCTGCTGCCAGTTGGTGGCGCTATATATTTGACTCACAATAGTCACATCCATGTGATCGGCCTCTTACAACGAACACACTGCTGAAGTTTCATCAAGATCAGTTAATGTATGCAGAAGTTTTAACACACTTCCTTTTTGATTTATGGACCAAGTTAATTTAATTAATACACTAATTATATAAAACTATTGTCAATGCACTACAATTAAACAGGTTATATGCCTTTACTTATACAAAAAATAAAAATAAAAACTTATGTAAAAAATACCAGGCTTAAGAAATGTATTTACTTTAGCAGGCCAGACACACAGTGAAATGATTAAGCCCCCTCCCCCTACACACACACACACACACACACAGACTGTGTGACAGGCCTAGGTTTAGAAAGAGCATGATCATATTCAAACTACAATATCTGACTTTCTGTGGGTTTGAGCTTATTATTGTTAATTAGAAAGTTGTTAGGCTTGAATAGAACAATATACACGGCAAGTTTTGTAACTGTCAGTAAAACTAACCAAGTTATAACACACTTTATGTGTCCTTTTTTAGTCAAAAAAATCCGCCACGGCCAAACCGTTCGAGATATCAAAAATCCGTCCGGAATTTAGCATCCTCAATGTCTTGACTTCATGCACACCGAGTTTGGTGGTGATTGGTAACAGCATGGGTTGTAATTTGATGTTTTTCTAGGACAATTATTTAAAAAAAAAAACATAATTCCCGACTTCCGTTTGAACTGTCGTAAAACTTAGAGCACGAAAGTTGTTTGGCCTGATGTGATCTATGAGTGTACCGAGTTTCATATTAATCCATGCACGTGTGTTTGATTTATGGACAAATGTTCGAATCCCTAAAAGAATGCATCCTAAAAGAATGGTAAAGTTTGATGCGTCGCCACGGCAACAGTTTCAAAGATATCAAGAATCCATTCATAGGTCTTCATCTGCCGTGTATGTACATTATACAGATGAAGTTTGAAGCAAATCGGGTAAAAATAAGAGGGTGATTTCAAAGCATTTTGAAAGTGACACACTTCCTGCTGCCAGTTGGTGGCGCTATAACTTTGACTCACAATAGTCACATCCATGTGATCGTCCTCTTACAGCGAACGCACTGCTGAAGTTTCATCCAGATCAGTTAATGTATGCTGAAGTTATGACACACTTCCTGTTTCACGTTTCTCGCCATAGTTTCGTTTCCTCGCCACGGCCAAACCGTTCGAGATATCAAAAATCCCCACACAAACTTTCATCCTCAATGTCTTGACTTCTAGCTGACCGAGTTTCGTCGAATTTGGATCAGAGCTCTAGGAGGAGTATTTAAAAGTTCATTGCGTGTGTTTTACAAAAAAACCTCAATAGCCGACTTCCTGTTGGGCTGGGGTAAAAAGCAAGAACGCGAGGTATAGATGAAATTCTGCTATCGACATGTGTACCGAGTTTCATATTATTACATGCAAGTGTGTTTGAGTTATGGACCAGGTGTTCGGACCCCATTCCAGGGGGCGCTGACGAGCCGCCCTGCCACGCCCGGGTACCAGCTTCAGCCCGGCTCTGATGGCCGCGGGTTCTGACCCGTGTTGCAAAGTTTCAAGAGTTTTCGAGCATGTTAAGGGCCCCAAAAGTGCCCGAATAGTCGCTAGAAAGAAAAAAAAAAAAAAAAAAAAGAAAAAAAAAAAAAAAAAATAAAAAATAATCGGAAGGAAAACAATAGGGCTCTGCGCCCTTTCAGGGCTTGGGCCCTAATAATCGGAAGGAAAACAATAGGGCTCTGCGCCCTTTCAGGGCTTGGGCCCTAATAATGATATGCCCAAACTGTAAATGTGATAAATCATATCAAATTCCCAATTAAGCCCAGGTGATGGAAGTCAACAGTGTGCAAACGAAATCCAATTACAATCATTCTCTCCTTTTCTCAGTGCCCGCTTTCTCCACCACCCCCCCATCTATCCATCCCGCTGTTCCCCTCCCATCAGTGGCTGCAGTCACAGAAGATGGGGGATTGTGGTCGGCCTGAATCAGCCAGGGCTAAAATGACATTTAACTGATGTTCAGACGCGAGGTAGCTGCTGGAACGGGTAGATAAGACCATTGCTGCTGGCATTTCAATTACACTTTTACTGCCCTACACATCTGTTGCCAGCCTACTTTCAGTCTTTTTTTTCCCCACAGGCAAATACATCCTCATTCCACTACCTTTACATCACGCCACTCTTTCTTCTTCTTTTTTCCACCACAAAATTCAGATTGTCTTCTTTGGCAGGTGGATTCTGGGTCTAAACTGGAATGTATTGCTGGGGTTTGTCTGACTTGATGGTGGGACAAGGTAGGGTCAGTTCTCTCTCCTCCAGTCTTCTCTGGGTCATACGACAGCAGGGAAAACACAATGCTAAATGCAGCTAACAAAATAAATAGGCATATAAAATTTTAAACGGGAGTAGAAAACAAATGGAAAAGGATTGGGATATTTGCATGCCAGACTCAAACACACTTTGGGCCCTATTTTAATGATCTAAGCGCGTGGTCTAATACGCAGGGCACAAGTGGCATAATCCACTTTTGCTAGTTTAACGAATGGGAAAAATGGTCTGGGCGCGTGGCACATGGTCTAAAAAGGTTGTCCACATTCTCTTAATGAGTAATGGGTGTGTTTTTGGGCGTAATGTGAAATAAACCAACCAGAGTCTCATCTCCCATTCCCTTCAAAAGTCAGCTGCACTCACTAGGTTTACAAAGAATGGTGTGAAAAGGGAAAAAAACATCCAGTATGCAGCCGTCCTGTGGGCAAAAATGCCTTGTTGATGTTAGAGGTCAGAGGAGAATGGGTCGACTGATTCAAGCTGATAGAAGAGCAACTTTGACTAAAATAACCACTTGTTACAACCGAGGTATCCAGCAAAGCATTTGTGAAGCCACAACACGCACAACCTTGGGGCGGATGGGCCTCAACAGCAGAAGACCCCACCGGGTACCACTCATATCCACTACAAATAGCAAAAAGAAGCTATAATGTGCAAGCGCTCTCCAAAATTGGACAGTTGAAGACTGGAAAAATGTTGCCTGGTCTAGACGAGCCTCGATTTCTGTTGAGACATTCAGATGATAGAGTCAGAATTTGGTGTGAATGAGAACGAGAACATGGATCCATCATGCCTTGTTACCACTGTGCAGGCTGGTGGTGGTGGTGGTGTAATGGTGTGCGGGATGTTTCTCAGGCACACTTTAGGCGCCTTAGTGCAAATTGGGCATCGTTTAAATGTCACAGCCTACCTGAGCATTGTTTCTGACCATGTCCATCCCTTTATGGCCACCATGAACCTATCCTCTGATGGCCATTTCCTGCAGGATAATGCACCATGTCACAAAGCTTAAATCATTTCAAATTGCTTTCTTGAACATGACAATGAGTTCATTGTACAAAAATGGTCCCCACAGTCACCAGATCTCAACCCAATAGAGCATCTTTGGGATGTGGTGGAACAGGAGCTTCGTGCCCTGGATGTGCATCCCACAAATCTCCATCAACTGCAAGATGCTATCCACTCAATATGGGCCAACATTTCTGGGCCAACGTATGGTGTTAGACCAGGTTTCAGTTGCTCAATGGCGCAGTCCATTTAATTTGCATTAAAATAGCAACTTGCCAACAACGTGCCTGAACACACTTCGGTTTCAGACCAGCATGCCAATGGGCGCACAAATGGGAGCAAATGCATTAGCTATTTAAACAACGTGGCGCATGACGTGAAAATGATAACTGCGTTGGGCTGAAACTAGCAAAGGACACTTGTGTTCGTGCTTGTGTAAGATACGACCCAGAATCTTTATGTGCACCCCCAACTCAACCCAACAAATTACCACAAATACATGGACAGCAAAATTATTGTCTTGCAGATTATCTTAAGATTCTGCTATGAAAAACAATCCATTACAACATTCGAAAACAATTGGGCTAGCAAATATTCTACAATAATATTGCAATAGCAAAATAATCGTTATTAATCTTCATAAGTCAATGTTTCTCAAGGGTTGTCATTGTTCTTTTAAGCAATGTTTTCATTTTGTTGCTTGGCTCCTGAACCTCTAGACATCTAAATATATTCAAATCAATACTATTAAGTCTTTTAAAGCTGTTTTACTACAGTCAGTATGGGGAGCTTTGGCAGTAAATTCGTTGGAATATAAAAGTACCGGTATGATGCCATGAACCACATTTTAGCAGTTATTATACAAACATATTTAACTATTGAATTTACTATTGATTGACCAAACAAACTCAAATATTATAAGCCATATAATAAGTGTCGTGACAAGCCGGATAAGTGTAACAAATTTCAATCACCCCAAACATACACAGTCTAACATTAAATTAAATAACATTTTGAGGATGTTTTCCCATGAAGCTCATGCAAAGAGGGGAGTCATTTTTCAGACAAGCCTAGCACAACAAAGCTGAGTGCTGCTGTGAAGTTTAAAGTTGACTCCTTTAGTTGACATTGTCAGAATTGATTTGTATCATTCTTACCTCTTCACTACTTGTATTCACAGTACCATGAGAAGCTTCCCTCTTTATGTCATTATTTCCTACGGCATCATCACAGTCAACAGGGGAGTTACTCAGAAGAAGGGGAGGGGTGTGGGTTAAATTGGACACACATCTCATCTCAGGCTCATTAAGAGCTTTATGTAAGAAAGAAAGAGAAAAAAATGCACACATACATACTGTAAGTCACTGGTGGGCTCCCTTGTGTTAGTTAAGCCAATGTATCTACACTGAGGAGTAATTTGGAGTTGGTTCCCAAAGCAGCACAGCTCAGTGCAGAGCTGGTCATGGAGGAACTATGAGAACGGTAAATTTAATTACTGATAGAGAGACAGGAACACATTACCATCCAGCCTGCCTGAGATGTCATTTCCATCAGGCATGTCAAGTCCTTTCAGTGCTTTCTACACTGACACATATTCACACTCACCTGGAGTCTTGTGTCACAGAGCCTGACTTTTGACTTAAAATGTGGTCCACTCTGAAGGTTATTCTGGAAATCTATCTCACTAAGACAGGAAGAAAACAACCCCATCAACACATAAATGTTGTTCACTGAGGACAAAAAAAAAAATAGTAAAAAAAAAAACATAAATCGATCGAAATTAATTCACAATCGTCGATGCTGCCACGCCCCAATGTTACGTGCGTTTCGAATTGCCAGGCGGGGGGAAAAAAAAAGTGCTGCGAGTCTATGGTCAACCTAATCTAAATTGCTATTAACATTCAAAATACATATTTGAATACTAATTTATTTCAATTATTTAAACATAAGCATAGAAATTATTGCTTAAAATGTAGGAGTCAGTAATTGTTTTTATTAAGATTTTTTTTTTTATATTTACCAAGGATTCATTTAATTGATCAAAAGAGACAGCAACAGACTTTTACAGAGTTACCAAATATTACAAAATATTATACCTTAAATAAAATCTGTTGTTTAGAATTTTCTATTAAAAGAATGCTAAAAAAAAAGGATCAAGGTTTCCAGAAAAATATTAAGCAGCACATTCAACATTCATAACTATAAGAAATGTTTCTTGAGCACCAAATAAACATAATAAACTGACTTATGACAGAGCATGTGACACTGAATACTGAAGTAATGGCTGCTGTTCCACCACATGTAGAAGAAGAGAGAAACGTTACTAGAATACATACTACGCTAATAATACAGCATGTTAGTGAAACCATTGCACAAAAACAAACATGTATGTTATCTGCTACTTTTGTTATATAGTTATTGGCCCCATAGGTTTAGTAAAAATCTCATTAAAAAAACTGATTCTGGGATTATAGAAGAATCCTCTTATTTCCGAGTCTCAAACTAACACACACACACACATGCTCTAGAGGTTAAGTTCTCCTACAACTCAACAACAAGCTGCACTGAGTTGCACAGGTGAACTAATGATTAACACTGTTAAGAGACAGAGAAAAAGAATCTAAAAGAAAAGTGAATGAGAAAAAAGGCTGCCAAGAATCACCGACCTACCCAGTGTTTCTGACCAGAAATAGCTGGATGTCAAACAGTGTTTGGGGGCAAACGGTGTCTTTTGATACTGATCGATCTGCAGAGCCCTGCTCTAGGGAAAACACTGCTGAAATATTTAAGAGAATTGTCTAAATGGAGGGAGACATAAATAATGTACTTTGCCCTCTGTAAGTCATGTTCTTACTAAGAAAGTTCAATGTAGATATATTAGCTTAATAACACTGAATAATGCAGCATGCAGTGGGCCATATAAAAGTACATATAGTCACTCTGACAGGGGTTAAATATAGAGTACAGTACACTGAGCCACATACAAAGATGTAGATCACATCATGTTGTAACTGTCTGTTCAATGAATAATATAATAAAAAAATACATATAATTGTTTTTGAAATATGTACTTTTAAAAAGTACATCTAGAATTTCATTATAAGGGTTAAAATGTAAAATACATTTTTGCTAAATAGGTCTTAATGTCATCATGCAATTTTGAGAGAATTATGGAAATATAACCTTGCTTTGTATGTCACCAGTATATGTACATAGTGCCGTCAATCCATAAAAAAATTAACTAATTAATCACACATTTTCATTAATCGCGATTAATTGCACCTAACATTAATGTTTTCATTATATCTTTTATATTGTATTCATTTTAATCTCCAAATGAATGCACATTAAGAAAGTTATTTTAAACATTTGATCGGGTAATCATTAGGCTACTGTCACTTTAAGATCTGAAGCACATGAAGTGGAGCTTGCAACTCTTGCAATGTCCTCACAACTCTTTACTTTACAGTGATTTAGGACTTTATGTTTCTTATTTAAGACTGTGCTTACGAGTTTAGTCGACAAAGCAGGCATTCTGGCATACTTTTGTTTTTGTCCATTCAAGTGTGAAAGACAACTGTGTACACGAGTGTGTGTCTGTCACACAGACGCGATTTACAGATAGCATGTCAGTATTTGGTTAGTGTTTTCTGTGTGCTTGCTTGAATAGTTTAATAGTTCTTGAATGAATGACAGTGTGATCATAAAACATTTGTATTTTTAAATATATATATAAATATATAATAATGTATATATAATAAATATATTTATGTGAAAATACAGATAGCATCAATAGACCCGACCTGAAATACTCCTTACCTCGAAATCTTAACGTGCATATTTTTTTTTCTTTAAAGTAAAACCCGACCCCAAATAGAACTGGTAAAATTAGTCCCGAGTCCGAGCCGACAGCATTTATTTTTTTACTTATTTATTATTACTTTATTTTATTGCCCGCAGATGGATGCAAGTTATATTGTTCGGTTTTCAATTGTGACCAGTGGATTTGAAAAATAAATTTGATAGTTCAATAAAAATTGCATCAATAGCCTAACAAATTATGATGTTAGCCTAACAATAGCCTAACAATTAGTTGATAGCCTAACAAAATAAATGCTATTCACCTCATCTCCAGCGAAGGGCTTCTACAAACAAAAAAAGAAAAGCCCTGCATGACCACGCAGTGTAATGAAGCGAGTGGCTTTTCCTGATGGATCTCATAGTTACTGTATTAAATGGATTTCTGTGTGGGGTTACAAACGTATCTCAAAAATCTACAACAGTCCATTGCACGAAGAGGTGCAGATTCAGAGAGAACTTAGAAAAAAAAATTAAATAACAACAATTTCCTAGAATTGTTTTAAATAATAAAATTGTTAAAGGTGCTATGTGTATTTTTTAGCGGTCCCTATCGATGATGTTTCAGATTGCAGAGCACAAGACCACTCATGCTCAAACACAAGAGCGAGCCCTCATGGTACCAGCCACATGCTGAAAACTCATGTAAACTCCCACTGCAACGTTACAATAATAGACCAGAGGTCAATAATACCAGACACGACCCGTGTCCGAGGAACTCTGTGAAGTTTTGGACCCGAAAATGGACCTCGGGTTTACGGGTCCAAGTGGACCAGTGGAGATCTATAAATTACTTGAGAACTGCTCGGAACTATTGTAAAGGGTTTGTTGCAACTGGGCACCGAACCTTTAGAAACAAGCTAACAAGGCATTTGTCTGACTTCAAAGCTCTGCTATGAAAAAAACTAATCTGATTTAGCACAAACACATTCTAGAGAAAAGCAGAGAAGAGAAATTTCACATACTCGCAAGCTGCGAGCATGTTGAGCTGCAATTTAATGTCAGCTTTTAATTTCCTTCTAAAAAAAGGGTTGTATTCAATAACTGTGATATCAGATAACAGAAAACTCCGGCAGGCATTTCTGAAGCAGCAGGCATGTAGACCTTTTGTTTGGTTCAGGCATTCAGAGCCTTTTGTGCAGAATTATTTAATTCTACTGGAAAACCAGGAAGTGGGCGCTTTTACCATATTCAGTGAAAAGGCAATCGCAATCTACTGCTCCATTGTGTGGCAGCAACATGTGATTGTAACATGTTTAATTAGGTCTCTCCATCGCCTTTGACTGACGGTCCAGCAAAACACAGACGACACAATGCAAAAGGTCACAGTCACTCACACAATGATGCTTGGAGAGCTTTAAAAGCATTCCATTAACCTACTGATGGCTTCGTGCACATCTATGAGTAAAAGACCTTTGTGTACATGTTTATAATACTTAACCCTATCCCGGTCGCTCATGTGGCCCAAGTCACGCTATTGTGTATGCAAAAAAAAATCAATGTTCTTGGTTTGTCTTCGTCAACTTACATTTCCCATTATGAAATGAAGTCACAATGCATTTTAATCCATGGATCTCTCAGGGAGTATATGTTTTTTACATCCTTATTGCATTAGATCATTTTGATGTCTCATGGATCACGACATTCTAACATGACTTCTTAAAGGGATAGGTCACCAAAAAAAAAAAAAACTCACTCTAATATTATTCCCAAGCCAAGGCTACTTGGCCCTGAACCAAACTGAAGTGCCACAATCTCTCACTCAGGATCAGACAAATACAGGAACAAAATGTAATAGTGTTGCCATACAAAAAAACCACCTCCCCTATAAAAATACTCTGTTGGTCTCTCTCTCTCTCGTTCACACGGGGTCTTCCGTCAAGTAAGTGGCAACAGAGAGGTGGAATTGTCAAAAGTGATGGATGACTATCAACCTTCTGCTCCCCCTCTTCAGTCCTCTGAGATTTACAGAGCTGCTGACTACCAGGCATGAAAACCAATCTCTTTCTCCATTTCTATCTTTTCCTATATCTCACCAGCACTCTCTCCATGTCTTCCTTTTCCCTTCTATCTATCCATCTAACTCTATTATCTTAAGCCATTTCTTTCACCTCTGACAAGATTTGGAGAACGCCGTCTATCTATGCAACCAATCAGCTCACGACGCTGCCGGGTAGTGCGGCGGAATGCAGGTGACAAGCCTGTTTCAGACGAGGACATAAATTGCCCCGGTCTATGACAACCGTTCCGCCTCCAGTCCTCTCCTCCCAACAGGATGAGGAACGCAATGCGTGCACGTCTAAATGTCGTAATTATAACATCACAAAGGGTGGCACCGTAGGCTAATTGTGCTCTCAAAATAGTAATGGCTTTATTATCACAACTATTTTGGTGAGTGTAATGATCGTTAGGAGGCATTATGTTAATGCAATTAAGCGCTAGCATTATTGTTCCAGACCTCTCTAATTGGAGGGGGATCTCAGAGGACCCCCTGTTCAAATATTCTCAATGATACATTTAACCTATGATGAAAATGCGGAAAATGAAGAGCTTAAAGATGAATATGCTTACAGTAAAAACAAATAATAAACAATATAAACAGAGACATAAACAAAGTCCTTGCAACAAGGATGGCCTCCCATTATTGGCTCCAGATACTCTAAGATATTCAGTTCGACTGAAGCTAGTGATTCTTTTTGAATGATTCATTTAAAGTATCAGATCATGAGATTAATTTGTTCATGAATCAGATTTATTATTTACAGAGTTTGTTCTTACATGCATAATCTGCAATGACAGAAAAATTGATCAATTGTATTATTTTCTACACTACACTACCATTAAAAAATTTGGAGGCAGTTTTTTTTTTCTTAAAAAAGGACAGACTAAATGAATCAAAAGTGACCAACTGACCATAAATAACATTTATAATTTTATAAAATAATTATAATTCAAATAAATGGTGTTCATTAGAAATTTATATTAATCAAAGAATCCTGAAAAAAAGACGGATCATGTTTGGTGTTTTGTTAATACTAAGCAGGACAGTTATCAACATTGATAATAATAAGAAATATTTATTGAGCATATTAGAATTATTTCTGAAAGATCATGCGACACTGAAGACATCACAGGGATAAATGACATTTTAAAATATATATAAAAAAAGAAAACAGTTATTTTAAAGGGTACATATCATGCTTTTAAATCATTCATTTTTACTTATAAATCATACATTTGTGGTCTATATAAAGCATAACTGCAATGCTTGGGTCTGAATTCCTCATTATTATAGCTCCACAGGCCCCTTTTCTACCCCTTTTCAGATGTGCTTCTGTGAGCAAATCGTTTCAATGCGGCCCCTTTAAATAAAAAGGCGTACCCTCTTACCCCGCCCGCTTTCCAGGTCGCTGAGTTCACGGTCAGCTCAACTCGGGATCAACTCTCGCGTTCGGCCATTATTGTAGTTTGATAAGAGATACGATTACTATAGCTTCAAAGAACATTTTTATTCACACGTTAACAAAATGTCAACAACGGAAGACTTGTCCACCAAGCCTTACATATTCGAGCCAGAGCGAGCGATTTGAAAAAGATGACGACGACGAACCTGTAGAACAATGTCTTCATATGGAGGCAGTGGTATGTAAGTTAACTATGTTGTGTTATTAGTGAAAGTCGACTATTTCTCTTGTTAAAACAAGCACACTGACAAGATAAATGACTGCGGTCTGATCTAACCACTAAAAATCTGTATTGATAATAAAATGATAACTTACGTTTAGAAAGCATCAGGAAACACAGCAGCTAAATGATAGAAGTCGATCGGCAAACCCTTCTGTATACTGGCTGAGGTTGTTGAAGTAGGGATCCTTGAAGTGCTTCAGGTCACTACATCCAACAACCGAACATTTTGACTAGCCCTCTCGGAACTTCTGCATGATTGAGCTTGGACTACAAAATCGGAGCGAGAAATAATAATGGCGGATTGCTCGTAGTGTTGGACCGGTAGTCGATGTCCTTATTTGTCAGTTCCGCTGCAAATACGTGTGACGTACTTGATCAAAAAACGTCATAGACAACAGAAAAATCTGAACAGGTTGAAAAATATGACCAAAACAGAATATAAAGATATAAACAAAGCACCTGAAGAGAATAATTTCATCTTTTCTGTACTTATAAACACTCCAAATCTACAACAAAATGCATTTAAGGGCTAAAAAAGTGGATTTTGCATGGTTCCTCCAACAGTTGTAAATTCCTCCAAACAGACGTGTGTCACATGCTGTGATGATATGCAAATTGTATTCAAATTGCCATCCAATCGACTGTAGTGAGCCTGTGGGAGTGACCTCAGACTTGAGAAGAGCTGGGCGAGAGAAATGGTTTTTGGCAGGGGTTGCCCTTTTGCTGCACATTTGAGACCATTTGTCTGGTTTGTCTTATGATGGTTAATATGAAGATTTGGGTTAAACCTTAAGTGCTTGTTGAAGATCAGCACAAAAGGTCAATTTCTCCATCTAAAAGCCATGGAGAGGCCTTTACCGTGACCTCTCCCCATGATCTCTCGCCTTTCTGCCATCGCACAGGCATGTGGTCTACCCCAGGTTAATCAGATATGTTCATGTTTTCCATTCATATTTCATGGCTCATCAAATTCAAATGAATTCCGCTGAAAATAATGCAACTTTCCATGAAGGTGTAATGTTGTTGTGCTGGAGCCTTGTTAGATTTCTTTTTTAATTTATTTATTTGTGTTTGCTTTTCTATTTTTACGCCACAGGACGAGACGGGCGTGATAACCAACATGCCAGCAGCACAACGAGCAAATTTAGACCTGAGTGAGAACACCATCACAAAAGGCTCTGTACAAACACACACATTTTACGGGAAATACACACTTGGGTTCGGATGTCAAAGCAAACTGCTTTTTGAAGTTATTTTTAGCTTCTCTCTTACTGCGTCCACTTCTCTGTCAGTGGAGCAGTCCATTGGGGCAGCACTGCTCAGACAGAAAGAGAGATGGAAGGAGAGAGGGGAAAAAAACAGAAAGAGAGGGAGAGAAATGGACGGAAAAAAACTGACTGAGTTGATGTAGGATGTTACAACAAACAGGAAACCTCAGTTGACCTGCGGGTGATTCGCATTGACCATTCCTGACACAAAGACTCGGAATCATTCTTTATACTGTACATTAAACTTCATAACAATTATGGAGCAACCAGAGTTTTTTGTGCTGTGTTGACACACTTCCTGCTGAAACAGGAAGTTCGGAAGGGATCTATAAAAAAGCTAGTCCACTTCAATATAAAATAAAATGGCTATGTTCAGACTGCTTACTATTCATCCTATACTGAGCAGCATACATTGTATCCTGCCTACAAAACAAAAAATAAATAAAAATAGTAGTATGCTGTGTTGTCACATGACATGACCTGACCTTAATTCACAGATCAGCATCCAGTTATCTTGGAAAAAAAGGCAGCTGATTTTACAGGAAGAAAAAGGACAAGTTGAGTGCATTGCATTCATTCTGTTCATTTTGGAAAATGTAGAAGTTCAGTTTGGTATTATAAACATACAGATAATTCGCATACTTTTCATAATATAACTATATATAGTAGCAATAATAAGAGTAGTATGGTCTTGTGTTATTCTGAACATAGCCCATGTTTTGTTACTTTCTGGATGGTTGCTTTAGCGAGACATTGGCTGTGTCCAATAAAGCGAATCCTCTAACTGGATACTACTTTTGAAAAAAAAATATTTTGTGGCTGTATGTTCTATATAGAATGAATGCAATTCGAACATACTACATTCCACATGTTGTCATTGTTAATTGACCATCAGTCTCAGTGTTGCTTTTGTTGCTATTTTGGATACAGACATTTTTATTCTAGAAAACTGTAAAGCACAACATGAGTCATCTGTACTTTCGGTCTGTTTTCCTTGAAGAGAAAGATGGTAAAGGTCATTTTATGGTAAAAGTTCATTTTAGCAGATATAAATGCAGATCTACAGTAAAAGCTACAAATATCCCATTCTGATACCATAGGGTGTTTAAGTGCCCTCCTCCTCTGGGCCAGAAGCCAATCATATGACGGGGGTGGCAGATGGGCAGCTTGGAGAGCAAATGTAGCGCTGGCTTCAGTGTGTGTTGGTCTTTTACAGGAAGATAAGGTCAAGCACTTTTTTTCTTTTTTCCTCTCTCTCTCTTTCCCCTCAAGTCTGCCACTATACTGAGGTTTTCTGCAGACATGCACACACAAAATTACCACAGGCTTGTGAGAGTCAATATGTTATTCAGTTTTTTTCTCAATCTGCTATAATTACAATACAGCCCCCTGGTCAGAGCTGACATGATGCCAAAATCCCCCACTGGCCGGAGAATGAGTCAGAGAGAAATAAATATTACAGCAGAATGTGTGTGTGTTTGTTTATGTGTTGGAGGTGAGAGATTGTTCATGTGTTGGAGGTGAGACTGAGGCTATGAATACCACTCTCGGGAGAGTTCACACTGTTACTATCAGCAGGTATTCTCTCATCTTTTTAACGTCCAAATGAATATGCAGATTTTAAGGAGAAAAGGGCAAATAAATAAGAACGCATAAATCCAGCGTTCGTTGACGCAAAAGGAGGGATTTCCTACAATAGTACGGATGCCAGCTTTTGACCTCCACCGTTCAGTAGTGGAGGATGATAGATTTAGCCTTCTGTCCTGCTGCTGTTGGCCCATCAACAGCAGCTGAAATGAGAAAATTGAAGTGGGCCTGTGTTATTGCCTCTGACCCTCTAGAGGCTGAGGCAACGTGGGGTGGATAGATTGATGGAAAGAGAGAGAGTGAGATGTGGTTGTGCAGGAGGTAAATAATGGCACAACATTGTTACTCACTTCCATTCACTTCAGAAGCGCTCTATATAACATGCACAATGCAGGAAAAAAAAAAAACAGTGTCAGGAGCCCAAAAACTTCCAACGGCCCCCAACAGCACTGCTGCGTCGGCAGGAAGTGATGTCACAGGTCAGTGTTTTTAATTCGAAACGTTCCCAGGGGTACAACGACCCCTCGGCCCTGCCAGATCAGCAGCGGTGATGGAGGGAGGCTGGGCGCGAGTGGTACGCCATCTCTGAGGAATATCAATCTGCTGCGTCTAACCGCCTCACCCCTCAGCTAACGACCTTATTAATTAATCAGCGCTGAACTGACTCACTTATTTCTCCCCTCCTCTTTCTGCGTGTTTTTAACCCCTCCTTCATCCGTCCTGTCATCTCCACTGGGGAGAGCGTTTTGTAGATGTGAGGTGAGCTCTACCCCCATCTGTGGCTGTAGTACAGCTTGGCAGTGTGAGTTTTTGATTGAGGGGCTGTATAAAAGCAATCTTCCAGACCTGGGGAGGGAGGGAGAGAGAGAGAGAGAGAGCGCAGGCGGGCAACACTCATCTTCTTGCACATTGCACGTCTGGCTGCTTGCCTGCAGGGGCCTGCGTTTCACATAGCACATAGTTTATTATGGCGGCTGCTATCGGACTCGCAGGCCAGTATCTGTTTGGGAGGAAAACAGGGAAGAAAAAAACCCATTCAGGGGCATCTGGTGTCTCTGACAGACATACAAACCAAGACAGAGGAGAGCGAGGGAGGAATACAGAGAAACAGATCACAGAATGGATAATAAGCTGGAAAATGTGGCCAAGTATTCGATGGCTTTTCATAGCGCTCCAGCACGGCAATGCATCACTCCAGGTGCAACAGCAACGCCCGCTCTGAGAGCGTTAATGTGCAGGCTAACCTTTGGAAAGTCACAAGGAACCAAAAGCGAAGGTGGGAAACACTTGAGCGATTAAACACTGATAAGCGTGGAAAACACCACGCCTGCCATTGATTCATGCAAAACAAATCAATATATGCAAAAAACACAAGGACATATACAGAAATCACCCTTTATTAGAGTCAAAATAGTCACACTTACTAAGAATATTCACACCTTCTGTAATGAGAGGTCTAGAGATTTGCAGTTTTACTAAAGACCATTCATGGAAATATCATAAGAATGCATAAATTTGAAGCACAGCATCAGTTCTGCATGGGCTGCTCTCGTTTCCTGAGGAATCGAATGCTTGACAAACAGCAGGGGACAGAGGGATTTAAATTCTTCATATCGTTGTTTGAGGGCTTTGTTTAAATTAAATACTTTAGAATGGCTAAAAGCTGTTCTTTAACTACAAAGTATAAAGTCTCAGAAGCAAGAATGAAGCACTGGCTCTCTTAAAACATCCTAACATTTTGTTTTAAAGAAAATGGGAGAAGTACATTATTTTTTTGTTCAGTAATGTTCAGCTTTGGCAAGAAATTACTGTTTGCAGTAGGGGTGTCACGATTTTCCAAATCCTTGATTCGATTCCATTTTCGATTCTTAGGACACGATTCGATTCTCGATTTTTATCAATTGGCCAATCAGGATGCTCTCTTTAGTACATTTAGTACATGCTCTCTTTAGTACATTCTCTTTAGAAATACCCATTTCACACATACTCCGTGTGCAGTGCATATGCAGTGCGTGTTGCAGTTTATAAAGGAGCAGCACGCGCTAAAGTGTTTTACATATGCTGCGTTTGCAGTGCGTAACTGATCCCGGCTGTACCACAAACACATACTTACTATTTTTATTTCAAATTCAGAAGATATGCAGCGAATTTTATAAAACAAAAATTTATCAGCATTGCGATTCTCTTTGTACACTTATACAAACTTGAATGGACGTATGCACATTTAAACACAGTATAAACAACATAGGCCTATAATTACATGCATTACTTCTATATATATTTAGTTTCTCAAGCAAATGGTCAAATATTTAACCATGTAGGCTACTTAAAATTAAAATCGCAAACATTTTAAATTGAAACTTAAAATTGACAAAAACAGCCGACTCTGCCTTTTCTTTTGCATTTAAATTTTAATACAATAAATCTTGCCTGTCACAAAGAAGTTCGCACCGCACCTGGAACGGATCGACGAATCGACGACCCGTGCAGCGTGAAAGCTGTTAACATGGGTATGGAAACAAATACGCACTACGACTTCAATGAAGGAGGAGGGGTTCAAGTTCTGTCACGGGTCTCCTGCATCTGCAGTTTCCATGCTATCTTTTGAATGGCTTAGAGGAGGGTTGACCATAGACTCACTCACAGCACTTCAACATGCGTGTTTTTTTCTGCTTGGCAAGCTGAACGGACGTTACACGGGGGCGTGGCAGCATCGATGATTTCTGAATCAATTCCGATCGATTTCGACTTTAATTAATTTCGATCGATTTCAATGTAAAATCGAAATCGTGACAACCTTAGTTTGAAGTAATATTTTTTTCTAACAACAAAAAACATCTAGCCAAGTCATGGAAAAGGTAACTTCAAGTCTTATTTCACCAGCCATTGACAGGTGTGATAGCTCATTTTGGACCCCGTATACCCATTTTCAACCTTATTTGAGTCCATTAGTTAATTGAGTAGGAACATTCTCAAGAATGACTGTGAGCAGACCACCCTGAGAGCTTCACATTTACACAAGAACAAATTCAATGTTAGAGTCTAATATTGACTTATCTATAAAATGAAAGGCAGCCCTGGGGTTGGATTACCTTCATCATATTACTACAGTAAGAGTCGCACATGGGATCGCTAATGGTGTCTCGCTAACACACGCTGCAGGGAAGGTCAGAGATGAGAGCTGGGATAAGCAAGAGAAACACACACTAATGTCTTTAGAGCAGACTAGTGTTTCATCCAGCAAGCTCCAAGCACAAAGTTAGCCACTGTCAATTCAATCAAAGGTTGGACAATTACAGTATCAGAAATTTCTATATTAAAGAGTCCATTTAGAGCAATCCCATATCCGTTACCGTTAAGAGTCAAATACAAGCCTTTGTATGCAGTCCTCAGCACTGTATCGCATCATGGGTTTCTATAAGTACAGTAAAATTGGTAGAGACAATATTGAGCATCAGCTATACACGGGCCTAAAACTATTTTTGCCACACCAGCTAATGGCAAGTGACTTAAAGGGTTAGTTCACCCAAAAATGGTTCTGTTGTCAATCCTCTAAGTCGAAATCCTTAGACATGTTTGCGAAGATTGTTTTGTTGCAGCGTGCATCTCCCTCAGACTGTAAACAGACGCTCTGCGCACCTGATAACACGTCAGCAGAATGTATTTTCGATGCTTCAAAACATTCTAACTAACCAACTGATGTCACATGGACTACTTCGATGATGTCTTTATTTCCTTTCTGGACAAGGACAGTATATCGTACATACAGTAGGTAATCAACCAGAATGTGGTTTTTACCGCTGCAGTTCTGCCGCGGCTGTAAAATTTGGGGTGTATTTACTGCCTTTTGCCGCTACAATCACAGACTTTGAAAAGTGTCCGTTTTTTGTGTAATCTCAACACAAAAAACCTTCTCAGATGTTTACATTCACTTAAGACATAACTGACAATGTTTACTAGGACACTATATTTTTTGACATCATTTTGTGTGAATTTGTCCGTTCAAGTGCAAGAAGGGCTCAGTTATTCACACGCTGAGACGTGGTTTCTTTGTGCGAGTTACGAAATGAGCTTGAATATTTAAATTATCAAGGCTTAAACTTGAAGATGCAGCACTGACCAAATGTCAAAACAAATATTATTTTTATGGTACACTTGTGTGTGAGATTGGAAATCATTCCATGCTAACATGAACTGATACTATGTGTATGTGTGAGAGAGACAGAGAGAGAGAGCAAGATTGAGAACAATTTTGAGGTCAATTCAAATGCAGAGGAAAACCCATAAAGATGATCGACTGAATATTATTATTTCATGAGATCAATTCAAATTAATTAATCTAGTACTTGAAGGAAGAAAGAAAGAAAGGAAGGAAGGAAGGAAGGAAGGAAGGAAGGAAGGAAGGAAGGAAGGAAGGAAGGAAGGAAGGAAGGAAGGAAGGAAGGAAGGAAGGAAGGAAGGAAGGAAGGAAGGAAGGAAGGAAGGAAGGAAGGAAGAAAGGAAGAAAGGAAGAAAGAAAGAAAGAAAGAAAGAAAGAAAGAAAGAAAGAAAGAAAGAAAGAAAGAAAGAAAGAAAGAAAGAAAGAAAGAAAGAAAGAAAGAAAGAAAGAAAGAAAGAAAGAAAGAAAGAAAGAAAGAAAGAAAGAAAGAAAGCATTATCAAAAGGAATGCTGATGTGTGAGTTGCCATAGTGACTGGAGTAGGTGTGCCAGTCATGGCCATAATCTGAGACATCACTAAGTGTATCTGTCATCAGAACAGAGAGAAAGAGAAAGAACCACCAGCACAGACATCGCTCTGACCGGTAAAGAGGACGGATGGGAAACTTACTGCCTCTGAATATAGCTGCAAACATTCAATCATCAGCAGTCATGAGAAAATATGCGTTTTGGTGCCAAGGACTATCACCTTTAATGTGCTGAGAGGAAAAATGTTTATTTGTTGAAATATTTCAATTGTGTAAGTACCCTAAACTGGAGGTGTACTGAAGATTATGATCTGTCTAGCATCAATAAGGTGAAATGTCAGAATGGTATGTGAAAGGAAGCGGAGGGTTTTGAGGTTGAGTTTGTAGGATCAGATTTATATGATGGGAATCATTCAATATCAGCCTAAAAGGGATTAGAGCACAGCTGACTGCTCATTTCCTTCACACAGCCTGTATGAGTGTCTATAGTCCTGAATTATATCTGCTGATCCACAAACACACACACTCACGCAGCAGTATGTGCTGAGTGCATGCATGTATTCAACGGTTTTGTGCTCAGTTTAAATTGGAACATTGGATTGGAACTTTTGCAGATCATCTGGGATGTGGCTTTATTTAAGGAACATCCCAGATTCAATGCAAGTTAAGCTAAATTTACAGTGTTTGTGCCATAAAGTTGATTACATCGAAAAAAAAAAAACTTTGACTGACCCCTCGTTTTCTTTAAGAAAAAAAAATCGATGTTGAGGTAAGGCACTTACAGCGCATTTGAATGGGGACAATGATTAGAGGATTTAAAAGCAGAAATGTAAAGCTTATCTTGTTTTAAAAGAGGAAACTTCATTCCTTTGTTTAAATCTGTTGTATTATATGAGCAGTAAAGCAGTGTACATTTTTACATACCGGTATCGTTTTAGGGTTCCATATCAATGCAAAAAAAGGCCACATACACACTTCAGTTAAATTCGATTGTCAGTTCACCTTTTAGTGCTTAACCCTCTCGGGACAAAAAACGCGCCTCCACCGTTTTTATCGTTTTTTCTTTTTTCACATAGCTGCAACATAGACTTAATATACTCCGTCATTAATGGTCATATAAATAAAATCAATACATGATTATAAACTATAGAGAGTCTTCTTTTTTTGTGTACAATATTAACATCAAAACTTTGTGTTTTTGTAAAATAAATAAAATAAACAGCTTTCAGCTCACTCCGTCTCCGCAAAAATCTTTCTGAACTGCGTCCGAAAAATGAACTGTAACTCAGTAAATACTTGTCACTGAGACACGTAAAGATTTCTCTTTATGAAGCTGAAATTCTCTTCTTTTAAATTTAAATCTTATTTTTCTTTCCTGTTCTGTTCACACACAGTTCAGTAATTTAAAGGAGTGACAACCGCATTCTACAACCGCATTAACTCAGGTACGAATAAATAATATGAAACAATAATACGAATAAAACGCAGGTAGTGACAACTGTGTATGGAACCAAACTGAATGATGCATGACGAGAGAAAATACGTCTTTTAACAAGCATCAGAGATGTAACTCTCGTCTGTATGTGCTGTGCAAGAAATCACAGGGAAATCGGTTAGAGTGACTCGTGTTGCCAGATCCTTCAAGCGAATCAGAGAACAAGAACCAGCCCATAAAACAAAATGAAATACTTTATGCTGAAAATAAGACCGAAGTATTGCGACTCACACCTGCTCACTTTAATAACTCCAGAAACTCTATCGCTGTATGAGCCAAGCTTATACAACAACCCCAAAAATCCTTATAATAAGTGGATATGGAAACAATGCAAGAGCGCGCTCTGTGAAGCAGCCTTTAAACAAAACAAGACGTCTCTCGTCAACTGTGCTTTAGTATAAAACTGCTGAACACAAGGAGTCTTTTGGCACTGTAATACTACTTTGGTCAGAATAGTGGATACCAAACACGCAAGACACCAAAAACATTGCTATGGTTACCACACTGTCAATCATCACTTTTGAGGTCGTGTTCTGTACACACATGGAACTATAATTTATGGGACTCACACCCATATTTAAATGCGGCTGTCACTCTGAAACTTCACAGTGTGTACGTGGCCAAAGGAGCAAAATTGAATATAACTTTACAAAGAAAGTTTTTTCATAGGACAATCATGTAGACATGCATTTTGTTCATAACATTGTGTATTTTTAGGTTTACAGATTGGCCATTCTTTCACTTATATTAAAAGTGCATCAGTGTACCCCAAAAGTGTACCCCAAAACTTACTTACTTAGCCTACTTTCTTTCTTTCTACAAATGTAAATGTATGTTTGTGGTAATCAACATTACGCTTTCAGCTGAGCTTAATCTGTACTGAACCTGAAAAATTGCAAGTGCTTTTCTTTAGCAACACATTCCACTGTGGCATCTTATTTAGACTTTGCATTTCATAGCATTCCAATTGCAGCATCCAAAATAGCCAGCAATTCCACACTTGATTCATAAATTCAATACTTAATTAAATGAGCCAGATAAAATCATAAATACATTAGGAAAATAAATCACATCAATTTACGTTAGCATTTCAAGGTCCTATGTTCTTTATTCCATTCTCTTCTCCAAAACCCATTTAATTGTAAATGTAGCTTACTGTTTTCAAGGTTGTGGGTAATATGTCTTCAAATTCCCTCTTGCATACAGTTCCCTATAGCGTCCAACCAGAATTTGTCTCGCCATTATCTGGAATGCTCAGAATGCTCTGATGGGGACCTGGGCTAATTTAAACAGTCTAACCTGAGGAAACTTCATTTATGCTGGAAAAAGTTGAAGCCAAGCATGTCAGGAACTAGAATTAATTTTCTCCAAAGGGAATTTTTTTGACGATATCCATTAGCCTGCATTATTTCAACTTAGATTTAAAATAATCATGTTTATCAATGGAATTAGTGGTGAAAAAACTCCATTTCCCATGATGCTCTACAAAACATTCCACTAATCAGAGATAACACATTCAAAACACACCGAGAGAGAGAGAGAGAGAGAGAGAGAGAGAGAGAGAGAGAGAGAGAGAGAGAGAGAGAGAGAGAGAGAGAGAGAGAGAGATAGAGAGAATTTTTACATTTTTCAATTATTTTTAATCTGATACTTCCAAAATCTTTAGTGATTTGGTCACACGTTATATTAGGTATCAATAACTACTATGTACTAACTTACATCAAAAAATGATTACATTGTACTTATTTTGTTCATGTTGTATTGCAAAATACTATTGGGGTGGATACGGCTAAGTTAAAGGGATAGGTTTGGTAGTATGGGTTTAAAGGGTAGATGAATTGTAAGAGAAGACTCAACAGTATAATTACAGATTACAGAAATTAATTACAGCTGTAATTACACGCAGGTATTTTTTTACAATATAAGGATACAGTGTAAAAAATATTTAAGTACACAACTGTAACGTAACTATACTTGCATTTAAATATAATTAATTATAGTACATATTAAAGATGCTTATTATAAAGTAGGATCAGTGGTTTTTAAATATGCATGGATGTTTTACTAAAGAATTAGAAAAATGAAATGTACTTTGTGTAGCATAAGAGTGAAAAAAGCCTAATTTTAAATTAAAGGGGGAAAAAGAAAAGAAAACAATTTCTATGAAATTTGGTTCATCAACCTTTTGATAAAAAACAACTTTCAGCAGACTCTGAGAGGGTGGGAAGAGAAGCGAGCTTCATGTAGTTCCTGAGAGTTCTCCAGAGTTTGGGTCAAGGTGATCCATTGGTCAATGAAGCTGAAGTGCAGTGTGAAACAGGAGCCATGAGGTGTGTGTCGAAAAGAGCAACTTCACCTTTGAGAGGGGCGAACAGAAGCGGCGAGTGAGGCTGGCCGCGGCGATGGACTTTAGCTTGATTAAGTGGTCAGTGAATTGGAAAACAACCCCTATGTGTATCTGGTGACCCCGGGCCAAAATCTTTTTACGGAAAAGATTAAACGAAAACACCTTCAAAAGGAGCAACAGGGACAAAGTCAAGCTAGCTTCTCTGAAGAGGAAAAGCAAAGAATGAGAGGTGCTCTAGAACTCACATTATTAACAGTGTGCACATACTACTGTAAGCTGCCAATATGGACTATCTTCTTTAAAAAGCTTCTCTAACTGATTTAGGGCTGGAACTAAATGATTATTCTCTTCTATTGACAATTTTTTCAATAAATCAAAAAATGTAACAATTTAAACAGCTCCAGAAAGATAAAAGGAGGAGTGACGACAGTGCAAGGGGAGAGAGGACCAGGTCTGGGACATTTATGTTGGTGTTTTTATTATGTTTATATTCGGCTGTCGTCCATGAGGTGCTGCCGCTTAACTTTAGTTTTGGTGTTTATTTTTGCATTAAAACTTTACATTGAACGATTGCCGGTTCCAGCCTCCTCCTTCCCTGAGCTTTTAACTTTGCTACAATAAGGTTTATGCGGTGTAGCAGAGATCTTCACGATCTTCCCGAGACTTTACGTAGGACCCTTACGGGTTCGGGACTATATAATAGTCAGCTGGGTCCGAGTTCGGACCCAATCTATTTGTAACTTCCAGAATGTAAAATTGCGATTAGAAAAGGGTGAGCCAGGAGATAAGGTGAAAAAAAAAAAAAACACCAGCGAGCCCCACAGTGATCATGAGTGAGTTTTCCTGTTTCCTATTGTTTGCACGTAAATGCAAACAAACTTCAAATCTTAAAAAATTGCTTGCAGCCTTAAACACTCGCATTTAAATAACATTTCAAATCAGTAACAAAATCTGAGATGGGCTGTCTGTCACATTAATGTTTTTAAGACTTTCAAGTTGCGGTAAAAAGCTTATATTTCAGGTTGCTGAAGCTAGCACGCATGCGCAGTGTCGAATGTGCGCACTTTCTTTTCCTGTTTTTATAATAAGATTATGAATGAAACGTCTTGTTATATCAAAAAATGTTGGTCAGACTCGCAAATAGGAATGCTGACAACAGCGGCCATGGCACTGAACGAGCAATCATTATTATTGTTTGGCAAACAGTCGAATATTATTGGCAAACAGTCGAAGTTATTTTCTTATGCGAGTTGACTTGATATACAAAAAACATACAAAACTGCAAAGTCGCATTTGTTATCCGCCACCGTGACAGCAAGTGGACTTTTGAAGCTGGAATAATGAGTGGATTAAGCATGGTCTTTCACTCGGTAAGAGAGGAATAACATGGATGGAACTTTCTTGGCAAGGACGATTGTATGCATCAGGTACAAGGGAGAAGGCTGCTAACATTAGGTGAGACAAAAGGTTTAATTTTCACAACTTTTTTATTGACTTGTTAATACCAATTTGCTGTGGAAATATGTGCCGATCGGGTACAGTCGGGTTGGGTCCAACTTTTCAAATAATAATTCCGTGTATCACATTTACGGGTCTCTTCGGGTATGAATTTTGGACCTGTGAAGACCTTTACAGTGTTGGCCTAATTAGGAAAGTTGTTTACTATGATCACAGTCACTTTTTTGTGATTTACAGCAGCAATTGCTTAGAAGAATCTTGAAATGTTTTGTTCATTCAGGAGATAAAATATGTTCATGCAGCTGTATGGACAAACAGCTTAAGTCACATACGCATTCTAATTAACCATAGCGGTAAGCATAGCGACAGTATACTGTAAATCATGGCAGTGTCCATAAAACTGTGAAGTTATACAATGATGACAGCACGTAATTAAATAAATGAGTCCAATCAAGGTGTGAGTTCATCCATTAGATATTTCAAATAACCAACAGTGTTAAATATTTGTAACCTGCATAAAGGTTGTGCTGCGGTGATAGCCCTATGCCTTTTCAGTGGCGAAAAAACTCCCAAACTTTAGATCAGCCTCAATATTTTTTGATTCGGGCTGATTTTCAGCAAATCTAAGACTTGGAGCCACCATCATTGGGGATGACCATAAACAGTGCAACAGATCGACACATTCCACATAAATCGACTTAATTTATTCGAATCGATTACGTCTACGCATCTTTCTAGCCCTAAACTGATTAACTACATAGTTAACAACACTTAAAAGCAACTTTTTTTGACCATGCCACATGTTTTGTCCCTCAATGTGCAATATCATGTAAAAGTAAGCAAAAATACAAAGTAAGCAAAGACAAATGTGATCGCAATCTGTTTTGGACTATCATAGAGGACATCTCATCAGGGTTGCTGTCAGATATATATGACTGCTGATAAAATATAAGCAGTCACCTCTCTGCATGTATTTCCTACTCACAAAGAGAGAATGGAGAGAATTTATCATCAGATGAATTTCAGTACCAGCAGCAATTCATTTACTTATGCAAGAGTAGCAACAATCTCATTTAGTAAATCAGATTCATGAAGCCACACACTGAACATTCATTCATTTCTGCTCTGATGTGAATGCAGCATAGAACCTCTCCGCAAGACAGAAGTCTGCCATAATGAAGTTAGGAAAATACACTTAAAGACCGTATAAAATCAAAATCTGATTTAGATTAACAGAAGCTATTCACATTAAAAATGTCCAGACTTTCTGTTTTCTGAGAAAATGTACTACATATTGATGACACCGGTGTCATTTGTAGTTAATAAGCTAATGTTTTTCATATATATATATATATATATACACACACGGTCATTAAACTGATTTTGCAAAAAACGGCAGTAATGACACCAAAACTTATGTTGGCTCAAAATGACCTAATGTCTGCTCTATTATGTACAGTTAAATACAATGGTAAAAACAAGCCACTTTTTACTTGTGTGACTTCATGACTTCAGTAGGAAGAAGCATTCTTGATCTGTAAATAGCACATAACACCTATTTCAGACACATGCCAAAATGTTCTTTGTTCTGTGAAGACGCTTACTTTTGTAATTCAACACCATTTTAATCAGTGACAATCCAATCACAATCATTCTTATGGCAATCAGAGAGAGAATGCACAGAACCATGAGACAAAGAGAGAGAGAATGGTAGGGCTGCTGACTTTCACATCTTCCAAGCGGCAGGGACTCAAATCATGTCTCTATGAAGTCTTGATTAAAACGACTTTACAGAGTCAACTGCCCTGTGCGCACAAAACACATAATTTAGTGTTACAATTTAAGTGAAGAACATCTTGAAAAGATGTCAAAGCTTTGTCAAGGGATTATGGCGAAAAGTGTTGACTCTTAGAATAAAGTATTCTTATCAGACACATTCAAAGCAGAGCAAACTGAAGCCGAGTTCTGTACATAATGCTATGAGTGCAGACTTATAAATGTGAGTCATATAGACAGCTATCTGTCTCTCCTGGAGCATTTCCTACAAAAGTTGCCTAAAACAATCCATAAATAACCATTTACCTAATAAATAACTATTCATCCAAGTCTAAAAGAAAAGCTATGTCAGAGGTGGAGCATATAGTTACAACAGAAACAAATGTTTCAAATATTAAAAGGTCTTATCAAGTGAAACGATCGCTCATTAAAAATACAACAACAAAGTTTAAGTTTTATAAGCTCAAATGGTCGCCTTGCTCTGTTCTGTGATGTGCGTTCGTGACTCTCCTGTTCAAACTTGTCTCATCAAAATGAGCAAAATCTTTTCCTAAGTCAATTCGTTCATTAAGTTCATTGAATGAACCAAATGACACGAAAAAACGATTTGTTCATTTTGATAAACGAGTTCAAGGTCCAAAAGACCAAACGGTTCAAGGTCCAAAAGACAGTTTCAGTGCAAACTGCGAACTGTTCAAAGGGCTTTAAACGATTCCAGACGATGAATAAGAGTTTTATCAAGCGAAACGATTCGCTCATTTAAAAAAAAGTTTAAGTTTTATAAACTAAACTGGTCGCCTTGCTCTGTTCTGTGTTGTGCGTTCGTGACTCTCCTGTTTTAACTTTGTTCATCAAAATGAAGAAATCTTTTCCTGCAAGTCAATTCGTTCATTTAGTTCATTGAATGAACCAAATGACACGAAAAAAGATTAGTTCATTTTGATAAACGAGTTTGCAATTTGCACTGAAACTGTCTTTTGGACCTTGAACCGTTTGGTTACCAGTAAAATGCATTATATGGAGAAAAATCCTGGAAGGTTTTCATTCAAAAACCTTAATTTCTTTTCGAACTGAAGAAAGAATGACATGGATAGCTTGGATGACACGGGGGTGAGAAAAGTAGTAAAGTTTTTTTTGTTTTTTTTTTACAAGTGAACTACTTGTAAATGGCATCAGGAATGAAGAAAATACACAGTTTACAGACAACAATATGAAATGAGACACTCCTGAGCCAAAAAGGAAACAATCAGCCCACACAAGCTATCCGGCAACCGCGCATCCTCACCCTTCTAAACGGTCACACCACATGGGAAATGGTGCTGCAACACACGATCGACATAAAAGCACAATTATTCCAATGTTACACCACCTAGCCCTTCCTATCAAAGTCTGCCTCTCATCCTAGTGTGAGGAGGAGAAAGGTGACTTTCATAGAACAGCAGAGAAAGCTGACTCAGACAGTCCTGAGCCCTGAGCCGGCCACAGGGGCGGCTTTTCTCTCTACCCCAGTCTGAGCTTCGCCATGTGTGGGTATTTTTATAAGAAGGCTGCCTGTGGTCCATAATGGGCTGAAGCCAGATATCATTAGGTGTATGAGTCAGGGCAGACCGATCTACTCCTGCTGTATTGAGCTGGATAAATAGAATCCATCTCTTCCATCCATTAGTTATTTATACCCGAGACCTTAATGCATTCTTTTTTGGAGCACATTTAGCTTGCAGTGCCAGATCCGTATCTGGAGTGGTGTGTCCGGCTGGGTTCAAACACCACCCGCGCCTGCAGGCGAGATGTACATCTACTAGTTATCAAATACGACAGCTGGTTTATTGGTTGGGAAAGCTGTCATTGGCCAAATGAGGCGATCAGTAGCATTAAAGAAAATGAGACTGCGGCAGTTATGCACAGAAGCTGCTATCTTTTGGGATAGAGGTTTTTCGATGGATGTTTCTGAAGGTAAAAGGTTCTACCTTGGAAAAAAAAAAGAAAGGCATGAGGCGACGCTGAGCTTTATTTGCAGGATGAGACAGGCTGAGTGTTTTTCAAGGTCTCTGGTGCCAATCTGAATCCATTCCACGTGGTTCCACTACAAGAAAGGTGGTTAGGCTGGAAAAGTCAGCTCCAAGTTATCAGATGTATTCATAAGACTTGCAAAGTCCAGCCAAAGTAAAATATACTCAAACAAAGAAATTATTTATTACAAAAAACTTGACTTTATTTGTAGCAACATAATCTGTTATGCACTCACTAAGTTCTCAAGCCAATGTAAATGCAGGTCGGTTTCTAAGAGCGGTTTGCAGAGCACAAGCTCCATTTTGGTGGAAAAGGAGGAATACGAGAGGCCTCAATGCGTTGTCAAGTGGACTAGTTTTGTATTTTTGGATGTTTTTGAGACTTTCAGATAAGTGTGATGCCCTGCTCGGAGTCACCTGGTGTCATCATCCGTCAGTGCAGAGGACTGTGTGTGTTTTTGAAGGGTCACTCTTTCCCCCCTCTCCATCTTTCTCTCTCGTTCTGGCTCTCACTGGATTTGACAGGTAAAGGAAACAGAGCACCGGAGCATGACAGCTAACAATGACCCTCTTCTCACATTACACACATGCATACACACACATTGAACCCTTTGGTGGTCAAACCCTCTTTCTTCATCTAGAGCAAACACTTAAGGCCAGTTTAATGGGTCTGCAGGCAGCCTTCCACCCAATCAGCAGCTCACAGGCTCATAAGAATGTGGGCAGGGAGATGTACTTCCCGTGCATGATTAAATGTGTGTGTGTATGTGTGTGTGTTTCAGCACCTGCTGTCAGGAGTGGATGTGATGCTGACAGGTCAGTAATGTAGGATTAGGCTGGAGGGATTTCAGCTTGCTGCTGCTCTGCGGAGATGTCCTTGGAAAGGACGCAGTCCACTGCGAAGTGACTTCGTGATTTCGACTTCCTTTTCCCCACAATGCATTTAATAGAGCGAATAGAACGGAGGCAGGATGTTTGCATTGCATCATTGCATTGACTCTGGGATTCTTTACCTGCGGTTTTATCTAAGCGGCCTCTTTCAACGGCATTCAAAGAAGCACTTCCCCTAACAAACGTGTCGTAACGTCCTTAAGTCGCAAATGAAAGGGAAAGGAGAGGGAGAGTGTGGGCGAAGAGAAGAGAAACGTCTCGTTTTATTTCTTATGCGTCTTCGTCGATGCAAAGACTCGCCGAGACACAAAGGAAGCCATTACTGCTTACCATTTGTTGAATTCTCTGGTGCCAGAAAACTGACAGGTCCATTTCTCTCGCCGCTCAGAAAGAAAGCGCAGAGACAGCCATCGCACAGGACACCTGAATTACCTCACATTGTGAGGGACAATACAGCCGCGATAAGCCACCCTACTTAGGAGAGGGCCGTGCGGTTGGTGCATGAGCATATGTGCGTGGGAGGACACGTGTGCGCCGGACAGACGTGAACTGCATGATCTCTGCATCCGTCTCGGTCCGAGCGGCAGACAGCGATGAAAGTTGCTCAAATGACTAATGTCTTCAGTGGTGAAAAATTAATGATTTTTCTAGCCAGGGTTAATGGACATGTCAAACACAGAAAATGAGTTGTTTGAAAGTAAATTACTGTAATCTATATTTAGGCAACTCAGTTAGCCTCATCAAGAGAGTTTCAACAACACCAATGAGCCTCTACGAACCCAACGCTCGCCTCTCTCTCTCTCCGCACACACGAAGAGGAGCTTCTTCAAACTTCTGGCTCACCGAGAGATTCCACTTTGACGGAGATTCACACATCCAGACACTTGTCCAGTCTTTTGAGGAACAGAGGATCAGGTGATCTTTCATAAGAATACACAGAACAAATCATGACAGCAGTCCAAAATGGGACGGTCTCACACGCAACGGCCCATCCTGAGGAGGCGTATTACTCGGACAAGGCGGTTCTACAACAAACGCTTGATAAATGTGTTTTGCAGCGGCTTTGTTTATGTCCTGAAGTCTTGAAATATGAGGTTACAAAACACATTGTGAAAGGAAAAAAAGCAAAGAAGAGGGAGATAAAGACACAAACAGAAGCTATCAGAGATTCCATAGGGGGAGCTATTGATGTTCACAAATTCCATTGCAGTACTAAAAGCCTGTGTGTGTTTGAGAGTGTGGGACCATCCCAATTCAGAGCATGAGCTGAGCTCAATTGGACTGGAGAAAAGAGTGAGACATTCTGTGAAGAATGATTCCGACTATTTTAAGCAAACACAAAAAGCTACTGTTTGCTAACAAGATCTGTTGTCCCAAAATAGGCTCACTGAAATCACTCAAAAATAAAAATGAACAAAATTTGCCATCTGTCTCATAAATTGATGCTTAAATAGTGATGGATTTTCAATGCCGTCATGCATTATAAAATAGCTAGTAAAGCTGGTTTTGTTCATCTTATGGCTAAAGACCAGTATAGCTGCTCGATTAATTGGATTCTGTCAGCAAAAGAGAGGCTTAAAGGGCTCCCTGTGGATTGCTGCCAAAATAAAAGCATGATGGTTTAACATTTGAAAATGAACAAATTAACGGCAAAAATAAAATTACTGTAATTTTACAGATGTCCTGTAATATAATAATAATAACAATTATTATTATTAATGTGATTATTTCTATTAATAATAAATACTTGATTATTTTACAGTAAATATTGCAATATTATTTTCATTTTGTTTAATATTTTTAATAAATTATTATTAGTGTTATTCATATTAGTAGTAGTATATTATTTTTCTTTAATTATTATTTTTTTATTTTATAGTGAAATATTACAGTATTATTTTTTATTTTGTTTAATATTTTAATAAATTATTATTAGTGTTCATGTTAGTAGTAGTATATTATTTTTCTTTAATTATATATATTTTTGTTTTACAGTGAAATATTACATTGGTAATATTCCTTATTTAGTTTATTATTTAATTCAGTAGCAACAACAAACAATAATTTATATGTTTATATTTATATAAATAACTGTATGAAGGAATGGTCTCTGATCTCTTGTCAGGTGTTCTCCAAACTTATCAGGCATTATAGGAGAAGACTCAGAGCTAGTATCTTGGCAAAAGGAGATTGCAAAAAGTATTTAATAAAAGGGTGCCAATAATTGTGGCCAACGTGTTTTGGAGAAAACATTTATTTTTATAATGTGATTTATGAAAGGTTAGAATTTTGCCAATTTTTTTGATGAAAGATAAAGGATAAACAATGCAGATTTATTTTTTACAGCCAGTTTTGATCATATTTACCAAGGGTGCCATCAATTTCGACCATGACTGTATATATTTATATTGAAATATAATCACAACATTTTAGTGAAATTGTGTAGCCCTACAATTAAATAAATAATATTCCAGACAGAAGATACCAAAAGAAAGAAAGGTCCACGTGTTGTGAACTCCTTTCAGTCTAAACCCTATTGACCCTTTGACTGGCTGTCTTCCTGTTTACATTTCCACAGAAATCATACTTCTCCCCTCCTCTCACTCTCTCTCTCTCATTTCTTCCACATTCGCATGCCCTGCTCTTATCTCTCTATCCATACCGCACAAGGGCGAAACTCGCGCGCCTGCCCACCACACACGACCAGGCAGAGAGATAACAGGTGTGTGTTTGTGAGTGGGGCGCCTCTGTGACTGACAGACTGCAAACACAAAGATATGTACCTTGGGCAAGCGTTTGCTGCGGGCTGAGATTGTGTACTATTAGCTGGTGTGGTAAGTGAGTTTGACGGCAGCGAGATTGGAACAGGGAGGGCTGTGCCAGCGATTCAGAGGTCCAGCAGCAGCCAACACAATACACACACAGCACACCGAGAGCCCCCTGGCACTGAGGGCAAGAGCAAAGCAATATGCCAGCGTATGTGAACCAGTACATGGGAGAGAGACGTGATGAGAACAGACGAGAAGAGATGGCACAAGATAAGAAGAGGTGAGGTAGTGTGAGACTAGACTAGATAAGAAAAAAACAGAAGAGAACAGAGTAGAGCAGGAGAACGAAGAGGCAACACCAAAACCAGAGTAGATCAGACGGAATCATACAAGACCAGATCAGACCAGATGAGGGAAAAACAAAACCCGGGGCCTGATATGTATGCATATACGTACAAAATGCATATTTATGCCAATTAATTTGAAAATGAATGAATCAATATCTCTGTTGTTTCCAGTAAAAATATCTAAACATCAACTAAATTTGCCAATAAATGTAAATCTAATTAATTTACATATATAGACTATTATTTAAGGTTTTGGGTAATACATATTTTTTCAGGATTCTTTGACAAATAGAAAGTTCAAAAGAATTTTTTTTTACATTTTTTTTAATTTATTAATTTATTGTATCCTTGCTGAATAAAAGTATTAATGTCTTAGAATAAAAAAAACAATGCATAAATTGGCAATAAATAAAACTTTTGGGGGCAGTGGGGGGCTGTTTATTTATACAGATAAACTGGTTAATAAAATTACTTTTATCTGTGTAAAATCCATCTTATCACTATATTCTATTTTTAAACATCTTTACTGTTAACTAAAAACAACTGTTTATTATGTTTGGGTGACAATATGCATATGACAATTATATTCAGATTACGTAATACATAAAATAAAAAGGCACCAAGCTGAGAATGTGCAATACTTAAAAAATAACTAGCAAAGTTGCCAGAAAAAAATGAGACGAGGAAAGAGAAAATAAGTTAATCATATAGAACCAGGCACAGTTTCTCAGCAACAGGGCTGTGAGAGGATGAGAGAGGTTGTCTAGTGTCAGGACTCCACAGCGCCACCATTGTCTCTGCGTTCTCTCTCAACAAGACTTGTAGTTTTCTAAACAAATAGTGCCAATCCACCACAACGACTTCTGAAACACCGGCAAATCTAGAAATAGATCTCTACATTACATCTGTTTGCTAGTTTTGTCCAGCTCAAGAGTGTGTTGATGGTGATAGAGAGACAGCTCAGGGACTGGGTTCAGTGCCCGCATGTCTGCATGGCATTCAAAGTCCCAGCATCGCCTGGCCTCTTTGCCGCCATTCCAGCTTCGGTCCCGAGCTGCCACTAACGATCACTCGGCCTGCCCCAGCACGCTTAACATGCAGACCATGCTAAAACGCTCGCGTAAAATCCAAACCACACATACACAATCTGAATATAAGACTACATGACAGAGAGGGTCTTACATAAGCAAAACAGTCAGCATTGCACTATTTTGATCTCTAGAACACAGAATTCTGCACACACCATTGTCGCACTCGTTTCAGTCAAAGAGAGCTCCCTGATGATGTCTCTTATCATTGGAACATAAAATGATTTAAAAAATAGTGTATACTGTGGTAAAAGGTTCATCCTACAGTTGTGGATAACCTTAATGGAAATGCTAGACATGCTTGATTGAGGTGGATTTTCAACCAGTTTTTTTTTTTTTTTAAATAAACATTTTAGCTCGTTTATAGGCAAGGTGGCACTCATAACACACCATTAAAAGAGTAGTTCACTTAAAAAAAAAAAAAAAAAAAAAATTGCTGATAATTCACTCACCCCCATTTCATCCAAGATGTCCATGTCTTTCTTTCTTCAGTTGAAAAGAAATTAAGGTTTTTGAACATTTTGAACTTTTAATTTGTTTATTTCATTAGCAAACATATCACCATAATTTTAAAGTTATTTCCATCGATCAATTTTCTGCGAAATAACGACTAACATGCTTGTTTGCTTTGCGGCCCCTTTAAATACAGTTTTAAAAATATCACGCATTCGATCAGCGTCACAGCATCAGAGCATCCATGAATCTTTCCACAGCATCGTTGGCAGGGCGGCGAGAGTGAATTTTGCCGCTCTCGTCGATGGCGGTGTGAACGTATGGTTATTCGCCATCTGGTGTTGTTTAAAGCCCTTTGAAGCTGCACTGAAACTCTCATTTGGACCTTGAACCATTTGGTTCAAAGTCCATTATATGGAGAAAATCCTAGAATGTTTTCATCAAAAACCTTTATTTTCAGACTGAAAGAAAGAAAGACGTGGACATCTTGGATGACTTGGGGTGAGTAAATTATCAGCAAATTTATTTATTTATTTATTTTAAGTGAACTACTCCTTTAAGGCAGGCTGGCTCAAGATGACGTACGTTACAAAACTGATGGAAATGCACAATACACACACACACATATATATATATATATATATATATATATATATATATATATATATATATATATATATGTGTGTGTGTGTGTGTGTGTGTGTGTGATATAATGTAAATATATTGTTATAATACTTAAACGGTCACATCATCACTGGCAAAATGGGCTTTTCAATAAAACTTGGGTTCCTATACAGTAGAGAGGCGAAAACATTTTTGCTACCTGATTAGAGAACACATTCTCCATTCACATGTACTACAACCATTGTAACAATACAAAGCGGGTTGAAAATCGGCTAAAGTTACACTTGAATATAATACTATTAGGACTGCCTACACACATGTTAACACCAGTCTCAACACAGGTGTAAACTGGGTCAATGTAAAACGTGCTAATTGCTCGGCCACAGCTGTTATATAGCATCATATGTTATATAAAGATGTTGAAAAGAGAACTATAAGGTTGAGCAATGCCATTTTTCAGATTCATAAAGATAGATACAAATTTCTATCTCCATGGTGAATAAGCTGACAGCTACATTTCCATTTACGTTTCTTTTGTTCGTCTGCATGCCTTGCTGTCATAGTGTGCAAGAGAGGTGACCGCGTGCTAATGAGTCCTAAGTGGCACTGTTTGTGTTTACACCTGTTTATGTGCAGGCTGTTATCAAGCTTTACATGGAGTAAACACACACACACAAACACAGCGCTGCTCTTCTATGAGCCAACATCACTTCTGTTCGCCTCCTGCCTGCTGTTTCTGTGTATTTCTGCCTGCATCTGTCTGTTGCTAACAGCCATCCACATATAAAGAGAGACCCCTAACCGCCCATCTGTCACTTCTTTTCTTTCTCCTTCTTCACTCTCTTGCTCTTCGTGTAGTAGGGCTGGAAGGTATGATTGTGTATATGTAGTATAAATACAGCAGATTGTATGTTGTCAGTGTTGTGAGTAACGCGTTACAAAGTAACTAGTTTTTCAGGTAAAAAATAGTCTAACGCGTCTACTACTGAAAATTTTGTATCAAAACGTAGATCCTTTTTCAATTTGCCGCAACATTACTTTTCCCAGGGAATAATGATTTGACCATGATCTCCGTCATTTGACAGATTTGACAGCGATCGCCATCTCCGTAGTGAACGCTTACAAAGAGAAATACACATAATCGAATAGTTTTGTTTAAAGACATTTCAAGCTTTCTATATATATATGCTGAGTTTTTTTTTATTAATTTCGGTTAATTAAGATACCATTTATACAAAACGAAATTCACTTTAAAGAAAGGCTTTCTTGAAGCAAAACTTAATGAAGTGGTCAAAATCATGTCTGACACACTCAATGTATCCTGATATATTGCGCATCCATCTTACTCATGCTGTTCACATTTCATAATCAACATAGATGGAAAAAAAATAACATTATAATATTTGAACAAATATGAAATTAAATGCGCTTATTTAATGGCTACAACACGTTAGGCCTAGACTCTCTATTTGTACAAATTGCTCCACATTGCTGCAAATTGCTTCTGAATTTTGCACACATAAGGTGAAAGGCATTTGTTTACGTGCATAGTAAAACATATCTGCAACATTTATCAAGTTTAGGATAATTGTACGTGCATTATTAATCATTATGATACTAAAATCATAATAAAGTACTATGTAGAAAAAATCAGATGAGCCCGGAATATGAACGTAACCTGTTTAATTACACGTTAAGCATTTTCCTCCCATAGAAAACCATTATAAAAGCGCTTAATTTGGCTTAATGCATATTAGAATGTCCCCTTATTATGTCGAGGTAACAAGATAAGTTTTCATAAGTTTTCTTCACCATGTGGTTCAGGACTTCCATAGAATACAGCCTGAATATAATTGCTTCCAGAAATTATTTTTGGGGGTGCTAACGGGGACCTTTGGTCTTCATAAATATTAAAAATTTTGCATAAATGCATTATGCATTTATGGCATTATATATGGCACTATGCATAGTAGAACTTTATGCAGGCCTACACATTTAGGAACAGATATTGGGTTCTGCGCAAAGTCAAGCAACATTAAAGTAACGTAAAAGTAACAAGTAACGTAATAAGTTACTTTCCATATGGGGTTACTAAGTAAAGTAACGGATTACTTTTAAGTAGTAACGAGTAACGTTACTCTACTTTTTAAAAAGTAGTTTCCCCAACACTGTATACATTGCATAGAAAGGTTTCAACTGATAGTGAATTTGCTGTCATTTATGCTGCAATACATCTGTTTTTAACCGATGATCCTTTTTTATAAACCCAACCCATTAATGGAATCCCTCACTCATACAAAGAACAATCATGTATTTCTTTCTTTAACATAATAGATTTAGTTCAAAGCTTAAAACTAAAATCTAAAATCTCCATGGAGAAAAATTAATAGGAAAATACATCTGGAGTCTCTAAGAGGTGACTTGCTGGGTCTCCATTTAACTACCTTCATGTGAATTTTGAATTTGTGCTTAAGATAACCCTTATTGAAATGCTAGACATGATTGAGGTGGCTTTTCAACCACACCTTTATTTATTTATTTACTTTTGTTTTATGCAATATGGCACTCCATAACATACAATTAAGATAGGCTGGCTCAAGATGATGTACATTGCATAACTCATGAAAATGCACAATGTTTCACATTCTCACTAGTAGAATTTTCAAAAAACAATAAAAAAAATTGGATGGAAACCCAGCAATAAAGGTTAGGAATAATGGTTTTTCTCTATGTCCAAGTTAAAACTATAACAAACTATAAAAAAATAAATAATAATGCCGCCCAGCCATATTGTGCTGCATTAAACATAAGAGCAAAGAAGGTGACCAGCTATTCCTCCACAAAGAGCGAGTGAGAGAGAGAGAAGAGAGTGTGTTTAAGAGAGAGATGGAGACGGAGCGAAAGAGCAATGCAGTGTTTAGATGGAGGTGGGTGGGGGCAGGCTGCTGTATCAGCAGAATATGAGCAGCCATCTCTTTCCCTCCATTCACCTCTCTCTCTCTCTCTACCCCTCCCCCTCTCTGCTGGTGTCTGGGGAACTCAAGGGCAAGCACTCAGCTGTCACCTCCCTCCGCCTTTCTCTCCCTGTCCCAGCCCTGCTGCACACTTACCTAACAGAGAACAGTCACCTTACCGTACCACACATGGGACACTCTCCCATGAAACCCCGAGCTGGAACATACAACATACAGACATTAATATACCACCAGAATAGTGTGACCAGTTGAACCCAGAAGTGTATAGAGGAAAACGAAAAACGGTCACACACAGAACATGAACCAAAGTCACCTATAGGACATATAAAACAGTCACCTATTGTAAATATAGAACAAAAGTAACCTTAACGACACCTTTACCTGTAGAACATGTAAAACGCAAAGAACGGTCACCTTGAGTACAGCGAAGCACAGTCACCTCACTTGCATAATACAATAAAATAAAAGCAAAGTTACCTCACATCCAATGCAGTGCCAGCAGTGTGACATCCTATACTTCATTTAAAATTATTTGAAGAAATATTGTATAATTATTTTATTATTCAGTAGTTTTTATAAGCTCACAAAAAAATGAGAGATCACATGGAATATTTGAACTTTTAAAAATTAATTTGTCACACAGCAGGACTATTTAAATGAAAAAATAAAATAAAAGTAATAATAAAAATGACTATTTAAATTGTTTAAATACATATATACATGTATAATACATATATAATACTATAATACATATATATATATATACATAAATATTCTATGTATTATTATATACTTTCTGTTCTAATCTATTTTTTATTTATAAAATTAATATTATATTAATTAATTAATTAATTAATTAATTAATGTTATAAATTAACATATTGTTGCCCTACTGTTAGTTTAACTGCTTTTATTGTTCTCATTTGTAAGTCGCTTTTGGATAAAAGCGTCTGTTAAATGAATAAATGTAAATTTAAAAGAGTATGATAATTTAGTTGATATATAACAATTTTAGGTATATAACAAATATTTGAAATTCATATATAAGGGGAAGTGTATATCTGAGGCATGGTCACACTTTCTTGCTTTTTTTAATCATAATTGTCTCTTCACTAAGTCACTTAAATGGTCCTGTGGTGTGACAAATCATTTGTATTTGTCAACATCCCAGATATCTATACAGCACGGTTATGCCTGAGTACACAGGTGGATATATTAAGCAGATGCCAGACACTTCTCACTCCACACTTCAGCACACTTAACACCTCTTCAACTTTGCACAGCTACTAAACTCCTTATACAACACTCACCTCATTTTCAAATCTGAAGCTCTCTAGGCAATCCGTTTTTTTTAAACAGTTTACACATGCAACAATGTTACCAAAACTGTCTCCTAGCATCTGAGGTGCAGACAAAAGCAGCCACAGCCACAGTTACAGCACAAAACAATAACATTCTGTACATTTCCTTACAATCGAGGTGAAAAATACATGTATACATGTATAGATACAGTATATGAAAGCTTGATCAAACAATCCTAAGCGGTATCCGTAATCAAAACCACCTAGCAACCAGTCCAACACTGATACCAAATGCAAATGTCAATTTAACTAAATCCATGTCTAGCTTTGCCCGGCATCATCATCATCTTCCACTACAGTCTCAATCCCACGGCAGCTAAAACTGGCTTCTGATAGCTCATGAACAACAGTCAGACGGGCTTCAGAGCTCTCCCTCCCACAGATCAGAGCACTATCACGACAGCGCTCCAAAGAGAGCATGGGCAGGGCGGAAACAAATATGTTCTCTGACTTCGGACTTTTTGACACAATACGCCACTGCTACAGAGTTTGGCAGCAGCGGCACGGGAGCTCGCGAAGTGTGTGAAAACGTGCGTGTGATTGTTCCTGCAATATGCCGTGCTGCTCAGAGACTGTAGATACTGACAGCGCTTTCATCTCTATGTGTTTATTAGTTCTCGGTGCGATGGGCTCTGTGCCTTTTGCTTAAATGAATAAGGATTCACTTTGGATTTTAAGCACTGCTGTAATTTCTGATGCGGGGAGCATCAAGGCTAGGATACTAACAGCCTTTAAATATGCACCAACCGCAGATTTATTCTGGTTATTAAAAGTAACATCAAATTACACAAACTGCGGCAAACAAAAGACACTTGCGTTTGTAATTCAGAGTTGATATACAATAAAGACTCATTTCAAAACCTATTAAATAAACAGTTAGGTTTTCGCTAAAAAACAATCTTGCTGAAATTAATTGCAACACACACACAGCTCTCCTGCAATCATCTTTCTCAGCAGGAGGCCTGTGAAAATAGAGCTTGATTGACTATAGAAAAAAGCAGGGCAACTTTAACAATGTCCTATTATAAAAATAAAATCATTTAAAACATGCAGGATCTCTTTAATATCTTAATTGGCTCATGCATTTCTTATTATTATCATTGTTGAAAACCAAGATACATTTTTCAGGATTGTTTGATGAATAAAAAGGTCAAAGTACAGCATTTATTTTGTATAGAATTTTTTTTTAGGTGAACATTAGGGCTGTAGTCAACCAAAGAAGTCTTGTCCTGCGTAACAATTAGTCGACAAAAAAAAAAAAAAGGACGGAATGTTTTGATTGAACATTTTTTAACAATTGTCATTGAGCATTTATAAAACAACAACGAAAAAACACCAAAAATACATAAAACTATAATAATAATACAATTCTTTCCAAATTAAGTATTTTTTTTAACTGCAAAGTGAGGAGCTCTGTCCTAGGCCTAAGACAATCACAATCACGCACCTGAACACACGACACGGTACAAAAAAATATAACTGCTATCTGCCACATAATGAAAAATCCTAACAAAAGCTCTCGTTTATACAGGTTGTATATTCTTCTTTACTTTCAAAGCTATGGGTTAACTTTCGTCCAGCCGACCAGGCGTTTTAAAACAAACACACACAAAAAAACAACAAATAGCCTAAAAAACAATCCTAATAATAATAGGCTGTATTGTAAGATCGCATATATAGGTTTATTTTCGTTTTGTTACATTATTTAGGCTATTTTAAATGCGTAAAGCGTACAAATAAAAACAAAAACATATCAGAGAAAACACAATCTATTGAGTGACTAAAGTGACTGCTCACGTCTTTTGCGCACTCAAGTTCGAATTTTCAAATGTAGGCACGCTGCGTGCGCGCTCATAATGGAAGCAACGCGGTCGCGGCGAGTCACGCTCTTTTCTCCAAGTGCCGTCCACGCCGCATCGAAGATAAAAACATGTAGTGTATAAAAACATAAAAACCAAAACAAGTAGCGTTCTAACTGAATGAATACAGCTAAACTACCTATATCCCTTACTGAGCGTGAAGAAGCAGCGCAGCCAGCCACAGGTGTGAACTGAGTGTTCTACTGTATGTATGTGCGCTAAACTGTGGCGCTGTTACAAAATAGCCTAAATTAAAGCATTTAAAGTTGGGATAAAACATAGGCTATTTATAATTAGAATACAGTATTATATAACTGCTTATAAAAAGGAATAAATATCAAGGAGTAAATCATTGAAAATTTCTTTCTATTGGTATAAAAAAAATGCAACTGGTCGACCAATATGAATGTCAGTTGACCAAGACGGCGTCAGTCTATCAAAGACTAAAGCTGACAGCCCTAGTAAACGTTTTTACTGTCAATTAACTGCGTCCTGCTGAATAAACTGAATTTCTTACTGACCCCAAACTTTTGAATGGTAGTGTAAAAACTGAAGGAATATCAAAAAAGGCGGGAAAACTCTACACATCCCAATGAGTTTCTGCCAAACCACCAAGGTATTTCAACCACCGTACCCAGTTGTTTGGCTTATTTAACACAATCCGTTGTAGATGTAAACACACCCTCTAATAAGACATTTTTGAAAATGTATAACCTGAGACAAAGCTAAAACTTAACTGAGCCTCCTCTGAGCAATAAAATGTTCCTCTGGGGTATTAATTACAGAAGCGTTTTATCGTTCCATCAGTCATTTTCATCAAAAGAGAAGCTTTGGACCACTTTTATTCATATGAATTCAGACTCACAGATTTCTCTGTCTCTGTACGAGACATAAGGAGAGGACGTCCATGCCACGTGGAAGGTCGTGCATCTGCAGCAGGAAGCGGGCAGCAGGGTGGTTCGCTCCTCTAATCTCAATCTAAATGGGAAGAGGCTTCTGAGGGAGATGTAATTTCAGAGGCCCAAAAACAGCAGCTTCAAATGCGGCTGATCACATTAGCTTGCCATCACTAAATAGGATTTCTCTCACTGTAACAGCAGAACGTACCCATTACAAATGACTTAAGCTCAGAGACCAGTAACTCAATAGGGGAAAATCAATATATATCAGAAATAATTACCCCCCTTCTCCTTTCCCTCCAAAAAAGCCTGTTATTCCACCCACCAAACATCTCCTCCAAGCCTCGCCACCTCCCAAGCTCTCAGATCTGTCATTAATCACGCTGAGATTTCAGGGTTGGATAAGATAATTAAGACAGGAGAGGAAAGACAGAAGCAAGGATTTTAAGGTTAGAGAAACGAAGGCGTGTTTGAATGGCAGAGATAAGTACAGCAGTTAGGATGTGACAGTTTGGAAAGAGAAAGGGAAGGAGAAAAAGAACGAGAGAAAGAGAGAGAGACTGTCTCACCTCTGCTGTGTGTGATCCATCAAACAAGGGGAAAACACAGGAATTCATCATAGCAGAGCATTCGGACTGTGCAAATCAACATTATGTGAATTCGCCCGTCGGCAAGAGGAGGAGGTATAAAATGAAAAACAAATAAATCAAAAGTGGGAAAAAAAACATGGCAGACTTTTATCTTTTTCTTTGTTTTTCTCAAGTTTTTTTTTTCAAGAAACAGGAGACAAGTTATGAGAATGTTGTTCATATTGAACATGTAAAGTCTGCATGTACTATAAGACTGCCTTAGGAATGCATGCATGTGCCTGGTTGTGTTGCAACAGTGTGTGTTACTTCAGCTAAATGGCATTTCCATCACTCTCTGCCAGTTCCACCTGATTTCATCTACTTCTGTTGGAACAAACAGCCAGTTGGGAGGCAGCTAGCATTCGGACTGGGAATGAAGAGCCTCGATATTGAGACACAGAAACAGGCGAAAAGACAGAAGCGGAGTGGAGGGAAAACTGCCGGCATCTGCTACTTAATTAGCTGGTGAGGTTAAAGAAGTATTGCTTCAGCCTGGCTGACAGAGAATGAAGAAATATCCACCTGGAGTCAAACACAATGGAGAAGATGGGCCATTCGTCACTCTGAGAGGCTGGGAGTGTGGATGAGAGAGCCACTGCAGATGAGCCAAAACCAGACGATTGAAAACACACACACACTTCGGGCAAAACAGCATGTCTATGTTGATTGTTAGACTCTCAGCTTGAGTTTTAGTTCTTCAAACTGGTTCAGGATAAAGAACTGTTCACTTTAACCTTATTCAGAGACCTCAATGGGAAGTAACAGTGATCCAGAACCTGGCAGGGGATGAAGAAAGGCAAAGAGGAAAAAGAAAAACGGATGGATGCTTTGTTGTTAATAGTTATAAGTTTCAAATATAGAATAAATAAAGATGAAAAAAATGGACGAAACAGTTTAAATGGCCTGTATAGCAAATCTCTGAAATCTAATATAGATTACACAGGTGTGTTTTACCAAAATCAATAACTTTGCATCTTAAACAGCCCTGTAAAGCTGACCCGACAGGCTTATGAACAGCCAGATCAGACTTGGTTTAAGGCCTTCAGTGTGACCAACTCAACCTCTCAGAGCATTAGAGGTCAGGGGTGAAAATGAACCATAAACCAAATGGATTTTCCTTTGTAGTGGTTCGTCCAGGCAATTCACATAAGAGCTAGACCACAATAATTGATCTAAACTAAATTCCTTAAAGTAAGGTTATATTTCCTATTGTGAAGTAATACTTCAATTACTTTGTTTGGTTTGTTCACTGCAAACAACTGAAAGTTTGTAAAGTTTGCCAATAAACCTGATTTGGTATGAGTGTTGAGAATCTGTTATAGTTGTGTCTAATATTTTATAGTTGTGTTGAGATATATATATATATATATATATATATATATATATATATATATGTATCTTGAAATTATTTCTTTTATCTATTGCAAATCAGGTGTTGTAGTATGATTATTTCCCCTTCCCCTCATATATATATATATATATATATATACATACACACATATATATATATATATATATTTATATATATATATATATATATATATATATATATATATATATATATATATATATATATATATATATATATATATATGTATATATATATGTATATATATATATATATATATATATACACATATATATACACATGTATATATATACATATATATACATATATATACATATATATACACATATATATACATATATGTGTACACACATATATATATATATATATATATATATATATATATATATATATATATACACATATACACATATATATACACATATATATACACATATATATACACATATATATACACATATACATATATATACATATATATACATATATATACATATATATATGAGGGGAAGGGGGAAAATAATGATGATTGCAATAGGGTGTTTTTGAATAATTTAATATATATACAGTGGTTTCCCCGAATTCTTACCTGAAAATGCAACTTTTAATGACTTCTGAGAAAGTTCAAGTTTGGCTACAGGCGACTTGAGGGTCAGCGGGAAATAATAATTAAACCAATAATAATACTTTTTAAAAATAAATGTTATTTTGTAAACAGATTAGGTTTTGAAATTCCATGTATTCCTATTAGTTACTAAAGCATAAAGTTGATTCTGGACTGTACAGTACATATTCCAGAAGAAAATACTATACATGTACACTCCATAGTACACAGGTTTAACAAATTCAAAAAATCATGTAATTTTCTCCAGTCAAGAATCCAACACATGGCTGGAGACAGAGATTAAAATGTTTGCTTCAGTCAGGAGATAGACCCCAATGAAAGACGAATATGTGCACGTCTGTTGCCGCTTTAATGCAAGGGAGAGCGCATTCACATTCCCTTCAGAAAGGCTGATTTGTTACATAATAAAGTGATGAGTAGAGAAGGAGGAAGATGGTGGCTCAGTGTGGTGGCACTGGCGATCAGAGCTTCTTCACGGGTTATTAAGATGTACCTGGGTGTGACAGGGCATCAATAACTTCAGCGCTGGCAGAGATAGCCCGCTGAGAGGCAGATGGCATACATGACTGGATATCAGTGATTATGCAGCATAATTAAAGGCAATCATAATTTCACAAAGTTTCACTTGCACCACTTTGCAAGAGGCTGCAGCAGGCGCAGATTAAGACGTTAATACTGCTAGCCTAGGTGCAATGTGTATTGCAAGAAAGAAAGAAAGTGATCAAGGAGAAAGAGTATAAAGAGGGAATTGCAGGCTTCCAAAAATGTAAAATATGTAAATGCTCCATTGGCATCCAGAGCAAGACCCAGATGTGGTGCTTGTCTGTGCATGGTTGCCATGATGATGTTAGGGTTTTCTGGGTGGCTGGCATACCTAATTGAATGTAACGAGATAAAAAAAGGTGCATGCTGCTAAAATAATGGCGGGAAAGCATCTTTCTTAATGAGGTGTTCTCAAGCGGCTCCACACAATAACATACAGCATTGTGGTCCGATTCACAAACAAATGACTGATTGAGTTTTTACGTGAATACAAACAAAGCACAACCACTGTAGACAGAATCACCAAGTAAAAACTCTTTTGAAACAGTTCTTCTAATGTATCATTCAAAACTCAGGAGTTATCGCTTGAACCAGTGTGATGAATTCTTCACTGAATTAACAGTACAGTACAGTGTATGGACACTGTAACTGAAATATACCTTAATGAATCATAACTAAATTGAATTAAAACTGATATTTAATTCAATCAGAGAGTTTGTGAATCAGAATCAAATTGAATCGAGTCAGGAAATGTGTATTGAACAGATTTCCTGAACACATCCCCACATATCATTGGTTGGTAAAACAAACATCACCACCTCAATCTGATGGGATTGGTTCAAGTTCAAAAGGTCAAGTGAAAGAGCCCATTACAACACACTATACGGGCAAGAAGCATACATCTCCATGTACCACTAACAATAAATGTGTAAATTCACACACATCCATGAAATGAAATCAAACTTCTGGAAGGTAAAGCATCACAAGACAACCTGGTTCCTACGGTCTCATCGCACATTTCACTGAGGCTTCCTCATGCCAAACTCCATGCTAACACCGTATGAATTAGAGCCAGACCGATATTATCGGCCGATATTAGGCATTTTCCAAACTATCGGTATCGGCAGTTATAATGGCCGAAATAAATGAATATTCAAAAATAAAATAAAAACAGACGAAACACGCTTCAATCATCTCTCCTTGGCCTGTTATATTGAAAATGTATGTTTTACAGTTTGCAGTATGACGTTATCTATTGCTAAATTATGGCTCATCATAGACTAGCTAACCACAAAGCTAGCTAATGCCACTATCATCAGTGGAAGACCGCCTAACGTTAACATTAATGAGCTTGGAAACCACAATGAACTTTTTCTGCCTAAATAAAGTAATGATTACTGTATTTATAACTAGCATATCTCTAGTTACAGTCCCTGCATTGTAAAATGTAAGTTGAGCTTCGAGGAGTGAACATTTAGACAGAGAAAAAGTATCAAACGTATCTTGTGCATAAAAGTTAGCTTTTCTTTTACACGTGTGTGAAATCCAACGACGCCAAGTGTGCGTTGCAGACTGTCGTTCTGTAATGGATTTAGAATCGCTAAATAGTAGGTTTTAGGAGGCAGGCAGCAACTGATGATTGAAAATGGTTTGATGTAGCTTGATGGAAAGAATTTAAAAAGTGCAGGTAAAGGGATAAGCAAGCTGACATTGTAATTATAAGGTAGCTTATAAGGCAATGTAGGGACTAATTATTATTTTATTTATCAGAACTTTAATATATTTTGATGTTCCTCTGTTCTGTTGTGACAATAAAAGAAACAAGTTTCTTTTTAAAATGCTTTATCATATTATTTTAGTTAAAACTCATAAATAACTACAAATGACTATTTTAGGGAAATCTGTTAACGTTTTGTTGTGCGTTTCTGAAAATAAAATAAAATATATATATATATATATATATATATATATATATATATATATATATATATATATATATATATATATATATATATATATATATATATATATATATCGGCCGATATATCGGATTTTAAAACCCAAAAATATTTGTATCTTCAAAATCCTTTATTGAGTCAGGCTCTAGTATGAATCAACAAACACACACACGTGCACGCTGTAACACAAAAAGGATCAAAGTTAAACCATAAAAAAGAAACCAGACTGTAGACCAGAAAAACGCATATGAATGGTATAAGCAGAGGAAATAATTTTAATTCAAGCCAAATTAGCATATAAAATACTTGGAAAACATATGTAATGAGTTTATACCCACATATTAGTTATTCTGAAAACACACTAGCTAATGAGGGTACTACTGTCAAGCTGAGAGGACATATTGAGTGTGAGTGATTCCTTATCTAGAGAGCACACAGTCTCACAGGATGATGGCCTCTCATTGCTGTCCTTGTGTGACAGCGGTGATGGGAAAGCAGATGGAGGGTGGGAGTGTGTTGCTGTGTGTGTGTCCCTCTTGGATAATAGACTATTGGGATTAAATATTGGCTCAGTGCTTCAGGTGGAGGGCAGTGGACTGGCTTGTAATGCATCGCACTCAAGGCCTCTCCTCCTCCACCCTCCCTCTCTCATTCAATCCATCTCTCTTTCTCTGTCACTACAATCCTCTGTATGGTTTATTTATGATAAGAACCCCCCCCCACCACCACCACCAAACGAATTTGCGTCGTCCAAACAAGACGGGCTGTGAAAACGTTTAAAATAAATAACAAACAGGATTCGAATCTGACTTGCATTTCGAACAGATATAATTACCTCCCATTTCAATCAACTTCATTGCTATTTTTGTCCACTAAATATCATCTTCAAGCTATCTGCTCCCCAAACCTTCAATTTCGCATAATTACTTCCATGCATAAAGTTCCCCGCTTTGACCGGAATTTCAGATATCTAAATGTTGGCAGTGACTTTGCCTCGCCCCGGGTGCTGTTGCGCATGGATAAATGTGACATTTCGCCACTAGAATTTGCATAATCACATTGACGACCGTAGAATCATATTGACTGCAGTACAATGGATTTGATTAGTTAGAGGGGGAGCAAACAGCAGCATTATAATCAAGCTGGAAAAGCTACAGGTATTTTTCTCTGTTTTGTTGGGGGCTATCTGTGGCAACACTCCTGTCTGACATTATGCATCCTCGGCTTGCTAATGCAGGCTGGAAGCGGCTAACAAGCGGCATGCTAACTGCTGTTAGTGCCGTTTGTCCGTACATTAGTGAAGGTTGGTTGGTTTGTTTCGCATCATCTGAGGTGATAAATGCCGAGTCGCCGTTTGCAGCAATGACATTCATTTTGTGCTCAGCACTTTGAATGGAGTTTATTGCTGACTTCAGAGAACGAAAAAAGTTACATATTTGACAACATAAACAAGCTTAAAACACAAAATTATTCAAAATATTTCAATAGTGAGATGATAGCATGTTAGCATTAGCTGAATTAGCATGTCTATAAATCATCGAAGGACTGCAGCTTATTTAAAAACGAAAGTGAGGTCTGCTAGTCAGGGTTATTTTATCATGACTTTGTATGTTTATCTAGTCTGTTCGCCCTTGACCGTCATTAACATGAATCTGCTCGAGCACAATCTTATAAAGCTTTACATAAGCAGAGTCCATAAAAGCCAACCAGGGGCCTTTGTGCAAGAGAGATGCTAATTCCTCTTTACCGCCCGTCTGTTATAAATAAAACACTATTTCAGATGTTCAATTACAATAAGTACCTTTCATTTAAGAGCTCAGTCTGTGTTGCGGCCTTATTGAGAAAAGAGAGAGAGAACGAGAGGGATCGAAATAAACAGAGGGAAAAATAAAGAGAGGTCTTTTATTTAGATCTCATACAATTACTCACAGTCGTCTCTTGTAAGTGCAGCAAACTGCAGTGGTTTTCGGCACCGCTCATTTGCTTAACAAGGTAAAAGCCAGAGAGGCCAGTCAGGAGAATCAAGACAGATATCTTCATGTAGGGGAATAATCCAAAAGGAGACCAAACCAGTGTGTAAAGAATCGCTACTACTATTGCTCAGTTAACTAAAAATAGTTATTTAAACAAACCTCTTAGCATTAAACCAACAGTTTGTGCTACGGGCATGAATGATACACCTCAGAAATCATGTGGCTTGTTGAGGAGAAGTGTGCTTACTACTTTTCTAAGTGATTGGATGTACAATATTTATGTTAAGCTGGGCCCTTTTACTTGGGCTTGCAAGCAACCAACCAGTACACCCTTGAAACCACTTGGAAACCCCCTGGAACACTTTAGAACTCCCCTAGCAACCAGACAAAAGACCCTAGAAACCAGAACAGCTAGAAATCAACTAGAGCAATATGGAAACAACACAGTAACACTCAGAAAACAAACCACAACATTTTAACATCACTGCAGCAAGTTTCTTAGGAAATAGGTGGACCAATAATGGACTAGTTAATGAGAGAGGTCAGTGTTTTATATATATATATATAAATTACTCCATCTACATATTTCTGAACTGAGACCACTATAAGAAACACATCTGCAGCATATAGCATATTAAAAAAATATCCTTAAAGGGATAGTTCACCCTCACCCTAAAAAACAATCCTTAAAGGGATAGTACACCCAAAAACAAAAATCATAATTTACTCACCTTCAAGTTGTTTCAAACCTGTGTGACTTTCTTTCCTTTGTAAAAAGCAAAAGAAGATATCTCAAAGTCAAATTGAGTCCAGACAACAATGGACCCTATTAACTTTTTTTTTTTTCATTTGATGAAGAAAAATGTCAGTTAAGTTTTGGAACAACATGAGGGTGAGCATACTCATTTTGGGTGAACTGTTCTTTAAAAGTGGATTTGTCATCACACAAAAAAAACGCATCATAAATTAATTGAAATAAATAAGTATTTATTTATTTATTTTGTTTTGTTTTTCTGCATGTAATAGAACCATGCGCTTGGAGGTAATTAGATCTTCTCGGCCTCCCAGACATGCATTGAGTCCTTGAGGAGGGGAAAAATCTGCCTTGCAAGCTTCCCATCTGATCTCAGGACTTTGTGTTTGTACTTCGTTACAGTGGCTGATACAAGATTAGATAGACGCTGGCATATCGACAGACGTGCATCTCGATGGCTCGTATGAGATGACCTTCTGAAAGAGCGGAGCGAAACGGAAAGTGAGAGAGCGAGAGGGGGGGGAGAGGGGGAACGGAGTTTCAGGAAGGGCACGGGAAGCTGATACCAACTCTCCGAATTAGAATCACAGAAATCGGCATCCTGGCCTGCCCAGAGACTGTCCGTAATGAAAAGAGATATTCACAGTGTAGCTAGCGGTAAACGCTTATCATCTTAGATGTTCTACCGATCGTCTGGTTAATTCACCTTTGCTGAATGGGCAGGGGGGTGGTTGAGGGGGTGTGAACTAATTACAAAGCATTGATGGCTTTGATTGAATCTGTTTGAGATGACTGACTCAGCAACGGGATTTCAATACACCCCGTCTCCAGAGTGAGCATTGCAAATCAATGTTCCTTAGTAAGCGTTTTGCTAACTGATGACTCGAAAACATGCAGGACTTAATTCAAAAAATGAGTTTAAGAAATGATTAAAATGAGAGCTCACTACGGGGAGCTACAAGTCCATGATCATTTGAGCTATAAAGCTCTGAGCACTTACTGGTATATGAGAAGCTTAAGTATAGAAAGCAACTAATTTCAGCTGTAGAGCACCTTTTGTGAAAAAATGAATTATGAATTATGAGTTGAACACTAATAATCTAATACAGAGCTGCAAAGGTCTGTAGTCTGAGAGATCACAATACTGCAACATAAACACGCAAACAGCACATCTCACCTCCATCTAACACAAACTCTCCAACATTCATCCCCATTAACCCTGATTCTACAGACATCGCCTCTCAGCACGTGTAAGTTGTCAATCTGTGTTTACTGCTGATCAATCTAGGGAATTCTATCAGTAACAGCAAAGATCAATGAGTTACAATTGGTCTTTGTACCACAGGCCAAGGAGACTGCTTTAATGTTTGGTGAGATATGTACATTCTGAGAAGAACTGTGTTATTCAAATAAATGCTCAGAAGTAAACACAAGTGAAATAAAGTAATAAAAGGTAATAAGTAATAAAGTCAATTGACATTTTGTACTATTGTAAAAGAGACTTCAAGGTGCATAAACCTATGCAATTTTTAACCAATCAACAAAGATCTTAATCGAAGAAAACCCTTAGCTACAAATGTAACATAATTACCACTTTTGTAACTTAAAGGGATGGTTACCTTTGAAATTAATTTTTGGTATGTTTTAGCTTACCTCAAGGGCATCCAAGATGTAGGTGTCTTTGTTTCCACAGTATTTTCAATTTTGACATTTTTCGGTCAAACCGTTGTTGTCTGTCAGTCATATAATGCAGGTATGGGGGTCCACCTCAAGAGCATGCACAGAGAAGTCCAAATTAAACATGATTTAATGACTCGTAAATGTAAGTACACATTGATGGCCTAAGAAGAATACGAACAATATTTATATAATTTTTACCTTGTGTATCTACAGCCATGTCCAACTGATCTGAATCAGTTGTTCAATGTCCAACTGAACCGAACTGAACCAAGTCCAACGTTCCGCCGGAAGTGATCGACTTGCACGTGTACGTCACTCATTATTTACACAGAGATTTCGGAAGTTTTACCTTTAACTAAACATATTTAGATATCCCGAAATCGTCTTCCGATTGCGATTTCATGTATATCTAAATATGTTTAGATCTTCACAGTGAAAGGTAAAACTTTCCGAAATCTCTGTGTAAACAATGAGTGACGTACATACGTCGCAAGCGATCACTTCTGGCAGAACGTTGGACGTAGTTCAGTACGGTTCAGTTGGACATTGGACAACTGATTCAGATCACTTGGACGTGACTGTGCTTGCACAAGGTAAAAACGATATAAATACTGTTCATTTTCTCACACAAACCGCTCGTTTCGTGTCTTAGGCCATCAATGTGCACTTACATTTACGAGTCATTAAATCATGTTTAATCTGGACTTCTCTGTGCATGCTCTTTGAGGTGGGCTCCAAAGACCTCCATTATATGACTGACAGACAAGAACGGTTTGACCTAAAATATCAAAATTGAAAATACTGCGGAAACAAAGACACCTACATCTTGGACGCCCTTGAGGTAAGCTAAAACATATCAAAAATTCATTTCAAAGTGAACCATCCTTTAAGGGGTTTGTTGCAACTGGCTACAGATTTGGATGACCAAGAAATCATACAACTCATCAGAAAAAAAAAAAACCCATCACAATTCAGCCTGGATTTCTTTTCCAGCTCATCAGAAGACAACTGTATCGTTTTTATTGGATTTGTCTTACCGAACTCCTATAACATGAAGTATAAGGATACATAATCTATAGAGGTCCGGTGATATGAGGCTATACAGCTCTTGAAGTCAACATGAAATTTGCAACCCGCTTTACTTCTGCAATCTGACGTATTCCAAGTGTAACAAGATATTCAATGAGAAAAACTGGACGGGACCTGATCATGAAAGGTGTGTTATATGCACACAAACATAAAGAACATTTGTGGACTTCAAGCCTATAGCTTAAGAATCTTTAACCATCCTGAAGGGAAAAGAAATTATGAGAGGTCCTGCTGAAACTATTGAATTATTAATCCTGCTGTTACAAGCATCTAACACGCTAGTGGAAAAATTGCATTTCAGGAAGTCTATGTGATACTTCAGTAACTCTGAAAGATTAGGGAAAATATGGATGCAAGGTGTAAGCGTTCATGTGCATGAGCAAGAAAAGGAAAGACTTCCATAACACATCAGGTTTGAAACTCTGTAATGACTCGGAGTGAACTGCATTGGACTTGACATCAAGCTGATTTGAAAAGCTTGTCGCTTGTTTGGGGGAGCAGCTGCTTGTGAAAAATCACAGGTTTATTTCTGTTCCAGGATTCTCACCTCCGCTTCTTTATCTCCTGTTAATTTAGCATCACTGCTAACAAGAACTCTAGCACATATGCAAACCGCACGCATCTCCTCCTGTTCTCCTGTAGAGTGTATGTGGGGGAAGAGAAGACATAATCTCTAATTCTGCAAGCTTTACAGAGAGGAAACTAATTAACTTGGGCAGGCTCTTTAAATCCAATTGGGTTTTCACCGATGCAGATTATTTTTAATTAATCTAGTATGAAATGAAATGAACAACTAACAGAGAAGCTGGACTTTGCTGATGTTTTGTTTCATAAACATCAGACACAATGCTGACATGCTTTAGCAGCTAAACGCAAGGCATTATGTTCACACTCTCCAGCGTAAAGAAAAGAGACAGCATACTCCCAAAAAAACTTGCAAGGTGGAAAAGAGAGAGAGACAGCCTGTGAGTGTTGTGTCAGTAAAAGGCCTCTTTAAAATCACTGCTCACCTGATTGGCAGGGTCACTCGGTGCCTGTTTCCTGTCACTCACAAGACACCTCTCACCTCTTTAATATTCCTGACATCTAACTGGGGCTTTTTCTTCTTTCTTTATGCCTTTTGAGTGTGAGATGGCACAATGCAAGTCAACCTGTCAGATTCAGCCTATATGGCAAAAAACAGTTGAATTATTGTACCGTAACAGATTCATTAGATAACGGATTTAACATTCATTTGCAGTGAGGTTATGTAAAGGCACATATTAATATAATTTTAATGAAATACATTTCAAAGTGTAACTAAATATCATGTGTATATGTGTTACATTAAAGCAAGTGGCCGGGAACCTATGGCTCGCCAGGTCTCTCACCCTTTACCAACTACTGAGCAATAATGTGAATTAAAAAGTGTATAAAAAAAGAGACTGAACTGAAACATATCCTTTTATTGAAACTAGTGCTTTGCTGTGCCGAGAGACATTTCGAAACATTTCACAGCATTTTTCGCAACATTACGTTCACTTTTTACATGACTGTATTATATAAGGGCTGTGAAACGATTAATTGCGATTAATCGCATCCAAAAAAAAAATTTGTGTTTACATAATATATGTGTGTAGTGTGTATAATTATTTTGTATATATAAATGCGCACACATGCATGTATATATTTAAGAAAAATGTGTAATTAATATATAAAATATGTATATTTATGTATAATATTAAATTTGAATAAATATATATAAAGTATATACATGCAAATATTTATTAAATATATACATGCATGCCCGTGTATTTATATATGCAAAATAATTATACACACTACACACACATATATTACTTAAACACAAACTTTTATTTTGGATGCGATCAATTCGCGATTAATCGTTTTCATAGCCCTATATTATATAAATGTTAAACTATTTACTATTGGATGTTAAAGGGTCATTCCACCTCTGGAAAGATGAATGTGTATTTAAAATGGGTAATTTATGTAGAAGAAATGTGAAATTATTTTGGAATTTGGAGCTTTCTGAGACTAAGAAAACCCAGAAAATGTATTTTTTGGCTTATGTAGATGAAAGACAACAACTCCCAGAATGCACTTGCTTCGCTGCCCTAGGAGGCCACGCCTACCGGTAACAGAGCAGTAGTTAAACAACAAGTCTAGGCTCAGTCTAGTGAGTCTCCATGATGAGTGAGTCTGCCCGAAAATGTGTTTCAAAATCGCCCAAAATGTCCGGGATTCGGCTTTTGCGTTCTACAGTCGCCATTCATCATGTTTACTGTGGCGAGCACTGACGAGGCTAGAGCCTGTTAGCTTAGCTTCCAAAAAAGATGGTTGACACTATGTGTAATCCCAATCCTTCATAATGCATCGGTCTGCGTATTCCGTATCTTCATCCATATTTTCAAAAAGCTTCTGCCGGTGAAAATCAACGCACTGGCACTGATCTGTGATAGGTCTGTTAGCGCATTAGGCCCAACCCCCTATGAGCGGGTTTGAAAGGGTGGGATCTAGTGCTTGTAAGTCTTTCCAGAAATCCCCCCTTCCCCTACACTTTACGTAGATGACGATTTTTGCGTCATTGTAGGAGGAAGTGAAAAAGGTAAATAGCACAGATTCTCTCGTCTCCAGGGAAAACTGAGAGAGATGTTGCATGACCATTCAATAGTATAACTGGGTTTCTAACAAATGGAAAGCTTAATGCAAATGGGTGGTGTCCCTTTAAAGCCGTTGAAGAGAAAAATAAAGGTTACATTATATTTTAAAAATAAATAAATGTACCTATAATTAAAAAAAAACATTAATCAGAATTTCTCATTAGTGACCTATCTGCCTCTAATTTTGCAGAGAGAACCCAAAAGATCTCTGATATGCACAGAATAATACAGCTGATTTTTATTGAAGTTTTATTGAATTTTGTGGATTAGTATATTAAGGGTAATAACTGTGTCCTAGGATGGCTGCTGTCATTACTTCTCATCCACACTGTTCTTTGCACAATTGTAATTTCCTTTTCAAATATTAAATTATCTGAACACAAAGATTAAAAGAAAGACAAAACTTAATACGTGCTATCTTCTATCCTGAATAAAAGTAACTGACACACTACACAAGCGAACCGCCTTCAGAGTTCTCTTTATTCAAATTTCAGAAATTTGGTTTGCCTCCACCTTATGTCTGCCGCACACAAGAATGGAGTTAACTTTGTTTAATTATCTATTATAGCAACTGCTAATCTCGCTTTCATTTCGTTTTAAGATACGGCAAACTCGTTTCACTATGTCTGAAAATAATTCCACTAATAACCAAATACGCAACATGTTGTTTGCGGAAGTCAGTTCAGATTAGCCGGATGTGCCTCAAAAGTCTGAATGGAGCTGTACAGCAACAGATTTGTGACTGCAGATAACTATCCCGTTTCATTAATGACCCACAAGTTTGAAGAAGATTAGAAAAATACCTACAAGAGAACTCATTTTCCAGTGTGTGTCGGCACTGAAGGGGGCTGGGTTCAGCGAGCGTACGAGAACTGAAATCTCAAACCACTTTAATCACTGCCACATGCTGTTTCTTTTATTAACGCAGTGTTGGGAGGAATATTCCTGTTGAGGATTGTCAAGTGTCTTGACTGATTCACATATTTCTATTTATTTTAATCTGTCACCTTTTTCAAATACTGTGACTGGGAGACACGAGAGTGTGCATTCACACACATACACAATGAGATACCATGTTCTACGTGCGATTTTCAATCTGTGGCATGAGGGGAAAAATAAAACAAGGCAGATATTCAATTTAGATAGAGAACAAGGCCAAATCTTCTCATACACTGGAGACAATGCTCCATTTGCCTCAGCAGGCTTAAAAAGAGCATGCAGGAAGCACACAGTGCGAGAAACTGACAGCTCAGGAGTGAAAATTTCCAATTATGGATCTGAAGAAACAGAAACATAGAGAATGAAAAGCAAAAGGTACATGATGTCTCTGTGAGAAGCCAGACCTGTGTGCAGCTTCCTTTATGCTTTCACTTGAAAATTTGGACAGAGCTCTCAGAGACTGTGAGGAAAACAAAGAAGACGGACAGGCTGAAGTGAAATGTAGCATCTACTGTACTTCTCTGATAGAAATAATAATACATAGCTGGTCTGACCAATTCAGATCAACTATTCACATGCTACAAATACCCTGGGACTTTATAAACTAATCCAAAAATAAAATTTGCTTCTTAAATTATACAACCCCAAATTAAACAATCCAATTTAAACTTTAAAATCAAAGCAACATTCTATAAGAAAACCACATTATATAAGATTTTACATACTTTTCTCTTCTATAGCCCACAAATTTCCATTAGTCATTTGAATGAAGGCCAGACCACTTCATTTAGACCATAAAGTTGTATATAATATAACAGAATTACTGGAGACAGAGCAGCTGGCAACGTTTCCAACACGTACACAAAACCTAGACTATAATTGAAGTATAATTAAATTTATCATAACTAGAAAATATATAAATCATTATAACAAATTTTCCATCAATAAAAATATAGCTCTGCAGCTCAGTAAAATCATCTTAAGGCTGGAATACACCACACAAGTTTTGTTCTGATGTTTGCCCAATAGTTGCTGGAAATCTGCGCAAGTCCACAGATTTTGGGCAGTCGGAGTTGACAGATTTCACAGACAATTGAGTAGTGTGTGATGGGCACAGACTCCAATTTTTAGCTTCAGACTACACTGTAAAAATGAATATGCTTTATCTAATCAATAGAATTGTGGCAACAGATTACAAGCAATATTTTTAATTAAATGTATCAAATTAGAATTGAGTAATCATTAATTCGAATTATTCCTTAAAAGTTAACCATTTAAAATGAGTAAAGTTTACACCAAAAAATGTAACAAAAATATCTCAGCTAACAGACAGACGTCAAAGATTAAGTTATTTTATATTGCAAACATTGAAGACACTCGACGCTAACAAGCAGAATCACTGAAGGAGAAAACCGTAATTTTAAACAAACCTACTGTAAAACAAACACTGATCACCATAATGGTGACTTATGTTTTTTGGGTTGTTGTTGTAAGTTTTACTCATTTTAAATGATTAACTTTTAAGGAATAAATTTGATGAATTATTACTCAATTCTAATTTGTTACATTTAATTAATAATATTGCTTGTAATCTGTTGCCACAATTTTTTTGATTAGATTAAGCATATTCATTTTTACAGTGTATGATTGCATCCATTCGGAGGATATCAAAACATGTTTGATATTTTGAGCCGATTTCAACAATACCTTAGTGTATGATGTTGCTACTGAAACCAAAGCTGTCCTCTATCTACCTGTGGTGCAATAAAATAAAATAAAATAACAATACAAAAGTAAATGAACACGTAACAAATTAGCCTAAAAATCTGGCCCATGAGCACAACAAACAACTGTACAGTCCATACTGACCGCATCTACAGACTGCAGCCAAATGTGCTTGGCTCATTTCTTCTTTTGCGACTCAGCACACAGAGTTGCTACAACAACAACTGTTTCGTGTGTCTTCTACCAATCAGGCATGCGTTTCGGTGCAAGTTTGTTGTGTTCAGAACAATATGGAAGTCTGGTAGTGTATGACCTTCAGTCTTTTATTTTGTGATTCCCAGTTTTCTCTGTAACAATTTACAAAGTCGTCAAGTGTATGATGAACACTTTAAAATTGGTTTAGATTTGATAAATCATGTAGTGCATGTTAGTGTAGCTGTTTCGTGGTTTAATGATTAAAACACAGTGTTCTAACCAGACAAACCTTAAAATGTTTACAACTTTGCACTAGATATCCCCACCCACTTGTGCAATCTTATTGGTTCAAAATCTGCATATACTTTACATTCCACAAAGCATTGTCTGCTTGGTGTCACATCACACAGCATTCTGAACAGATAAAGTGCTTGCTGCTGAATACTTGTTGCATTGTGCCTGGAGTAACTTTACAGTCAGCTATAGCACGCTTACACAGTCTTACTTCACTAGACTCAGTTCAACTCAGTTAAACCCAAGTTTCTAAGCAAAGTTTGTAATTTCTACCTGATCTGTTTTGGCACTCAGAGTGTACATTTGTGCTGTGGAAGAGCACGGCTACACATCCAACTCCTCCTCTCCATCTCAGCCAAGCATTACATGAAGGCTGATTGACAGCTCTTGGAATTGTATCAAAGACGAGCGCCAAGCTAAGTGTGTGTGTGAGGAGAGAAAATAAATATAAAAGTGGCTGGCGGCAGAGTCTGCCGAGGAGGCAGTGGCTGGGTATCTTTCACATGCAGTGTGTCACATTCCTTTCCCACGCTATACACATCTTGGAGAAGAAAATATCAGCTAAAGAGGAAGGAGCCTCTTTGAAAAGGGCCCTTGAAGCCTTTTCACCCTACAGTGCTAAGAAGCTTCTCATGTACATCTGTAGCATAAACAAAGGTAAAGAAGTACTCTTTCACTTGCTTCAATATTCTCTCATTCCCAACCTCTCTCTCTCTCACTCTAATTGAATTGGGTGCCAACATTGTCTCGTGGCCGAAATTCAGACTACACAATCGGTAAAATGATCTCCAGATGAATTCATTTGCAAACAGCCCAGCAGAGAGCGTCTCGCTGTGTGGCGGGGGTGGTGATTTCATGATTTCAGGACGACGGACAGCTCATCTCTCTGTCTTGGCTACAGCAGGCTAGGCAGAGTGCCAGTCTTCAACTTTTCTTCCTTTACTTGTTTCAATTTCCTTCTAATTTCTTTAAGTACTCAGTGCTACATGCTTTTTTCGCACACGCTACACTATACATGAAATTCAACAGGAAAGTGCAGTTTTTTATTAGATTGGAAATATCCTCGGGTGATGTGGGACGGGGAGGTTGAAGCTAGTCTGGAAGCCCGAGGGAGGATATGAGATTTTAATGGGTCATGCGGTCCTGCTCTAAAGAAAGCTTTCTTTGAGACCCGAGCTGACCCAGACATGGCTCTATCTGCTGTAGGATGCACTTCACAAGGGGCGGAAGGCGCTGATCTGAGAGCAGGCCTGCTATGGGACTGCACGTGCACTCATGGCAGCGAGCTGAAAATAAAGACTGCTCCGGGAAGAGTTTAATTACATGAGGTTGCTGCTGGCGGATAATGATGGGCATTGATTGGCTTGTGTGTGGCAGCTGGGAATAAGACTGGAGAGTGTTGACCGGGGTGTCAATTTCATTCACATCAATTAACAAAAGCAATTCTCCCTCTGCACACGCTCCCACCTTAATTCAGACTTAGAAACATTACAAGAGCACAAACAGACATTTCTATGTCATCTACTTTTTCTGTCCATTTTTGTCTCTCTCTCTATATCAAGTAGCAAAAGGAGATAGCCGTTACTTAAAGGATTAGTTCACTTTTCAAAAAACTTTTGCTGATAATTTACTCACCCCATGTCATCCAAGATGTCCATGTCTTTCTTCTTCAGTCGAAAAGAAATTAAGGTTTTTAATGAAAATGTTCCAGGATTTTTCTCCATTTAATGGACTTCAGTGGGAACCAGACGATTTAAGTTCCAAAAGAATCTTTCAGTACAAACTGCAAACTTGTTCAAAGGGGTTTAAATGATCACCAGATGACGAATAAGGGTCTTTTTTAAATAACAAAGTTTAAGTTTTATAAGATCAAACGCTCACCTTGCTCTGTTCTGTGATGCACGTTCGTGACTCTCCAGATCGAACTCGTTCAACAAAATGAACAAATCTTTTTCCGAATCAATTCGTTCGTTTCTTCGCCGAATGAACCAAATGACTTGTTCATTTTGATGAACGAGTTCGAACAGGAGTGCGTTACAGAACAGAGCAAGGCGAGCGTTTGAGCTTATAAAACTTAAACTTTGTTATTTATTTATAAAATGAGCGATCGTTTCGCTTGATAAGACCCTTATTCATTGTCTGGAATCGTTTAAAGCCCTTTGAACAAGTTTGCAGTTGTATTTTAAGTTTCTTTTGGAACTTGAACCGTCTGGTTCCCACTGAAGTGCATTATATGGAGAAAAATCCTGGAATGGTTTCATCAAAAACCTTAATTTCTTTTCAACTGAAGAAAGAAAGACATGGACATCTTGGATGACATGGTGGTAAGTAAATTATCAGCAAAAGTTTTTCAAAAGTGAACTGCTCCTTTAATGGGTTCATTCCAAACTTGACTTGGTGTGAAGAGTGTTCACGCTGCCGTTTACCATACATACAGTGACCATGAGTTATCAAGTGTCAAAAAGGAAGCCCTAGTAAATTGTATGATTTGCCAATATATTCCAAGTTTTCTTTGTGTGAGAAACAGACCGATTATTCTATGTTAAATCAAAATGAAATAGTTATAACCTTCCCTGTGACTGGTTCATTGACTCATTGATCCGTCTCACATGAACAATTTATTCTCAACATTATTTCACTCCTGAATGTGCGAAGGAGAGCTATTTAGTTATTGCTGACACAAAGCTATTTTACGACTTTAGAGGACAACTTTTAAGATAGTTTATGTTGCAAACCATGCTGAAATTCAGATCAACATCATGATCAAGAGTGTGAAGCTGCAACAGTTACAACAGTTCAATCAACAATAAGGTAATTTTGAGTAAATTACATTTTTGACTATTCTGGATTTACTATCTGTCCCCGGATAAAGTAAAAGGTTTGAACAAAATGTTTGAGAGAATAATTCAATCACTCACTCTACAGCCAATGAAATAAAAAATAAAATACTTGAGTACTTTATCATTATGTGGTAGAAATAGTAAGAGAAGTATGTTAATTCTTGCATTCAAAAGTTTTGGGTCCTTAACATGTACTACTTTTATTCAGCAACCATGCATTAATTCAAAGGAGACATTTACAGTGACATAAAATATTTAAAACAAAAAATTATTATTTTGAACATTCTATTTTTCAAAGAATTGTGACAGTTTCCACAAAAATAGTAAGCAGAACAATAGATAAAAACAAGAAAAGTTTCTTAAGTACCAAAACAGATTATCATTATGATTACTGAAGGATCATATGACACTGAAGCCTGGAGTAATTGCTGATAATATCACAATATTACAATTTTTACTGTATATATAATCGAATAAATGCAGCCTTGGTATACGCATAAGATACTTTTCTGTTTTGGTTTAGTAAAAAAAAACAACTAAAAACTTGCCAAACCCCAAAGTTTTAAATTGTATTGTACTAGGCTCTTTGAGGTTTAATCACGTCAATATGTTTTAGTGACTTTGAAGGAATCAGTTGAATGCATGATTCAAATACTTCTTCATAAATCTTTGGACCAGACTTAGTGCATTACCTCACCACGTCTGTATGAAGTGTGTTGAGAGCACAATCCACACAGGTGAACAGTAATACTTCACTTGCTCTAGAGAATAAAGCTGTACTCCTGGTCCTCTGGGCTACTGGTAAGTAAGACAGTAGCGTGTTTCTGTATGCTGGGGTGAGACAGCTGTCACTGCCAATCTAAATGCACATGAAGATGGGGTGAGGGCAGTGCAACCCATGATGGGAGGGAATGGAAGAGAATGCAAAGATCTGTAAAGCTTCACAGACAGATAGTCCAAGATGTACACAGAAACACACACACTTAATGGCCTGAGATGAGAGGATGAGACCAGGTGCTGTAGAGATCAAGTTAGCTGCGGTAGAACCATAATTGAAGGCCTGCAGGATGAGGTCAACCTCTTTAAATAATACACCAACAGTGTGACACACAAGCACATAGTATTGCTGACAGGCATTGCTAAGTGATTGCTAAGTGGTTGATCACTGGCCCCATTCAAAAAGAACCTACCAACAAGTTCTGTTGTATAGGTATTAGGGATTGATAACAGATGGTTAACCCTTAGGGGTTCAAACAAAAACCCAAGCACGTTTTGCTGGATTTTCTGCACATGATGGCAAACTAGACTCTACCATTTATAGTCATGCAAACAAAAGAAAAATTGTAAAAGGTGTCCACTTACAATCAAAACAAAACATTAGCCATGTTTCCATTGACACGTTTTTATCCGAATTAAGTGATATCGAATGAAAAATACCTTATGGAAACAGTAAAATTTGATTAAATTGCATGAGTATTGACTCAAATGAAATACGTTCGATCTCATCGAATTTTATTATGATCGATATACGGCTAATGCGATAAAAGCTGAAGGAAACGTTATTTGCCGAATAAATAATGAATTGCGATTAAGTTTTAGGCCCTTTTATGGTTGCAACACGCCAGAAAATGAGTTCATTTCCGTCCAGTCCCGCTCTGTTTGCGCACTCATGGCGGATGTCAACAAAGACAGATGTAAGTGGACAAAGTAAAAAAATGCTTCAACCACAGGGTTTCCGTGAAGTGTCTCAGAACCAGGATCTCCAGAACTGATGGAGCGCCTGTCGTTCCCACACCAAAGTCACCTCCGCTGTCGTCGGGCATTTACGTGCATCTGCATTATCATAGCAATGTTTATAGCGTGCGTTGTTTACTTAGGTTAGTTTTGCTTGTTTTTACTTGGCTTAGTTGAATTCTAATGTAGAATGTGGTCTCATTATTTCTTGTTAACAGACTGCGGCGCTGCTAGTATAACACACCATGGCCATGGACGCAGTTCAGAAGACGGAACAGACTATTTTCTTTAGCAGAAAAGCAATACTCGTTTTTAAACCAATAAACTCGTTTTTAAGTTAATATTTTGTGTCAAATTATTGATTTATTTATTTGTTTGTTTGATTTACATGTAATAAGCAGGATAATGTATAGCCTCGCATACATTATCCCATATGTCGCTATCAGCTGGCACATAAGCATTATTAGGCTACAACTTGTGAAATATTGATCAGTTGTTGGTAGATGACGATCCGTTTTGTCTAACAAAACTTTGTTCGCAAAAGTTTGCTTGAATGATGTTCGATTCTGTGCGAAAATGAATGGAAACACATTAAATGTCTCAAATCAATTCAATATACCAATTTGATCGCAAAACAGCATGTGACGTCATTACGTACAGGTTTTTATGCGCTTTAAAGCCGTTGGATGGAAACACACTTTCACCAGCTTTATTCGCATGAGTTCTTTAACCGAACTTCAGATAATTCAATTGAAAAGTGGATGGAAACATGGCTATTGCACTTTTGTAAAATAAAGAAAATTAACAGGGTGTGCACGGCTTTCTGCCTCTCCGTCTCCATGCACTTTTTATCTAGAGCACGACTCTAAACTGAAACAAGACTCAGCGAATACTTGTCACACAGACATGAGCAATATATATTTATAAACATTTAAGTGGTTTAAGTGGGTTTGTTCAAATAAGCATGAGCATTAGCGAGCACCACTAAATACACATCCTCTTTGTTCTGATATTGTGGCTTAGTGGACGTGCTATTGGTCCATGAAGTCTGACCAGTAAAATCCAGTTAGAACTTGAACCCCACAACATTGTCCACTGGGGGATCACAAGGGAAGAGGGGGTGTTTGTTGATAAAATCTGGCCACGCACATTAACAGAGGTGCTTTATATACTGGATATAAAGCAAATGCTCCTTTTGAAATTGACTCTGACCCCTGGTATAGCTGCTATGGGCTACTGCACTCCTGGTATGGAACACCAGAGCCTGCATGGATCTTTCTTCATATCTATTATCTACTGTCTGTTTCCCTCTGGAGAACCAGAGAGAACGAGAGAAAGGTAGGGAAGGAAGGAAGGAAAAGATATGTATAACAGAATGTACTACTTTGACTTTATACAAATGAAACCTCTACAGATGAGAGGACAGTACTTGGAGTAAAGATGGGCTCCACCAGGCCCAGAACTACTATAATTAACAATCTCTCTCTCAGACACACACAATCTCTGCATGTGGCATAGCAGATCTAAGTGTCAGAGCTTGTTTTGGTGGTGTGTGGGTTTCAATATGACTCCACTAAATGCCAGGCAGGATCTCTAAAAGAAGTAATAAATCATCATATGGGAGCAGCGCGCCTCAATATGCACACGAAACACTGCCATCTCCCCAGGCGACAGACACACACACATACACTTAACACTCTCGCTCACATACAAACCTCTCTGATTCACCTACATCTACACATACACAACAATGTGGCATAATAAAAATGATCAAGTGCATTCCAAAGAACATCTCAAGAATATGTTGATCACTCACTGTCTCCGTATAGAGTAACACATATTCATAATGTAAGACATCATAACCCACTGATGCAGAAGGAAACTAATGCGTTTAGCTTCAAGAGGTTTTATGATCCACTACGAGTCACACCTGGATACACCTACACATTCTTTATATTACTATTTTCTACATTTTTAGAATCATAATAAAGTATTTAAAGCAAAATAACAAAATGTAAGTCTGGGAACTATGTGGTGACCAAACAAAGTTACATCAAACTGCTTTAAGCCTTATTTTTTTTAATAGTTGTATATATTTTTTATGATATAAGGGAATAAGAAATTGTACAGGCCATTGACTTGTGTATAGTAGCCCCAAACAGTGTGTGTGTGTGTGTATATATATATATATATATATATATATATATATATATATATATATATATATACATATATATATATATATATATATATACACACACACACATACACACACACACACTAGTGCTGTCAAACGATTAAAATATTTTATCACGTTAACTCGAATAATCACACATTTTAATCTGTCCTAAATGTCTCTTATTTTTTTGCAACTTAATGCTCTTATCAACATGGAAAAGTGGTTTGGCTTGCTTTGTGCAAATGTTTTTTTTTTATGAAAACAACATTGCCATATACTGTGTTCAATTTCACACTAACATTCTCACTTGGAGCAAAAAAATCTCTCAATGTAACACTGTCCATCAATAAAAGGGTGAAAGAAATACTGATGAGGTCCTAATATTGATAAGGGGGCGGAGAATTCGCATTCAGCAGTGTGTGTGTGTGTTTGGCCATCAATCAAGTGTGTTTCAGACTGGACGTGCTGCGAAGATGATAGCTCAGCTCACAACAACAACAAAAAAACACACAGATCACTTTTGTCTTGTCAATGGGACCATTTGGTAACTTTTAAAATAACTTTTCCATTCAGAAACTTATTGGCATCCATTTCAGCGTCTGCTTCGTCATCCACTCAAAACGAACATGAACCAACTATTTGGCCGTCTCACAAGCCCAAACAAGCGAATTTGACGAATCATTAAAAATGTGTCTAATTTGTACAACCTCACTCTGGTATCGAATTCGTGCCGATTTTGTCTAAACACACGTGATGGGTAGGTTTAGGGGCGGGGTAACGGATAGGTAATTCGTACATAATTCATACGAATTGACCAATTCGTAAAATATGTACGACTTTAGCAAAATCATACTAATTCGTATGAGTGAGGTCATATGAATTGTTACGAATTAAACACTTTTTAATCATTTCGTTCGAATTCGTCGCACATTGTAACTGTTGGATTTAATATATCATCCAGTCGCAAAAACATCAGGAGGTTCTTTCACAAAAGAGGAAATACAGGGGAAAGAGAAGAAGGAGGAGGAGAAGGAGAATATGATGAAGAAAAAGAAGAAAAGTAGTAGGAGGAGGGTTTTAAACTCTAAACCCCAAGCTAATGAATCCATATGATTGAGGGAGGAGACAGAAAAGAGGAACAGGCCTTGGGGAAATTGCAGATGAAAATGTCTGACAAGGTTCTGCGTGCACATTGTGCTTTAACAGAAAAAAAATGAAGACACCCAGTGCTGACAGGAAATTAAACATGTTCGTTCTGTGTGACACGCGCCTGCTCGTCAGAAAATGAGCAAGAGAGTAAGGAAGAGGGGAGCATTTTTCATGTAAAGCACCCCAACTGGGCCTGTGAAGCACACACACACAACCAACCCAGACCTGTCAATTATTCCTAATGCTCCCGTGTATAACTGGAAGAACACACCACATTGTGTATTCAAATGTCATAAAGTAAATCATATTCACACCAAACACACACTATTGCATCTAAATGCATCTATTTACTTAGATATCTTTGACTGCAGGGACGATGACCCACATGACTCAAATACGACAATGTGTGCAGGAATTACTAGCAGAGATCACAAGGGTATTGCATTGTATTTTAGGAGAACATCTAAACAAACATGTTTTAATGTCATTCAGTTGGCATCTATAAGGTCTTAAGTTCACATCCAGTTCAAAAAGGGCAGATTCTACTGAAACGAAAGGTAAATTATATTCCACCACAGAAGTAAAGGATGATTGAATGAGACAATATGCAGTAAGCCTGTGCTTTAGCAATACTTGATGTGCGTGTTTCTCGTCCTCTCTTTCTTCTTCATTTTCACGTCTCTCAGAGGATGTGGGCTGCAGAGAAAGCCAACAGCATGTACAGTCAGACGTCTGTCTCTCCCTGAATTCCCGTCCTGTAGGAATCTCATTATGAACAAACGCTGGCAGATCAGAGACAAAGAGAAAGTAAGCAAGACCAAAAGAGCTCACCATAAAGAAACTTTCACTGTAAAATCCATATGTAAGAACATGTAACTTTCAGCCATTTCAGTCCTAAATGGACAATCCCTTCAGGAACATGTCAGCATAACACTTCCAATGTGAGACTATTCAAGCCCTGGTTCTATACTTCCAGAACCTTCCATTGTGGAGGAAGATGCGGAGCAGAAATACACCTGGAGGTGGTGCAGGTTAGAAGGCGAGTGTGCTGGTTTCCAGAGATATGATGACAGCAGAACTTTGCAATTATTATAAGCATTTAATAGCTTCTGGGTATTAAATCAGCATGTATCTACCATCTTAAGACAAACAGTGTACTAATGAGAGACGAGTACACTGGATTGAGTACATCATTGAACTCAAGGTTCCCTCACATGCCTTAACCCCTTACACATAATTTATGACATTTTTTATCAATGCTTGCTAAGGCTAGCATCACTATTTCTATTGCTGACATGAACAACCCCCATACCCGAAGTATTAAACTTTGGCAAATAACTCGTCCTGCATTGTTTGAGCTATGGAAATGAATGGTACCTTCAATAATGCAACTTGTTGGGAGAGATGCGCGATTGCTTTCTTAATAATTTTCCCTACCTTCCTGAATAAGGCCACATCCACACGAAGCCAGAGCTTTCCCTTGCAACCACCTTTAACACAGCAATGCCCTGACAGTGACTTTAGCATGGCAATACATAACTCACATTTTGCCTCAGGAAATGTAAAAATCTAGTTAACAGATGTTCAATGTCCCATCTTTAACTGAGTCAGTGGCAGGAATCAAAGGTTTTTTTTAGCCAGTGAGGCGGGCTCTGTGATCAACAGAGTGTTAGCTGTCATAACAGGATTATTGGGAATTCATCTGATGATAAGGAGATTATGCCGAGCTTTGTGTTGCCAAGAGAAATCGCCCATAATCCAGCTAAACACACACCCAACTTGGCAACCTATTACACAAACAATGACCTGTTTAACACAAAGGTCTCATTTGAATATGGAAACAGACAACACATTGAGAATACAATAAAACTGTAACAATTCCATTAAATAACAGATTTCATTACTAAACACTAATTGGCCTTTTTAGTCATGGGACCTCATTCAATCAAAATCAGTTTAATAAATTACTAATTACTAAGTAAAGGAATCAAAAAAATTAAGAAAATTACACATTTTTTCAAACAATAAAAAGATGAAGAAAAACATCCAAATATTAGCAAGTCTAGTTCTCAAAGAAAACACACTATGAACGACTTACAGTACATATAAGACTAAAATAAAGCAGCTGAGAATTTAGTAAGTCAATAATTTTATATATATATATATATATATATATATATATATATATATATATATATATATAAATATATATATATATATATAAATTATTGACTTACTAAATTCTCAGCTGCTTTATTTTAGTCTTATATCATATGTACTGTAAGTCGACATGGTGTGTTTTCTATTATATATGTAATAATAATATATATATATATATATATATATATATATATATATATATATATATATATATATATATATTATGTATATATATATATATATATATATTATATACATAATATATATATATATATATATATATATATATATATATAATAATAATAATAATATATATATAATATATATATATATATATATATATATATATATATATATATATATATATATATATATATATATATATATATATATATATAATATATATATATATATATATATATATATATATATATATATATATATATATATATATATATATATATATATATATATATATATAATATATATATATATATATATATATATATATATATATATATATATATATATATATATATATATATATATATATATATATATATATATATATATATATATATATATATATATATATATATATATATTATATATATATATATATACATATATATATATATACACTCACCTAAAGAATTATTAGGAACAACTGTTAAATTTTTTATTAATGCTATTATCTAATTAACCAATCACATGGCAGTTCCTTCAATGCATTTAGGGGTGTGGTCCTAGTCAAGACAATCTCCTGGTCTCCAAAACAGAATGGGAAAGAAAGATGATTTAAGCAATTTTGAGCATGGTATGGTTGTTGGTGCCAGACGGGCCGGAGTATTTCACAATTTGCTCAGTTACTGGGATTTTCACGCACAACCATTTCTAGGGTTTACAAAGAATGGTGTAAAAAGGGAAAAACATCCACTATGCAGCAGTCCTATGGGCGAAAATGCCTTGTTGATGCTAGAGGTCAGAGGAGAATGGGCCGACTGATTCAAACTGATAGAAGAGCAACTTTGACTAAAATAACCACTAGTTACAACCGAGGTATGCAGCAAAGCATTTGTGAAGCCACAACACGCACAACCTTGAGGCAGATGGGCTACAACAGCACATCCCACCGGGTACCACTCATATTTTACACACACACACAAACACAAAAATGCCCATTTCAGTAAAAACTATTTTAATAAAACATGTAGTTGGAGAAATTATTGGGGGGGGGGTTATACAAATAAAATAAAAATCTATTCGAATAACATTTGCTGCAATTTCAGTCACATCAAAACTGGCTAAAATGAATGTATATAACATGATGAAATATAGCACTAAGACTAAAGTTGTGTAAAAGGCCACCACATTTAAATACGGGAGTAAATTCCCTAAATTATCGTTTTGTGTGTGTAAGGAACAGAAGTCTCTCTCGAAATTGCGATGATTGACACCATAGTAACCATAGGAACGGTCTGATGTCTTACACTATTGATATCAGCTATTTTTGTAATATTACAGCGACCAAAAATATAACCACTATAGACAGACACACTATGTTTTGTTTGGAAGGCTGCTGTTCGCACTATTGCAGTGTTGTCATGTTCTCTACTTCTAAGTGCTCCTTATTAAGCATTTGGATTTTTATTCTAGGATCCTTTTTCTGTTTTGAAGAAGATCTGGCAACACTAATGAGTCAAGACGTACCTCATTACCAGTGATTTTTTGCGATGCACATACAGGAGACATAACTCTGATACTCTGATACAGCATTAACAACTTTAGTTCAGTTTCGCACACACTGCATATCATTTTTGTAAATGCATTTGTCACTACCTGCATTTTTCGGGAGTTAATTCGGTAGTAGAATGTGGTTGTCACTCCACAATCAGAAAACTAAAATTACACAGACTAGAATGCATTACAGAGGGAACACAGGTAATTTTTCAGCAAATTACTCTGCTGGCTTTTGCAGGCAGGGCGAGAAAAAAAAAGTAGCAACTGTAACGTTCTTGAAAATACAGCCGTGCACTGTTGTGGCTCGCGGCTAGACTAAATTGAACTCTGTTGTAATTGATGAATTTATTAAAATGACCTGCACGCAAATGCCATTAAGCCCATGGAAACCTATCGCCACACACTCCTGAACATATCCTCACCTGCGTAGGAATGTGTTTTGGAAATATTAATTGGGAGGTGAGAATTACTTAGGCGATTTAAAAAAAAAAAACTCTGTTAACTGCAAAGAGAGTCTGATAAACCCGTGTTGAGATTAAACTGACCTTTTCTTTCACCAGATGAAAAAAGTGTTGGCGCATAACATGCAGATTTACCCCCCTCCCCTCTCCTCCTCCTCTGTGCTTATGTGTCAGGGTGTATGTACAGACATTAGGCTGAAATAGGTAAGACAGCGAGCATTTTCCCTCCCTGTATCATAAAGCTATTAAGTTACTATCAGCTCACCAGCAGCCGTTGCTTCCTGTGATACATAGCCACATTTCCCTCGCAGCTATGGCTCTGAGCCTTCACTGCACACATCTTATCACACACAGCTTATCTCCAACAGACAGTTAGTAAAGAGCAGAGACAAGCCACAGGTGATCCGGCCTCTGAAATCCTGAGCTGGGGTCTGAATCCCGGCCCCAAGGCCAGTCCTGTCACGAGTCACGACTTGAGGAGAAGAGATCTGGCCTGAACCGTCAGAGAAAGTCAACTGTCGTCTCTTCTAACTTTGAACCCAGACTCACATGAGAACTCGGAGAAATTGCTAGTTTAGCTCCAGTCAAACTTTAATGAAATTTTCACATCAATGGGGATTTTTCACAGACAAATGCAATGAAGACAGAAGATTATAAAGCATAAAAGAGGCAACGGAACAAAAGCCTGCCAAAACAGTGCGTCACTGCCTGCCAAAACAAAAACGCCGTAAGAAAATGTTACGTACGGGACTTCGGCTGAAGACAAATTTAATTAGATCTGCATGATACATTTCCTTGCAAAAGGAAATTCAGTATCTAACTCAACTCTCCCAATTGAATGAATTACTAAATTGAAATGTAGTATTCTTCTAGTTTTTTTTCCCCTAAGACATTAAATAGAGACAAATAGACAATATTAAATAGACTGTTTGGTATCAGTATTGCTGCAGTTTACATTACATATAAACAGAGCAAACTTGTGAAATATTACCAAAGATAAATAATAAAATACAAATAGAAAATGTTTGTGTACTGTTTTTTTTAGTAAGACTTTTTTGCCATTAGAGGAATAACTTAAATTTGAAAAATGTATTAAAATAGAAAAAAAGTTATTTTCAATTATTTTACACTATTTCATAATATTACTGTTTTCTTACAGTCAAATCCCTTGTCAAATGTTAAACGGCAAAATGTTTAATTATAGACAGTATATATAAAACATCCAACGTTAAAAGATCAAGTAAGTTAAGCAGAGTGTTGCTGGCAGTGGTTGTAATAGAGTTTGTAACGGTATGAGATTTTTACGGTATAATAAGAAAATATCAAATTCATGGTATATGATATAAAACAATAAATAATTATTATTATCAGTTAAAATGACCATTAAATTAATGGAAACTGTTTTGTGTGTTTGAACAAATGCTTTATGCTGCTTTAATTTAACTATTTGTTTGTTTTGTTTATTTAAATGTTAATATTCAAAAACAAGTCTAATCAATAAAATGTAATAATTGATTATGGGTTAGATTAATAACTTATTTTTTTAATAATTTTGTATTATTATTAAAAATAATCATCATAATTTTATTCAGGAAATGTTTTTTTCTTTTTATGATTTAAATAAAAATAACGCATGTGATTATTTTATTTTTACAGTTTAACACACAAAAAATGTTAACGCAATTAACGCAGCATTCACATTTTTTCCGTCCTCCTTTGGATCTTTTTGGCCACAGCACATGATTGATCATTCATGCTGTTAAACTATTCAAGCACAATAAGATGTGAAAACTATTAATTTAAATATACTGACGTACTGTCTGAATCTGAGTGTGACGAGACACACACATAACTCATGCACACATATTACCAGCTTTGTCAATTTTCCAGGTAAGCCCAGTCTTAAATGAGTTGAAGTCTCAAATGACCGGAAATCGGGGAAATCGGACATATTCAGATCTTAAAGTTACAGCAGCCTGATAAAGCTGCTGCTGTCTGTCATTAATGTAAATGAAAGAACAAAAGACAGATAAAATGACTCACTGCTCTTGACTGAATAACTTTTGAGATAGAGATAAGAGAAAACATGCGTAGTTACTTATGCTCAGGTGACCATCTGATTTTTCTTATATATTTTTTCAAATACCGTAGATAAGCGAATGTGCACAATCATATGTGTTCGTTCAGTGATATATTGTCAAACTGGTATACAGTTACAACCAAAGATTATAATAATTATGTAACGGAAGCTACAAACCAACATGCACACGGTTAACTAGACTCAATACAGGATATGATCAAATTAAGCCAAATTGGAGTTTTTAGCCAAAGCGATATATGTGGTGCATATCTAAAAGTACCCAAATCATCATGGTGACAGAAAAAAACAAATATATCAGGCAGTTTATTAAATTCAAGTTTGGAATGGCTCAAGATTAATACCATACACAAGTTAAAATCCATACAAATCATGAAATTCTGTAGGTTATACCATATAAAAGATCCAAACAATGTCCTGATCTTTGTTTTTCATCTGTGAATGAATGTGAGGACAGTCTCATATACATTGCTTAATGCACTAATACTTGTTGCCTTTAGGATTTAACATTGACCTTGTGGCAAATTGAGTTTGAGGCTGAGAGGGATTTTTTAAAGCATAGCTAGAAGCAAGAGAGAGAGAGAGAGAGAAACAGAGAGAGGAAACAGGATGAGGGGCAGAAAAATATATACAGATTTAATACATTTACTGTATATCTGGAGACACAGAAATAAAAAGACAGAGGCTGAATGTAAAACAAATAGAGAGAAAGACTGAATGACAGAGAGAGAATACCGTTGTTGAGGTGAAAGGGGAGGGCTGCAGTACAGGGCTGATTTATTTTGTGTGTATCTGTAAAGAAGCTTCCATCTGGCACGGCACAAAACCATCAACACTGTAATTAAAATGCAATTACCACCTCTCTGCTCCTCCAGCCACACTGTAATCCCAGAGAAGTCATTCCATCTGTGTCACACATATACACAGCCATCATTTTCCCTGCATCCTTCTCCTCTGTGTGTCCGTCTTTCTTAACAAGCTTATGGACTCCAGAGCATACGAATGGGCCATAGTCGACATAAAAAAGAACAGACTTCACAATCGCTGCTTAACAAGAGCACATCCACTGGCAGAGCTCGATCACTCAGTGAGGGGTGAGATGTTATTGCTGCTGTCTTAAACTTTCCAACGAAATGAAAAGCAGCTCATGCACTGGACAAACTCTACAGGAAATGTTGAAACTGAGGGTCCATACAGATGCCCCACTGAGTGCTGGGCTCAACGATGAGATGTCCTTTAAAGGCGGGCGTACACGGTACGAATTCTGATGGTCGGAAGATCGTAAGTCCAGGCACACGTTACGAGGGAGTTTATCCAAAAATCGTACGGAGGCAGTGATCTACGAACACGATTTTACGACCTGCTGAATTCCGAAGAAATCGCACGAAGTTCCGCGCTAAAAACTCTCTCATAACTGCATATAAAATATTGATACAAGCCGTGATTATTTTGCTATAGGCTTGTTTTCAGCACCGGGAAACGGACGTCCGGTGACCCATTGTGTCTGTGTGAATGAGTTAAAAAACGTAGTTATAAAATTTCAAGCTCTCTGAATGATTAATTAGCCGTTTAAACCACCTCATGTGAGTGTTTGCAATTAATTTTGCTGCGAGAAAGCTATAGCGCCGTGAACGGGGCTTGAGTGAGCTTGAGCGCGTTGTGAGTGAGGGCGCGGGTGACAGATCCCGTGTTGTCAGATCCACATAATGGAAAGGTGACAGTATCTGGACTTGTTTTTTGGATTAATGTCACACTTTAGCAAGTTATTAAAGTGGTTCGTAATATATCAATCTTATTTCCAAAACACAAGCTTTGAACTTATTTCAGATTTTTATATACTTTTTTGTTTTTGTTAGTTTTTGCTTTGTTTTTCGTAGCAATATCTGGCAACATTGTTCTGTCGGCATTAATAAAAAAAAAGCTTAGGCTGTAAACAAACTGTAATTGCTTTTAGGAAGATACAAACGTAATGATCATCGTGACGTGTAAGAATCTGTAAGAAATGCATAACACTATCAAAAACAATAGCATAATAGCCTACAGATGTTTCAGAATGAAATAGAATACTGGCCAGTAGGAACAAGGCAGATGCTGTATAGTTAACCTTTCACAAAGTCATCATAAAAACATTAATTGAAGCAGTGTTTCTAGTAGTCCACACCATTTTGTCTTTCTTCTGTGGATTTCCTCAGCTCCTGATTGGTCAAGTTCAGATAGATCGACAAATCGGCTCAATCAGACCGCATACACCTCACAAAATGCAAGCCGACAGCTCCCGAACTTTTAGACATGCTTAAAAATTCTCGGGAGGTCGGGAGGTGCTACGGCTCGTATCTTCCTCGCACACGATACGAGCCGCGACATGCGAGCATAACCGATTTACACATCGACTTCTCCCGAGTGAAAAAAATCATCTGCGAGCTCGTAAAACAGCAAAAAAAATAAATAAAAAAATAATCGCACAGTGTATGCCCGCCTTAACCCATGGACTGTTGTAAGAAAGTTTCTGTCAAGCTGATGGACCAGTTCTGCCATGTCACTACATCTTACAATCAGTAATGTCTTGCATCATTATTATTATTACTACTACTATTAGAAGTAGTAGCTCTACCAAATACTTGTACTACTACTAGAACCTTATGTATTTTGGGATTCAAAAATTAAAATAAAAATAAAACTTAAATGTAATTACAAAAAGATGTGCACACGTACAGGAAATCCTGAGATTTGCCTCTGATTCTATTCCCACACTCTTTCTACAAATAATTTCTTCTCTTATAAAGTATATTCTCTAATAAACATTAAAATTGCATTTGAAAAATAATCTGTATGAAGTGCATTGATGCATAAAATCCATCTGTTTTCAGTCAAATCAAATATCACCTGTCGCCATACTGTCCTTGAAAAAGTAAAGTTCATAGGAATCAAGAAAAGCATTTTGTACCAAACAGCTGCAAAACCAAAATGAGGTAAAACATTTGCCAGACTTGAGGTAAATGTCCAAAGAAAGCAAAACAGCCTTGCAGGTTTGTGTCTGAACTGTATCTGTAGAATTGTGCGTGCATGTGTGTGTGTGTACGGATCTATTGTTGTATAGAATAGAGGGAAGTATTGAGCTGTCCCTTCAGATATAAAAGCTTAATTACTTCTGACTAAATCTGTAATTAAAATATATCCCAGCAGCAGCCCTACCTGTCGGAGAGAGAGAGAAATCACTGATAAATCGTGCGCACACACAGTCTCTGAGCGCGGACGGGGGAATGGGAGAAAGATTAGAGAAGAGGAGAAAGAGAACATGAGGGAGAGGAAGAGACAAAGAGGAGATAAAGATAGAAAGAACTAGTTTCTGCAGGGACGAGGAGTTAGAAGGTCAAATGAGAAGAGAGAGAACTTATGAAGTACTGTATGGCAGCAGACACAGAGGGAGTTTTCCCCTACAGATGTTTACAAAACACTCATTTCAAAACCATGAAAATCATGTAAAATGCAAGTGCTTCTTGATCACACCTCTAAACCTGTGTAACTCATTAATACATGTAAATGAATACATAATTTCAATTAATTAAAAATGGTATGTGTAAACTAAAGTCATAATACAACAATAATCAGATTCAATTATATAATATTTAAATGGGAAATCAGAGAAGCACTGACAATTTGCATTTTTTTCTAATTAATAAAATGTTTTTATTTTACGATTATATTATCATGACACTTTAAGCCAACAAACTCCACAAGTTTGTGTAAAACCTGATATCCATATTCTCCACCATCATTTGAGAATTATTCAAAGAGCATATTGTGCTTTAATAGGAGAAAATCTGACCTTTTGTAGAAAGCAGTTCAAATGATTAGCCTAGTTAATTGCTTAGTGACTTTGTAATGTGGTCTCAGACTTATGAATGACCCAGTATGTATAGAATTACACAGAAAAAAATGGTTAGCAGGGAAGATGCGATATGTCTAACAAAGCAGACTTACTGTGGGGGCAGAGAGGAATTTCCATTGGGCACTGTGTGGATGAATGGATAGGGAATGAGAAATGGCAGCACACCGAATCCACTGGGTTTAAGTACAATTGTTGTTGCCAAAAAAGTTGTTGCAAAAAAAAAAAACATTTTGGGAATTGGCTTTGCTAACATTTCCCAGTGGAATGGCTTCTGCCTCACTATGGACACCAATGAATTTTACCAACCTCCTTCAAAACATTCCATCAGGTGTAAGGTAATACGCTGGCCCCAAATCTGTTCCTCTTCCCCTATTGTGCATGTGATTAGGGTCTCAAAATCAACACTCTGAATCTTCACAGCCAGATCCAAAGCAAACGCTATGTGAGAAATGAAAATTTTAAATGAGAGAACTCTGTTAAGTGGAAAGTACGGTGAGCATAGAAGATCTGACAACGTGTTGATCTCACGGTAATTTGTGTGAAGGCAAAGTCGTATGCAGCTGTCAGCATGGTGGGGGCAGAACCACACCACAACACTGTTAATTATAAGTGGGAAAACTATCAGGTTACCCAGCTCAAGGAGCCCATGCTGCTACATGCTCTAATTCTGCTCTATATTCAACACAATCCTGTGGTCTATCCATAAATGTTGGAAATCTGGAGCAAGACTTGGAACACTACAGGAAAAAAAGACAACTGCAATTCTTTGTCAATTACTAATTTGACCTCCAGCAATGACTGGCCTCTTCACCGGGAGTTTGTTGTGGCGGAGCCTGAAGTGCTGATTAAATGTCTTGTATTCCCTGTAGTGGCAAGAAGCCTTGTTTAAACTGGAGAGTGATGGAGAATTAGTAAAAAATCAGAGTACTTCCAAACGGGCTGTCAAAAAATGCACACAGATTAAAAGAGGGTTTTTTTTTATTACTATTTCAATTCGATGCCTCATGAATAGAGAAAAGCTTCAACAGGAAAATCCCTCTTGACTTTGGCCAATTTCTGAGTGACAATAGCACACTTGAGGCCCAGACTGATTAGCCTGTTGATTAGAGTGAACACAGTGCTGTTTCATTCCAGCTCATCCACTGATAGCATAATGACAGACCCGGAGTTACTCTAGCAGGAACACCTACGCATGCGTAAACCTGGAGGGAAAACCTAATCCCAGACCCCATCTCAGAGAATCTCTGTTCTCAAACGCTGGGGCGTGTCCGCTGGCTGCGTGGAAACCACGCCCATTCGCAGGAAAGCTGTCGACGGTGATACTAGCGGATACTGCTTTCGGGACGGGAGAATGAACGCTGAGGCGGGAGAGATGATCGCTTGAGGTCGTTGGGCCCCGTTCACCAGCAACAGCTGATTATCAGTGAATCCCAGTTGTCTCTGAGGAAAGTTTATAAATCGATCCCGTGTAAAATGATCACTACAGAGGCGGGTGTTGGTGGAGATCCTCAACTCTTCATCAAGGTTAGCTCTCTAAAAACCTCTTCTTGATGTGATCGTTTTTAGGGAATTTAAAGTAAAGATACCGATCTGTTTTGTACATGATCACATCCAGGTAGTAGCCCATGCATTTCTGTGTTGAAGGCATAGCTAGCTAGAAAACTGTAGGCTCAGCTTGTAGTAACTAATTGTACTGGCAGTCACTCGCGATTAAGCGTTGAATGCGAATATGCTCGGGGAGTGTTATTGTGTGTAAGGGGAGAGATCAGACTGTGCGTCATCAAATAGGGGTGTGTCCAGGAGGTCATGGGTTCCAGTGCGACATCGAGCCCTGTTTTAACCACGCCCAAACAATCCGTAAAATTGCAATGGTGAAAAATTGTTTAACGGTCTAACTGCACATTTCAGTACTTCACAGTTCACAGTCTTTGTAATATGTTTTAGCAATACATATGTAACATTTATAATGTGTTTAGAACTTTTTTGTAGAATTGCCTTTACAGGGACTTTAAGACCCATTGAAGGTCCACAGTGCCCCGTATGTGTGGCCACCACTGACTGAATGAAAAGAAGTCACTGACAAACTACCAAGTAAAATGATTGATGCGTATTAGTATATGCTCACAATTTAATATTAAATATACATTTACATATTATAATGTACATAATTTCTGATAGATATCATAACCTCTTTTCCTTTTTGTTTAAAAATGAACTAGATTGATTAATAATCAAATGTGCAACTTTTTTAATTGTTAATTTCTGTCGTTTATTATGACATTATGAAATCCATATTTGGCGGCCATTTAATTTTTTTTTAAACATATCTTATATTTGAAAGTTTAAAGACCTTATATGTGAAAGTGTGGTCATATTTACATGTATTTATGGTGAACTGTGTTATTGCATTTTATGTTTCTGGCAGCTTTTAATTCATTTTCGCATAACAAAATACATATTTGCCGGCCATTTTGAAAAAATGGCCGACATGACACCAAGGGGTCAAATTTTAAGCGCCTAGGGTCCTAAATCTGATCAGACCCCCTTTGTGAGCCTTCGTACCAAATTTCATGCTTTTATCGCAAAGTGATCGATTCTGATGAAAATCTGCTCTTAGCCGCCCCACTAGTACAGTAATTTTAACTTTTAAAGTCAAGGTCATGGGTGAATGACAGCTCAGTCATGCTCACCACAGCTGGTCTAATGAAAAACATCCCCCACAAGTGCATAAAACATACCATATGCTTATTGCACAGAGAAGTGTAATAAATGGGGCAACCATCCTCCATGGCTCCACCTCAACTGCCGCATAATTCTGACCTGATTAAGTGACGGACAGTAAGAGTGGCGACGATGAGGAGATGGAAATGGATTGAGCCCTGTGCCTGGAGTCACTGATCCATCTCAGGTAGAACTCCAGCCAACGCTTCACCTGAATCATCAATCACCTCGAGTGCTCCTCTGTCCCAGATTAAAAGGCCTGTCTGCTACATCCTCGGGCCAGAGCCTTCATCACCGCACAGACTCGGAGGATGGACGACACGAGCACCATCACAGTCTCGTGGAGGTGCCTTCACGACAAGAAGGGAGTATAAATGGATCAGTCAAACCATCACCTGACTTTTGTCATCTAAACTGCAGACTGGGAAATGGAATTGTTTGATGCACTCTTTTTCAATGAATTATAAATGAATGAGTAGAGTACTTTTACTTATAATTTCTGATATCTAAAATATTAGGCCTTTCATTTAAACATGTGTTTCACAGTATGCTCATATTGTGCTAATGTGATCCTTTTGAGGCAGTTTCTGCTCTGAGAAGTTTTTCTTCTAGGAGAGTGAAGAATGCTTGGCATAGCCTGAGCGAAGACTTAGCGTGGCCCATTGATTTGTTTACTAATAGTCTATGGATGCAGCAGACTGGCTCTGGCTGGCCGGCCTATTGAATAATCAATATCATTTTTGTTCTTTTTGGGCTATGAAAGACACTACTGATTCTGATCTGCGAGACACATAAGATAGGAGAAAGCTGAACCTTGTAGCAAAATCCCCAGCCTCTGGGAAGGTAGAGAGACTCAAAATGACAGCCACTAAAGATTCTGGTGTTGTTTACAAGGTGAAGTATTGGACAAGATTTAATGCCCTTCAAATGAAACTTTGTTGCCTCTGAAAGAACAATTTTCGGAATGTTATGAGAATCGCATATAAAACGGGCAAAAACAAAAAACTTGCTTTGCAGGAAATCTCAAGCATACAAATAGAATACACATAGAAAGAACAAGTCTTTGTATTATTACCACTCAAGTTTTTATTTGATTGCAGCCCATTACACCCAGTGTACACCGTAAGCGAGCAACAAAACTAGATGGCTCCCATAATGATCAACAAAGTCGTCTAGACTGCGAGTACGCAATTCTGGGTCACTCAGAGAAAAAAGTATAAACATGCTTCCTGCACCAAAAGCAAAGCCAAAAGGAAATGTTTTTTATACCCAAGTTGTGAGGCGGCATTTAATGAGAATGTGAAACGAAGACAATAAAATAGAAGCGCCACAGGTGCACAATTCATAAACAAATGTCTCTCATAAGCCAGTTTGCAAATCAATGCATCAAATGAATCAGAGATGATAGATTCTTGGGCTGCAATCTGATCAAGTCTGAGTTATGGCCAATAAAAAAAAGATTTACTTAATTGGTCTGAATCAGTTTGATCAGTATTGTCTGATTTATAAACAAATTTCAGAATTTTCACTTTTGGGTAATACTTTCTCCTATGCCAGCTTAATACGCAAAGATAACTATAAGTGTAATAAGGGGTGTAACTAATTGTAATTTAGAAAGAAAGGAAAGAAAAAAGAATGATATATTATACTATATAATTTTAGGGCTGTGCAAAAGTTAATTGCGATTAATCGCATCCAAAATAAAAGTCTGTGTTTATATAATATATTTGTGTGTGCTGTATATAATTATTTTGTATATATAAATACACACACATGCATGTATATATTTATGAAAATGTGTTATTCATATATAAAATATTTATATAATATAGATTATCTATTTATATATATATATATATATATATATATATATATATATATATATATATATATATATATACAAAATTAAGCGCAAATAATTCTTAAATATAATACATGCATGCATAGATATTCATATATACAAAATAATTATATACAGCACACACAAATATATTATGTAAACACAGACTTTTATTTTGGATGCGATTAATCGCAATTAACTTTTGCACAGCCCTAAATTATGTGTATGTGATATATATATATATATATATATATATATATATATATATATATATCACACACACACACACACACACATATATACACATATACACATATATATATATATCAGTATATATACATACATACACATACATATATATATATATATATATATAAAGCTAAGTCTAAATCTATCTTTCAGGTTTTATAAGTCAAAGGGTCAACCTTAAGCATCTGCATACTGAACGAATGAGTACTTTCTCATCTGTTCCGGTAAGGAAGAGGAGCGTGCGTGTTGCAGATGGAGTGATAGAGACATTGATCTAATCGAGTCTGACTTCCCACCACCACCCACTGCCACTGTCCATCTGTACAACACCCCAGCTTTGAGCTCTCCCTCTCCGTCTTTTAAAATCTCCTATCCAGTCACCCCTGTCTGCGCCACAACATCTGGAACAAGTTTCAGGCAGACCGAACCTGATGCCAACCTGCCTAATAGCCTATGGAGTCAATTATAAAAGAGAAAATGTTGCAGCCTAATTGTTAATGGCACCATCTGGATAATGGCACTTTTCGGGGAGAAGACTCCTTACCTGGTCATCAGGGATTTTCCATTCCAACGGCCTCCAAAAGCAATGGAGGAGAACCAAAAGAGAAACTGTTTTTCATAACTAATGAAGTTCCCTTTTAACAGTGCTCATTGTGCACGATATAGTGTGTATGCGCACTTGTGTGTGTTCTTCGGTGGCAACAAAGTGTTTCTCAATCTTCATTTCGATGTGCAAGCAACTGGGGGCAGTCAACAAATTAAATGCTGCATTCTATCTAATGGCTTATAACGAATGTTCTCCAGAGCAGTGTCTTTTCAAATATTATTTTCTTTCCTTCTTTTTTTCATAAGCTGCGGTTCAAATGTGCCGGGAGGTAAACGCCTGTGTCATAACTATTAAAGTGTAACTAAACCCCTGGTCAAAGCCTGACTCCACCCACTGGCAAAATTTGAAATGCTAAAAAGTGGGCAGACCCCAGCGGAGACAGAGGGGACGAGCCAAGGGCGGGGCTGAGCGGGGAGCGTGCACATGAGACCCGCAGTGACGGATTAATTGACAGCTGTAGTGGTGGGAAGTTCGGATCATTTTACTGACTCTGGATCTTTGAGTCTCGTTCAGCAAAATGAACTAATCTTTTATCGAATCATTTCGTTCATTTCATCATTATATAATTAAAATGTCATGTTAAATATTCCAAAACATCTAGTAGGCTACTTACGAAAATCTTGATTACATTTACCGGATGGTCGAGTGTGTCTTGGTGTAACTTCCTTCCGGAATTGACGCGGATCACTCGCGGCTCGCGGAAAAAATAGACTAGACGCCGAAACTGGCACTTCACGGCGCGGGCCGGCTGCGCCTCGCCACGGCGCTCCGCGTCTGGTGTGAACGACACCATAACATGGGGCGCCGAAAGGAAGCGGCCGTGCCGATATAGCACAGCAGTACTGGAAAGAATAAAGATTAGTTCATCTCTCGAGTTCTCAAGTTCGGCCGGGTCCGAGTCTTTCGTTCTTCCTGTCAGTCCCATATAGTCTATGCTGTCAGCACCGGAAAGAGAAAATGATTAGTCCATCTTTCAAGTTCAGGTTCTCATGATGCTATCCTGATCGTTTTAAATACTCAGAAATCCAACTCCTGACTCGTGAGAGTAGTTTTGACGGAACCAGATGCTTTTATACCAGGGGCTGCCAAGGGCGTGGTGAGCTCGCACCAAGGGCGTGACAGAGTAGTGTCAGAGAGTTCGCTGACGCCAGAGAGTACCCCTGCTGCAGGAGCTTTCCGTTTAACCTGAAGAGGGCAGCACTCAGACGTTTTTACACCATATATTTGAAAATTAAAAGACTTTATTGCCAATTGTCAAAAAATGTACTCAAATCAATGAACAGCATTTATGAAGCTCCATTCTTACAGATCATTAACTAAAAAAAGTTGGTTAAGTGTTTAGTTACTCTTTAATTATTGCAGCACCTTCACAAAACAATGTCATCTTATCATTCATTTTATAATTTTATGGTACATTGACATACATTGGCTCCAAAAGGTAATTAGTTACCACAATTAAAATAGTATACATTTATCGTCTTTTAAAAAAATTTCAAAACAAGTGGAATTTATTTTCTAGGAATTCAAGAAAAGGTACAATCAACATATTTCACTAAACATATTGCTAAAAATAAGGAAAAAAAAATCTGTAGCATCATTTGTATGCAGGTGCCACTTGTTTTTATATTTTGTATCTAATGCAATGAAATTCAGACAATTTTAAGCATGTCCAAATACTTTAAAGGGCCAAATACTCATGCTACTAAATAATATTAATTTAAAAGTGCACACTCAAAAAGGAAAAAAAGAGGCCTAAACTGAGTGAAAAGCACAGCATTTTAAGGATTTTTACCAACTTGAGTGTGATGTTAGTATTTTAAAATGTTTTACATTCACTCATCTGAAGTTTTTTGGATGTTTTGATTTGATTTCTGGGTATTTGGCACATATAATTACTCAATAAGTTGCTCTTTTTAATTCAAATAAATGGCTGTGTCAGTCTTTGCAAAACCCAACATGTTATGTTGTTATATTATATTGTATTATTGTGCCAGAGATTACTATAGTATCACCATGGTACGCATCCAAAAAACTATTTAAATATACAGAGGGTGCTAAACTCATCAACTCAATATGTTCTCTCTCTCTTCCTGCTGCAAGGAACAAAAACATAATTTTCTCAGCACAGGTCATGCTTAAACAAATGTGATTTGAACAAACAGTTTGTGTTTGTATGCGTGCATGAATGGAATCTATCCAGACCAGCCAAAAACAACAGTGTAAAGGAGATGATGACAGGAGAGAGAGACAATTTAACATAGAAACAGACAGGTATAGCATCCTTAAATGAGGGAATAGCTGGACGAGAAGGAATGAGATGAAAAGGAGGAGGGGGTAGATTGAAAAACACATTTACTTAGCGTTTGGCACACTGCTCACAAATTCAGCGCAGCATGAAGGACAATTTGGAGCTGACAAAGACAACACTCCATATGAAGGACACTGGCATGAGAAAGAAAGGGAATGTTAGTGCGTGTGTGTGCTGGGAGAGCCCTAATGAGATAATTCCACCTCAATCGAAAGTTCTCAAACTCTAAACATGACCCCACAGATCCTCTCGTTTCTCACATAAGCAGCGCCAATCTGTACAGTTACCGCTGTGACCAGTTCATATACGCGCGCCACATATATACGAAGTCTTCCAGTCGTGTTTCATACCGAATTCCCCCTTCGCCAAACAAGCCGTCCCATTATAGGAGATCAAACACAAACTAAAACCTATTCCCACTGCACTCAAGTCTCACTCATGAAACACACACTCGCACACGCTGCTCTAATTGAAACAGTAATGCTGGCAGTGAGCTGTCAGCCATGAGCTGAAACAAATGTGCGTTTGATTTGTTATGGTTTGTAAAGGAATGGGTTAAAGAGAAAAAGCAGGTGCACTAACGGCCTGCTGACAAATGGCGAGTGAGCTATATGAACCATGAAATGAACAATCAGGCTATAGAAGGCAGCAGGACTTTCAGCACCATGGTCAGCAACAAAGTGCCTGCAAACAGCTCGCTGCCTGAGCGGATGGTATTCATGAGGACATAGAGAGGGTGAGTGAGAGCGAAAATGGGGAGAGCGGAGAGATGATCCTTTTGAAGAGAGATTACATGCTGCGTTTGGATTTCAAAACTATGACTGGAAGAAAGTATCCCATCATATAAGTAATCAGAAAGAGTAAACATCTTCATCCTGAGTGGGCACAGAGAGGTTTCAGACTCCACCTCCAGTGTCTGTGATGTTTCTCACATCCTAAGGCTCTGAGATTATTTTATTTTTCAAAGTCAAGTTAATATTTTAGATCTGTGCTACAGTAATGTGGCCTACAAGTGAGGTAAGAAATACTGTAATTTCAAATGATGTGCAAATGAATGACGAAGCAAGGTCATATTTAGCAGTGAACTCGTGTGATACTTGATTTAGCAAAGTTGGATCGGTGTGCAAACATCAAAGGTGGCAGAGACCCCATTTACACCTGGTATTAAAATGCGATCTGTATCCGGATAATAAAAAACGCATGTTAATGCCAGGTGTAAATGCGTTGTGATCGATTGTGATTCGAATTTGCCTGACCACATCCGGAGGTAGTCTAGCTCGCATTGTGTTCGGATCTTTACTAGGTGTAAACGCAATCTGGTTGTTGAAACCACATATGTATATTTTACTCCTTTATTATATTTTAAATGCTAAAAAATAAAGGAGTGAGAGCGTGTTATACAGGCTATATGTCATGTTATAGTCAGATATGACGGCGCTACTGCGACACGCATCACCGCAGATGAGCAGCTGAGCGTCTATTCATCAAGCCAACGTGCAAACATCGCAAATAAAAGTGAAAGTAAGTCACAGACGCTTAACACACAATCATCTTCAAGTAAAGAAACGAAATGACCTTACCAGGGCTGTTGCCACTCTCTCTTATTGATGTCTTTGATTTTGAAATTAGCTGATGATCAATAAAATGCAGCTCATATCTGTTGCTTTTGGTGGCGTGCAATCCATTAAATCTGCATATAACGCGGGAGTTGAAGATCGGATTTATATCCGTTTTGCAAAAACACATTTATGTGGCCAGGTGTAAATGGAAACGGTAAGATCTGAACACTTATTATCCGGATAACTTATCTGGATACAGATCGCATTTTAATACCAGGTGTAAATGGGGTCAGAAGGTAGAATGGCATAAAAATATGATTATAAGAAGCTATGTTGTGAAAGACGTCTTCATTTCAACAAAAACAGGACTGGAAATTATAGAAAACGTGATGAAGTGAAAACAGCTTCTTTTGAATGATGATGACAATAAACACGAACAATATTTCTTTCCTACCATATTCTACAGTAGCAGCCATGTTGGTGAAAATAAAACCCATTTAACTGATATCATGTTTTATCTCTTAAAAACTGTTAAAAAGTCCAATAGAATTTAATGTGTGTCAATTAAATTTATTCTTCTGCTTATCATGAAAAGTAGAGGTTAGCGAGTGATCATACATCCATGCTTTTAAGCTGCTTTTATGAACATGATTTAAAGCTTTGGTCCAGTATAAGGTCCTCAACATTAAAAAAAGCCATTTGAAGAGTAAAGAAAGCAGCTGCCCTCACATACACCCTATATTTCTGAGTCTTAAACACACAGGCACAGGTTAATATAGTTTATATCACCTATAACAGCTATATTCGCACACACACAGAGATGGATACAAATAAACATACGCCTACACATGTACACTCCATCACATTCTCACATCTGTGTGTGTGTGTAGCGTGTGTGAGCGAAATTACAGCCATTTCCTTATAACAAGGTGACCTGCAGTTACTAAGCCATGAAATTCACTTAGGGGTGCTGTCTGTGGCACAGTTTGAATTAATAGCACTAAGTTATGATGATTTGACCACTTCCATTATATCCTGAAATCTCTGCATTACATCCTAGAGGCAAAAATCTAACTTGTTTCCTTCATCTGTACAAATAGTATTGCTAGCTGACTGCCTTGCAATTTCATTTCAAATTCTGTAACATAAAGTCTATTTCTCTTTTATTATGCGAGGACACTATCAGCCTGCATCTGAAGTGATTTTCCATATTCGCCTGTATGCATTCAATGTAATAACAGTCTCTTGAAAATGAACATATAAATAAACAAACAAACAAAATAGGTAACTCATATTCTTATGAATGAGTACAGCTTGATATGGGTTTTTGGGTAGCCTGTTATTACAATAACTAAGACCTGCTGAAATAGAGGCCAAACTAGAGCCCGAACCGATAAAGGATTTTGAAGGCCGATACGATACAAATATTTGTTGGTTTTAAAATCCGATATATCGGCCGATATTTTTTATTTCCTTTTTTACTTCAGAAACGCGCAACAAAACATTAACAGATTTACCTAACATTAGTTATTTGTAGTTATTTATGAGTTTTAACTAAAATAATATGATAATAAAAGAAACAAGTTTCTTTTTAAAATGCATTGTCACAACAGAACAGACTGATGATAGTGGCATTAGCTAGCTTTATGGTTAGCTAGTCTATGATGAGCCATAATTTAGCAATGGATTACGTCATACTGCAAATTGTGAAACATACATTTTCAATATAAAAGGCCAAGGAGAGATGATACATTTCATTGCTATAAATGTCACGCGCTATTAAAGAATTACTTCAGTCACATTGTCAAAAGTTAAAAGGACAGTCAGTCAACTACAATGTAACAACGTAAACGTAACTATTACTAGCTAATTCCGCTTCTACTCTCGGCTTATTTAACAGCAGCAAAACTGGACATGATAGTCAAATTTTGTCATGCTTATTTGAGTTAAGAGAACTGATGGGGATGTTCTTTTAATTGTTATTCAAGCAATGTTTGTCTCGTGACCAACTCAACGAGTGTTGCCAACAGGGCCGGTGTAGAGTGCCCTCTGGTGGACAAACTATACAACTCCAACACTCATGGCATGGTTTGAGCGTTTCGTCCGTTTTTATTTTATTTTTGAAATATTCATTTATCGGCCATTATAACTGCCGATACCGATAGTTTGGAAAATGCCTAATATTCGGCCGATAATATTGGTCTGCCGAAATATATAGGTCTGGCTCTAGGCCAAACAGTGCCAGATCTCATTTCTTTGCCATCTTTAGGTCTAATTTAATGCTAACAACCTCTCCAAGTGTCAACTTACAAAAATTAAACACTGATTGTATGCATGTATGTATGTATGTATGTATGTATGTGAAATAATGATAATAAATGTAATAATAAGGATCTAAATATTGCCCTGACTGTGGGCCAACAGAAAATACCCTTACTGCTAAAATAGTCTTTTTAAAACATTATAAAAAGGAGCGTGGTTCTAAAACTTCACCCAAAAATGGCAAGATAGTGTCATTGTAATGGTGGTGTAATTAAAAACTGTCTCTCATCAAACTGCGGAGCAGATGAACGTTCTTTGTCTTCCTCTCGATGAATGTGTGAATACAGAGAGTATGAAATCATTCTTAATTACACATTTGTCACAAGAGAATCATTCAGTCTCCTCTCTGTGTGTTTTAATGGCACCTTCTCTGCTCGCTGATTAATTCTGCAAAAGCCTCGTCCTGATGCCTCATTACATTAGAAAACTTTCCCTGAGTCTTTCATGTGCACATCCATTTTTCTCTCTCTTTCCCTGCACTCCTTCCCAAACACTAAATGTTTAGATGGTTTCAAATGCTAACGGTTTGACAACATGGTAAGCCCACCTCATGTTAACATGGGATAACGAACCAGGCTGAGTTAAGCCACAGGATTTCAATTACTGATATTCTTCGTTCCGTTCCATATCATACATGGGTGTTTTCTCGTTAACGGTGTACATTAAAATTCATCTGCTAACTGGAGTGATGCTTTCCGCAAACTACTCAGTAGTCTGTAAAAAAACCTGCAGCATAATTGATGTCATTTAGTGGTTTAATTAATGTAATGTTAATCTTTTATTAAATCAGGGGATGTTCTCTCAATTACTCAGTCTGACTGTGAGGGATAAATTAATAACTCATTGATATTTAAATGCAAACCTTCTGCAGATTCTCCAGATTACCTAAATCCATTGTTCCTAAAATCACATGAAATTAGATTTAGTTGAAAGTCAACTGCAAAAAGCACAGCCCAAAATTGATAAGGAGGATGAAAGATATAGCCTACCTGAGCCCTGCTATCTCACATCACAACAGGAAAACAACAGACGGGAACATTCACAGAACACAGTTTTCAGTGACTCTCAAAGTCATGGTGGACCTCCCAGGATTGTTCTGGTATTTCAGAATATTCGAGAACATGTTTACTGATATCTGGGTTTTAATTTGGGGACTGGAAGTGTTATAGGCTGTTAATCAGGGTCCTTCAGGTGCAACTTAACCGTGTTACATCTGGCCGATGAGCCGCCTGGAGCTGCAGCTAGCGCCGCTGATCAAATTCCACGCTAGTCTCCTGATGAAAACATCATTTATTTTGCATCCCGGCGTTGAAAAACAGGGCTGGCTGTGACTCTCTTTGTGGGCTCAGCATACTGCAATTTACACTGAATGAAAATGACAGCCACTGAACAGCGGCATAAGCAATTATGGAATGCAGGGGCCAGGCAATCGTGTGTGCATTTAAACCACGATAATATAATCTGCACAACTAAAGACGCTGCATATGTTTCAGCTATTAATGGCATGTGAACTCAACCTGCTTTCAACGTAAACATGGCCTTGACGCACTTACTGGGTGAGATTACTACCCAGTCTCTTTATTCTCATAAAAAACACAGTCACATCCATTAAAATGCCTACAGTTCATACAAGTTGTGAATTATTTGGTAACATTACCATGATTCGGTTAACAAATTTCAGAGGATATTTGTGTTTATCTCTTCTCTGAAGAGACTAGACCTTCTACATCCTAAAGACAAACACCAGCTGTTTACTCTATGCAAACAGTATTTGGTATACCTAGAGACCACAACCAAGAGTATGAGATGCAATAAAACATATCTCAAAGTGGAACTTTATTGTTGTTCAACAACTGTGAGGACATGGATAATAGAGTGCTGCAGGTTCCTTCACAGATTAAAGGGTTGGTTTCCTAGGGAAAAAAGGCTAAATCTAGTATCAGGCTTAAAAAAAACCCAGATTCAATAGAAAATCACCACTGACAGTGTAATTTAGCCCGAGACTAGACATAATCTCTATCTGAGAAACCACTGGCGAGGGAACTGCTGTGAATGAAAACTACATTTCCTTCTCATCTCTACTTTAACAGAACTTTAGGTCAGAATCTTAAAGAAAAGTGACACATCCATGATCTAATGATACTTTTCATTCCTGTAGCATGAATCATGCTTGTTTCAAAGTAATACAAAAAAAATATGTTTACTTGTTGCATTCAACTAGTCAGGTAAAAACAGCAAGTTAAATCTCAAATCTCAAGTTAAATGCCATATTTTTAAATACTGACAAATGCCAACTGACAACTTTCCCTAATAGTGTGCTTTACAGGATCAGTATTCAGCAAACACTTGATTGTTGTTGGTCCATGTGGAATGCAAGTCCCCACACATACAATGATAAAAGTCTTCATGTGTGTTGTGTTCCTGTCTGTCAGTTGTTTGGTTAGTGTGTTTAAATCAGTGGTCATTCGGTTTCCCAGATAAAGCAGCGTTATGAAAGATTCATGGAGTTTGAGGTGGGGCGTGACGCATGAGGCCCTAAAAAGCTGTTGGAGGCAGAAAGAGACGTATCTCCCCCAGGGAACATGGGCAGCGCTGAGCCCTGTGGGTAGTACACTGTGGGTAAGAGCTACTTTGTTTCACTTCTACCCTGCCATATTCACTCTAGCTGAAGTCATGGCAGACAGAACACACACTGTCAGGCCTATTTCCTGCTTCATGAATTTGTTCTAGTCAGAGTTCTGAGGACATGGACCAACAACAATGAAGAGCAGCCATCTTACCGCACATTTCTATGGTTATTATGTTAGAACCACAGAATAGTGCCCTGCAAATCATACAAGAAGTCATGATGTAAGAAAACTGTACATCAAAGTAAAACTTGATATCAAAGGATGTTCTGTCTGAAGGGCACTGCAAAGACATGGGGGACAACAGTTTAGAGTAATAATAATATAATAAAGGGCAACAAATTATAATCATTATATTATATATATATATATATATATATATATATATATATATATATTTTTTTTTTTTTTTTTTTTTTTTTAGATAAACATATAGATGTGGTGGTAATTTATATTTACACAAATGTATTATGACACTCATATACCAACATATAATACATAAATATATTTGATATACAACATTGTTGTAAAATTTTAAATTGCATTTATTTATTATAAATTATTTTAATTAATTCAAAGTGTTATGTTATTTTTAACTTTCTATTCATCAAAGAATCCTGAAATAAAAATGTAAAAAACTGTTTTCAACATGGATAATAATCATACATGTTTTTGGAGCATAAAATCATCATATTAGAGTGATTTATGAAGGATCATGTGACACTGAAGACTGGAGTATTGATGCTGAAAATTCAGCTTTTTTTCAGAGGAATAAATTACATTTTAAATATATATTAACATAAAAAAGTCATTTTAAATTGTCATAATATTTCACAATATTACTGTGTTTTTTGTGGATTTTTTATCAAAAAATTGCAGCCTTGGTGAGCAGAAGAGACTTCTTTCAAAAACATAAAAAAATCTTACCGATCTTAAACTTTTAACCGGTAGTGTGTATATATATAAAAAAATAGATAATAGTACTGCTACAGTGGGCAAAAACTTGTCATGGCCCCTGGCTTATATCTAGCGCTGTGGCTAACAGTAAAATATAAAATATAAGAATTGTTTTGTCTATTTTTTCCCCTTACATGTTTTGTGTTGTTCTGGACTGTACTATTTATATATCTTTCACTATTCACTATACTTGTCAAGCCTTCTTGTTTAATATATTTTAAAATAATAATAAAAAGTCATTAAAAAAGTGCAAAAAATAAACTATATCTATATATCAAGAGCAGTACTACCACAATGTACAACACTATCTTAATAATCAGTCCACATGCTGGCTTATCTTCTAACAATAGTGAAGCGCAAAATGATGAATTTCATGCATCTCTGTGTGAATCTTCAACCACTACAATCGATGGTGATAAAATGTGACCATAGGCCACAAATTTACATAGATAGAAGGCGATTTTGGAATTTGACAAAAAAAGGTTGTTTTGATCCTAAATGTTTATTTTAAAGAGTCAATGGCTTTGTAGAAACTCTGCTTCAAAATAGGCTAACTTATTATTGACTATTAAAGGCACAATATGTAATATTTTTGCATTATGACAGTCAGTTACAGTTTACGTTTATCATTTTCCTGTGGATTATCATGTTGGTCTTATGAATAATAAATGTTCTATATTTGGTGTTATATCGCTAGTAAACATACAGTGGGACTATATTGTTTGAGAAATGTGCATTACTGTGGAAAAAAAAGAACATAAATATCTCACACTACAAAGTACTAGTCACTGCAGAGCGCAAAAAACTACATTTAAGATTAAACAAAAATGTATATGTACAATTATAAGCATGTATAATTATAAGCATCATATGCATTCATGCAGTTATAATAGTCATTACAATTCAAGTCTTCTCATAACTTGTAAAACCTGAAAGCCAAAGAAAGAAAACATCTGTAGCTATTTGTTTACTTTTTTTAGACATTATACAAAATCACTTAATATTACTATTAAATACTATGGTAAAGCCGTAAATGAGTCCTACTGTACCAGTCACGACATTCCCTTCTCTGCCTTCTATCATAGTAAAATCTAACTATCGTTCCCAACAAAAGTATTGTTTAGTGTAAAACATGTTGAAGATTAGTGGACAGGCAGTCGACTCATTAAATGATTAGCTATTTCCTCACAAAAGCAGTTTATTCAGTGTAGCTAAGCCTCTTCTCCATTGACCTCCATTCACAAAAACAGCCTCTGGTCTCCTTACACCGTGTACCACCGCCAGCGTTAGCATTAGCCGTTACGCTTTTTTGGCTAAAGGTTGCAGGCTTGCCTTCTAGAGGCTTTGTCAATTTGTGTCGTCGCATCATGTCCGCATTATCCTCGGTTTCTGCTTTTACTGCCGTAGAAACCATAGCAACACAGTGAGTCTCATAAAAAAATGCAGAAGTGGTAGTTGTAGAGTCTAGCATGCCACCCTGTTGTTGTTTCGCAGTCGTTATGGACAATGATTATTCGTTATTGTTTCCAGCATGTTCTGTCGCCAAAGATAAAAAAAAGAGTTTTGGACAAGAGGAGGAAAAAGCGAGGATCAGTATCTGTGTGGCATTTCCAGAGATGGAGAGAGCTTAATTCCCACTGTTTAACAAGTCTACGGTACTGTAATTAACTACAGTATGTGTTATATACATAAATAGTATGTCATATAGTTGCAAATGCTGTTGGTACGTTTAAAGGTACCTTTAGTGTGATTGTTTTGAACACGTAAAACTGTGCTGCGTTACCTTACCAATAAATTCAACAAATAAAGTGGCATGTATGAGTAGTAAGTTAGCATGCAGCTAATTGGATTTAAATAAAATCATGTGGGATTGTGACGGTTATAAAAGTTTATTACCTCATCCATGAACATAACATGAACATAACGAGTCCCGTCAGATTGATTTCAATCTGCAGTGGAGGTGAAGAAGATATCTCCCATCATCCCCTGCTCCTTCAAGCGTCAT